>JANSLO010000008.1:17500-562387 GCA_029298705.1 Ophiostoma triangulosporum | reverse complement strand
CTAACCTAACCTAACCCTAACCCTAATAACCCTAAAAAAACCCCTAACTAATGATAGGCCATGTACACGAGCAGCAGGTCGCCAACTGCCGGCGGCATGAACCTTAGATTGTCCCGGTACGCAGCCGTGTGTGCCTGGCCCTTGTGGTACTGCACATGGAGCAATACCTGGTCCTGCATCACATAGATGTTGCGCGCCTGGTCGGTGTTCATCCACTTTGCCGACAAGAGCTCTGGCGAGCGCAACGGCGGCGCGGGCGTGATGTGGACGAGGACTACAAGCAGACTGAGAAACTTCTGCACGGTAGTCTCGTACACATCAAAGGCCGACATGTTTGGCACGCCGTCGGGCATGTACGTCGACCTGAGCTTCTCATTGGAAAGGATGGTGCTTAATACCGCCTTCTCCGCGTCGCTGCGAAGCTTCTCGTTGGGCCCGTATGTCAGCCAGGATTCACCAAAGCCCGTCGCGTCGAGGCCGTCACCAACCACCTGCGCCGTGAGGGGCTGCACCAGGGGCGCGCCGAAGAGCAGCGTGCCGTGTAGCAGCCAGTGCGCTTCATGAAAGGCCCACGACGTCAGCTGCTTGACGTGCGCCATGGACAGCACCGTACCATCGTACGTTACCCGCTGGCCATCCAGCGACCACATCGCTTCCCTCGCGAGACAGAAATGTCTGCTGGTGCGTAAAAGGTCGAGTCACCAGTGCAAGACGTATGCAAAGGCTCGACAAAATCAAATGAATGAGATAGATATTTAAAGTTTCAACTTCTAACTGAGACCCAAGTTGAGATCCAAACTGATTGTGATTGAATGCCGTATATACTTACAGCAAGAGTGCAGACTTTGATCTGCTCCAGAAGCTTTCAAGAACGTTGAGCGATTCAACTTATTTGTGCAATTGAAGAGACGAGCGCAATTGCAGTGGTGCAACGTCTAGTACAGTTGCAGAGATGCAAAGAGCGCAAAGACGATTACAATTACGCGTGCAAACTTTGTTACTTTGTCTTGGCTTCTCCGATAGAAGCTGCTGCTGCATTGTTGTACGGCAGAGAGCTGTCCAGTCTGTGCCGCCAGGGACAACAACAAGCTGCTCAGCCCTCACACCAGCCTGTTGCGCTGTAGCAGCGCCGTATTTCATTATGAAGCTCACACCATGAGCGCTACGCCCAATTGCAACGTGCACAATTGTAGAGATAAGCGGAACTGCAATTGCGACAACAGTTTCAGCAATGCAAAATCGAGCGCAATTGCAGAGACTATTACATTTGCGATTTCAACTTCAATGACACAAAGTGGCGGCGCCATACTTGTTATATGCGAGACAGCTTGGATCGGCACGGCATCCAGTACCACGTGTCAAGGTGGCAGATGTCTGCAACCGCTTGGCAACGTGGAAGGGTAACATCATCAGCGGTGAGGACGGACACCAGCTGTTGGAGTATTATCTTGTCAAAGGCAACAGCGAGCCGGCGGATGCCCTTTCTCCTCAGCAGCTCCTGAAGAATAGTACCGAGATGTCTATGGACGTCTCTACACTTGTCTTCTATCATTGTGGTCTTGGCCCTACGAACCTTCTTGTCGATGCCTTGCAGGCACGTAACGTGTGACGATCTACATTACTTATTCTGCGTGGTAGCTCGCGTCGGGCTTGTGGGGGATGTGCTCCGACTGTGAGCATGTCTTTCCTGTCTGGTCCGTTCAGAGGCCGCGGCTGCTGCTGTGCGACGAGACAAGTGTTACTGGGTAAAGGCTGCAGGGAACCGATTCTTGAAAAATAAACGAGAATAAATGAAATCCGTCCATATGTTTACCCATCCATGTGCGCAGCCACGTGAATTGCGACATTCCCTAAAGAAATGGAAGTCCTCTGTGATCACATCAACATGGACCGCAACATGCACAATGATGATGTCCACAACCAATAAATTACAACAAACATGGTATCCAGCAAAACACACAACAAATGAACGCCACCATCCCCATGTTAGACAACCTGCGGTCATTCTTGAACCGCTTGCACGGCCGCCAGTAGTCTTGTCGCAACTTCTTCTTGCGCCATCGCCGCGTCCTCATCATCGGCCGTGACGGATGCTCCTAGGATCACCAATGCCGCTGGCACCACTGGGAACACCGCTGTCCAGCACAGCTGCCGTCAGTAGCAACAGAACCCCCGCCCCCCGCCATTCTTACTTGCCTGTGTCCTCAATACAATACATAACAATGTATTGGGCAACCCTTTCTTTGCCTCACACTGAATGACGCGAGTGGCGTTTTGTCTCGACAATGGTCGCCTCATTAACAGTACCGGCAGTGCTTTCCTCCTAAGAAATAGCACCCCTCTCACTCTCCTTGTCGTCGTCAACGTTCAAGTTGGAAATGTATCTTTGCAAAGCAAGACGACCGAAGAGCTCTGCTTCCATGCGCTCGGCCGCTTTTGGGCCCGTGCGGATGTCCTCGAGCATGTCGAATCCAGGGGGGAAAATCGTGCTAGAAATACAGGCTCAGCGGCTGCCTTCATGCTGGCCAGAACAGCTTGGCGGAAGTGCCAACGTGAAAGTTTATCGGCGGGCCGGCGGGGATCATTCAAGATTGAGCGTGGAAGTGTTCCTTCTTCGTGTCCGCAGTCGTCATGCTCACGGAACCAAATGATTTTATAGCCGTCCTAGTGTACCAAGTGTCAATAAAAAGGACTAAAAGCGTACAGCCAAGGGAAGTGACTAGAAAGAGGGACAAACAACATACATCAGGATTGATCGAAAAGAAATACGCGTCAAAGAGTTGGTGTATCTCTGACGTTATTAGCAGTCCATTTTAGGCAGAGTTAATGGCGCCGCCTGTCTCTGGTTGCAATGAGCGAGCGGCGTCGAGCGGATCCCAATCCAGCAGAGTGCAGAGAGCCAACCACTTCTTGCCATCCTTGTCGAGACGCAGGACTTCGACACGTTTGCGCTCGATATAGTTGATCCCGAAGATGGGCATTTGCTGGGGGCCGAACTCGTCGAAGCCGTAAGAGTAGGAGAATTGGTTGTTCCAGGGAAGAAGGCTGTTCGGGTCGGTGGTGTAATGGGCCATCGCCTTCGGAGCACTCATTCCAGTGATGCTTATATGCGAGGGGAAAGATATGTGCCGCTTGGAACCCGACAAAGTAGCCTCTTCGGGGGCAGCGACGCGTAACCACACAGCATCCATCGCGTTCGCGGACTGCACTCTCAAATGCCTGAAAACGAGTTCTGTACCAAGGGAAATCGTGCGCGTGAGGACAGGTTCATTGTTGGTGGAAATCGGTACGCCACCATTTGTCACAATGTAGTAGCTTTCAGGCTGCAAAACTTGCTCGTCTCGCTAAATCCGAGTCCCCTCTCCATTCTCGAGCGTGTAATGGCCCCCCACGAAAACAAGAATGCCGACCATGCTGAAAATTGTTTTGCGTGGTCACGGTTGCTGGCGGTTCATCGGGTGGCTGTGGAAGGCAAAGGCCGCCTAGGACTGTATCCCGGTTTCTCGCATCATAAATAAACACATTGCGGCCGTCGGATTTTTCGAATATTGAAGACACGAATGTGTCGTAGGCGAGAGCCGTCGGGCAAAATCTGTGTGTCGCGCGTGTTGTCGTGGGCGAGAATTGTATGATAACAAATGAATTTGATTGAATTGATGAGGAGAAGAGATAGATAGGGAAATTGCTAGCCCAAATGCCACTAGTCCAGCCACGTCTTTTAGCCTCGTCTTTGGATGGACAATTGTTTCATTCGACCAGCCAGGATTCAGCTCCTCGTGTTGTTTGATTGACGCGCCTGAGTCTCTGCATTGTCGCGATGGTACTTTACACGTAGACAGTGACGACAAAAAGCTTCGCTAGATTCACCTATGCCTTGCGGTACCACACGCAGCTACAGAATCACGAGTGACTTTTTCATTCCGTTTACGTTCGATCGGGCAATTGATCCGACAAAGTCAATTGAATGAGAAGAATAGAAAGCTGACTGAGGCCCAGATCCAGATTGAATGTGATTGACTACTGTATACTCACAGCAAGAGTGCAGACGTTGATCTGCTCCAGAAGCTTTCAAGAACGTTGAGCGATTCAACTTATTTGTGCAATTGAAGAGACGAGCACAATTGCAGCGATGCAAAGACGTAATTGAAAAAGACAAGCTTATTATTCTTGGATTGCAGAGATGCAAAGACCAGCGCAAAGACGATTACAATTGCAAAGACGATTGCAATTGCAAAGACGGGTGCAAACTTTGTTACTTTGCCCAGGCTTCTCGATAGCGGCTGCTGCTGCATTGTCGTACAGCAGAGAGCTGTCGATTCTGTGCCGCCAGGGACAACAGGTCTGCTGCTTCGACATTCTGACATCTTGCATCAAATGCACTTCGAGGTTGTTCTGCGCTTTGCCCACAAAGTGCTTTCGTGACAAGAATTGCAAGGACGAGTCTGATTGCAAACGCGAGCTCGACTGCAAAGACGAGTACAATTGCAGCAATGCAAAGTCCATTACAATTGCAAAGACAATACAGTTGTGTGACTTAGGTACGCAGAGATGTGTCACTTCATGTTGGTGTCGCTGTATGCTGGCTGTCGTTTTATGTTGGCGACATCAACAGGGTGCCATTGGTCAGAAGAGGTAGGGCTGGACAGGAAGCACAGGAGGCAAGGGTCGAGACACGAGTGACGAGAGTCGGGGTCGTACGCGAGCGTCGGGGACAATGGGTGAGTGTCCAAAGACGAGAGATGAGCGTCGCGGCATGAGAGAGGTGTGGGCGTGTGAGCTGGCGAGAGCTGTGTGGTGCGCGGATGGCCGGGCGCTCACTCAACTCTTCGCGCAGCAGCTCGTCTTGAGACCGCAGCTTCCTGTGCCAAGAGCGCCTTGGTGCACGCCATCTGCGGCCCTATGCTGATGCGACGGTTGGCGCAGGTGGCGTTCCTGTCCGCCCGCCGTCGGGATGATGCATGCTTGGCACATGAAACACACCTGGATGCGGTGCACGTGGTTGTAAACAAAACTTCGGGCAAGATGTCGACGGGTTGAATGCGTGTGTGTTATTTGAAAATCGAATGCGGTCTGACTGTTGAGGTTGTGAGATAACAAATAAATCTTGTGGTAGGTGGTCCCAGTGAAGGTATGAAGGAAGATGAACGGGAGATGGCGATAAGCCGAAAAGCCTAGCAGTGTACAAATTGAGGAACTAACCACTAGCGATAGCTCAGCCCAGCCCATCCAACGTGGCCGAGCAATAACGGCGACGGTAAAGTAGCCAGATCAATGCTTTTTGAATAAACTGTGAGCTTTTGAAAAAAGAAGACGTGGTGAGGGTATCTGAAGAAACGCGTCGCGACAGGATCGCGACTAGAACTCACTGACGTGATAGCAGGTGATGAGTCTAATAATAGTCCTCATCCACATTGGCTGCGTGAGCCAGTAAAGTGGGGGGAGGACCGAAAGTCCGGCAAACGGAAACCCAAACTTCTCATCAGTTTGATAACATTCGTCTCTCTTTTCCTCATCATTCATCAATCACATCCAGTCTGACTTAGTCTTCTTTTCTCCAGTTTGACAGATTATATTCTTTCTCCCACTTTGACATCTTGAGAATTCCATCCTTGCTATCTTCTTGATTTCCATCCACCTTGTCTAGCTGATCTTTGTTCATAACAACACCCCAACTATTCGCATTCGAACTCATCATGGGTCGACCGTCAAAATATCCAACTCCTGAGGCACGCTTAGATGCTAAACGTCTTGCGCACCGCCGCTATCTGGCGAGAGTAAAACGCCGAACCTTGTCTATGGCACCACCTGAGTCTGTTGAGCAACAGCCCGAGGGATTCCCGTCTATCACTAATACTTCTGAGGAGCCACTCGGTTTTACCGGCCCTGACCATACACACTCTGGTACTGATGGTATGGAAGCTGACAGCTGCACGGACCAGGTTGGACCGCCAGCTAGCCACACCACCATCTTGGACCAAACCTCTACAGACAACGTGAAGCGCGATGCCGACGACGATAGCACGGGTAATCTGTGGTCGGCTCCGGATCTCGGATCCAGCATACCAACCGTACAGACTGCACACAGCCCGATGGCTGAGCCACTGCTCGCCGATAGCTCCCTTATCCAGCGTGGTGCCGACCTCGTGAAGCGCTGTGCACTGACCTACGACATGGATGCGATGCGCACCCTCGTCTCCTTTTGGCTGGCCCGGGGCGTCAACCTGGCTGTCGGCGAGGACTTCGTCGACATTGTTACAGAGGCCATGCGTTGTTTCCGTCCAGAAAGCAATTCGAGCACCGTTGAATCAGAATGGTGCCTCGCACAGTCCAGGCTCCTCTTTTGCAATACAATGCAGGCACTTGACACCAGCAAAGCTACCGACGCGCGCGAGTTTTCCAAGCAGTTTACACAGGACAACATGCGCTGGGAGACACTAGGCCTCTTCTTCTGCGCCCTTGCCCGTTCCAGCTTTGACGTGACATTTTACCCACCACTATACCGCGACGACAACAGTATCCTGCAGGTGCGAAAGTTTGCCGCTGAGACCAGCGCTCTCTGCATGGACTTCTGCCTGAAACTAGACTGCATGAACGACTTGCAGCTAGTTTTCCGGTACGAGAATTTTATCCTCCACTCCTGTGTCGATGGTCGCCAAAGTAGGTTTCTAGACTACACAGCATGTAATGGGCAGATCATCTCGGAAGACGAGTACATGAATTATGGTGTCTAATTACAATACTCTTAGACTACCGATGGTGGGCAAAGCTGGGAGACGTCATCTCATCTGTCTATGCTCTCGGCTACCATCAGAAGATGGAGGTCGACGAACGGTGCCCACTGTATTTGCTCGAGCTCCGGAGGACCGTCTTTTGCTCGCTATTCTCCGCCGACAAGAATGTGGCCCTTTTTCTCGGTCGCCCGCCGCGCATGAGCCGGCATTTTTGTGTCTTTCAGTCGCCACTACACAACAATAATGGAGATGACATAGATCTCTGACAACCTAATATACCCCTGTGCTACCGGTCTGAGATGAGCTGGTCCGGGCTCTGCGCGGTTCGCAAAGAACGCATTGTTGAGCTACTTTCTCGGAAAATTAACGACTCTGTGCAGATAGCACGGTATGCGTTTTCGTCTTCTCCCCATTCTGTGCTAGCTTTTTTATCTAACTGAACACTGCAGTGAGATTCGTCTCATTCAGATGGAGCAATGGGAGGCTCTGCCTGGCCATTTCAAGTATAAGACGAGCCTCAGGCAGGCTTCACAAAGCCCACTTGGCCGAGACCAGCTAGTGAGCGTACGGCTCGACCATTTACACGTCATGTTTCTTCTCAAGCTTCTCGAGCTGGAGCGGTTCTCGGATCCTGATGATGACATCATCGAGGTCTCACAGAGTATATTCGATGTTGTACTGGAAGCCGTTATGTCGCGTGATCAGCTGATAAGTTCAGGGACAACACTGGTGTGGAAAGTGGTGTATTTTGGTATACCAGCAGTGTGTGTCATTCTGCTGGCAATGCTCCGGAAGCCGAAGTCATGGCCGGCCCGTTTACTCCAGAGCCTAAATGCCTTTGTGGCTAACGTTGAGAGGGGTACCTTCGTTAAAGAGGACGAGCCGACCTATGCACTTTTATCACAGGTTACGCAGACGATCAAGACGTTCCTTGTATTTGTATCACCTTCTCGGCCAGGGCAGGTAGCGGAGAGGACAGAGCCCGAAGATGCCTTGACTACGTCGGCCCGCTGGAACAAGGCTGCCGACTTGTGTTCACCTTTCATGGGGTCACTGAATTTCATGTTTAACATTGAGTTCTGGCAAGACCTTGAAGAAAGGTCGACTCAATTCGATGGTGGACTGGAACGGCCGCGATCACTTTAGTTCCGATGGGAATATACATGCCATTGCATAGTAATTACATGTGCGTCTGCGTCTGGATAAGGTCGCGCAAATTGCCCTCTGGTACAGCCGTACATCCTCGACCTTGAGTTGGATCTCTACCATACGCCAGTCCATGCCGTATACCAGCTTTTCGTCCTGCAAGACGGCAAGAAGTTCGCCCCATGTGCGTGCCGATGCAATGGGTGCATATTTGCCTGCGCTAAAAAAAGACGGCGCCTCCAGATAGTGCCAGCTGGCGATGTAGTTGTAGCCCTGCTTCTAGCTGTAGATGCACCGCTCGATTGTGTAGCCGTTGTTGTTGACCAAGAACACAATCATACCCAGATCTAGCCTGATGATGGTTGATGACTCCTGGGCCGTCATCTGGAAGATGCCGTCACCAATAAACAAATTGTGCTTGTACCGTTCATTTTCGCAGCCTATTGCATCTCTAGCTTTACAAGAGCTGCGCCCTGTGCTGCTGGAAGCATGTGCCCAATGAATAGCCATGTTATTGGTGTGAAGACGCGCGTACGGGCAGGAAGTAGCATCTCCCGGACGCCATTTCTTACCGTGCCGGTTTCTCCCATGACAATGTCGTACTCTCTAAGGAAACTGGCAGCAGATTGCCACAGCTTGTCTAAAAAGATAATGCTAGCAGCCACATACAGCTCGTCTTGCGGTAACGATCCGATCTTGGACTGGGCTCACTGTGTGAAAGTGTAAAGAACAGAGGGACAGGCGAGTCATCAGGCACGCTGCACTGTCAAAACACAGAACCAAGGCAAGGTTAGACAGACTGTGCTGGGGGTGCTCTCAACAGAGAACTCAGGCAGGGTCAGATAGGCGGTGCTGAGATGTGTATATAACAGGTATTTTTCGAGCAAAAAGACGAAACGAACGAGAGGTTTTTCTTTGCTCCAATTGCTTTAACTTGTAATAAGTCTCATCTCGTCGTCTTGATCCGTGTCCACATGATGAAGTATTAATGAGGGATGAAGTTCTATTGGATCTATCTATCGCGAGGGAATACTGCCTATCTATATATGTGTGAGGGACGCCAATCCTGGTCAAGTTATGTGCGGTGGCGCAGGCCCTAGTCACGTGCGGTGCCACGTGCTATAGTGGAGCATAGTGGAGCTGCCCTGTATCACCACAAGCCATGATTATGTAATTAGACTGGTGCACTGTAATGTTAATCGATCCCTTTACAATTAGTGCACGCAGCTGCTGCAAGCACGTTAGTAGATTATTGATTGGTTGTTTCCATTCCAATTCCCAGGAACAAACAGCAGCGCCGCAAGGTTTTTTCTCATGAAATTCATTCTCGATTCAGCGACGCTCTTCGAGGAGCTCCGCAAAGTCCAGGGAAATGTACCGGTAAACATAGATTCAACGGCACAAACTTAGTCGCAGTGGGGAAGACGACGGAAATGTGCGGCGTCGCTGCAAATGGGTTGCGACACCTGCAAGCAGAAGGGCCAAGAAGAGAGGCATGGTGTTCGAACCCCTCCAAAAACATTCTGATCCACACCAGCAAGACGCGGGCACGGAACATGGAGAAGCTCTCGTTAGCATTGCCCACCCATTACAAACCCACGGGCCCGACATAATCCAGCAGCTCCAGGTTGTTCGCGGGGCACACTGTGCACAGACTCAACACCAACCTGGCGCGGGTGAAGAGATAGTCTGTTAGGCTGATGGACTCCATTGTTTGTCGATGCGAAGGTGATTGAAAGGTGTTGACTGAGACTATATGTATGATAGCTCGCTTTGGGCTACAGACGCCCATACCAGTCCTTGAGCGGTCCCGCATCTTTATGCTGAGGCGCGAGAGTTCTAGGTCTACTTTACTCTGCACGCTGGTATGTTCACTGACTGTACGGAGTATCTGACAACATAATGCTATCACCTGCGAGAAACGGCGATGCAAGGTAGGATTCAGGTTCGTACTATTGACCTTGAATCGGCGCGTGTCACTAGATGCAAGCTAGATGCAATCGATTAAAGCTGAGTCTTGCTGATTCAAGCCACTTCAGTGGGCTAGCATTAGTCCCCTTGATGTTAATGCCGGGAGCTTTACACAGTAGGGAGAGATACAAGCGATGGAGGCAAATCGAATCATACATTAACTAAATGATGCTTGGAGGTTATGCTCTAGTGATTCCCATCGACTACTTTTCTTTTCTTTTATTTCTTTCTGCTCACACGTTATGCGCAAAAAGAATGCGAGATCTCGGTCATTTTGCTGGATTCTATGCGACCAATGGCATGTAACTGAAAAGTGGATGAGATGGCAGCATACGGAGTAACTGTATGTAGTAATATCTCGTTTTAATCATACTGAGTAAGCATATGCTTAGTCCGGCCACTCTGTGCAGCATGCTGATTGTGTTACGGTTGCGTAGCGGCTGAACGCCTATGTATGTATGCTTATGAAATAATGTAGGGCGGAAGCAAAGATAGATAAATAAGCACAGTACACTTGAACTACTACTTGCAGTTGCACTCTTGGCGGAGGACCAATGGCCTAGCGGCAGGCACAGCACTGTGCCTCCCCCCTGTTTTATCATGATATGTACCGGACCGGACAGGAGCGGCATCGTCATCGGCATCCAACGCAACACATGACGTATAATCCTACCATGACTAAGCATACGCCCACCCCATCATCACCATCACCACTACAGCTATATTTAAGTCTTATAAGACTTTATCAGTAACTGGTCTTCGATACATCACAAAGATGCTTTTTTCACGCCCAGTAGCCGTTGCTTGAAAGCGTTGTCGGTTGACGATCGGCTGCCGCCTCGCCTCCTCTACTCCGTCAGTGTTCGTCTGAACTCTTTTATATTTTCTGCCTATAAGCACTGCATGTCTTCCTTGGATACAGGCCTCGACTTTGTATCGCTTGCTGTGCACACTCGGGCGTTCTGTTGCAACGCTACCCCGTCCTGCCATCCTTTCTTGGTTTTGCTTATTGTCATCTTTTATGTGTATATTTACATCTATGTAATTATATCTTCGGACAACTCCATGTCTCGTTGCGTATCCATATTCCGTTAATGTAATATACTCCGTAAGCATACATATCTTTCCGCAACTTGCGCACGCTGGTTTCGTCGAGTTTTATTCTATTTCCCCGACACTAAACTTTGCAATTCTACTTCCCCGACACCAAGCTTTGCCAATCCGGCACGTTTCTTGGCTTAGCACGTTTATCAACATACTCGACAGTATATTTACATATACATGCATATAAACATATATATATATATATATTTTTATATAAGCATACTTTTTGTGTTGAGTACATATAGGCTGAGTACATATGTATGCTTAGGCATGACACTGATGAGATGAAAGCAAGGGATTTGGGACTGTTGGTGCAGTTGTAACTCTAACTGGTTGGCCTGTATGCAAGTGGTGTCCTATGGAGCATGCTATGATCTGTCGGTCATGGCTTGCCTGCGCCCTGCCTAAATATTTTTACACTTGAATATAAATAAGCATACTACGTAAGCATATGCTTATGCTTAAGCATACTCCGTAGCTTATCTTTCTGATGCAGGAATCAGGGGGACTTTCCACTTACTCTTGACGTGTCGCACAGAAGAGGGTCTAGCCGAAGACGAGGTGATGTTTGCACGATACTACATAGCATATGTGTACGAAGCATGCTTGTGCTTACATGGCCAATTCAGTAATAAATGCAAACTAAAAACGGACGGGGTACAAACAAAATCGCACTTCTTCGAACATATATGTACGGAGTACTGATGCTTCGTTGGCATTTTCTTCCAACATTTAAGACAAGTCACGCCGTACTACATATGCACCCGACTAATCTCGCCCCAAGTCCAGTCTCGTAGCAAAATATACTATGCTTAAATATACACTTTCTGCATTTGCATATATCCGGATCTATGCTTAATATACCACGGCGTGCGGTGCTATTTAGCACGAACCACGAACCTGATCGGGGACTGCGTAGCAAGTTCCCTTGCCATCGGGGCACGGGAAGCTAAAGTGCTCGGCGGTGGTCTGGCATGCACTCTCCCACTGGTCTCCAGCAAGCCTGCCGCCGGACACTCCTGCGCACTATCCATGTTGTTAGTACATAGCTTAAGCATAGTTGTCTTGGAGCAGAATTTTTAGACTGTGACTTACCCGACCCGAAATTTTGTCGTAGGAGACTTGGCCCCACTGCAAATGGTTAATATGTGTTCAAGATATATGTAAGCATACATAGGAGATACTAAGCATTACCTTGTAGTTGGCAGCATTGTAAGAAAGACAAGAGGCTTCAGTAAGGTCCGCGCGGTAGCTATTACCGTTAACGCAGGCGCAGCTGTCGTGCGTATCAGCAGCGCTGTAGGATTAAGTTAGCACACAATCATTAGCTTCAGAAGGCCGCGGGGAAATTCATACGCGGTAGCCACGAGAAGGGCGAGAGGGAAGATGGTAGAGAAATGCATTCTGATTGCAAAGATAGTATGCAGATGAGAAAAGATATCCGTTTATGTAAAGACTGTCAGTAATGTGTGGATGGAGGCAGTTTGAGATCAAAAGAGAGCACGTCTGTTGAGACGGTTTTGTACCCAGAAGCTGGAGGCAGTTTGCACCTGGATGGCTTTTTGAATTTTACAGCCGGGGCAAAGTGAGGCATAGTTGTAATATCTCGTGTAATATCTCGTATCCCCCCTTCTGAAAGACTGGTGAATACGTTTATGCAGGGCCAGCAGAGAGGTGCCGATTTTATGTTGGCAGGATCGTCAGGCTGCAACTGATCAAGCCACCAAGCATAAGCTATGCTTACATATGCTTGTACATATACATATATATTTACATTGAGAAAGTATGATGAGATGACTGCATGTCATTGATAGCTAAGGAGTGAGAGCTACTACGTATATATACGTAAATATACACATATATGTATGCTTACGTAATAGTAACTGGCTATGCAGGCTGGGCTGTGGATCAACAGAGCATTCAACGCCACATGGTTGCAGACGCACAACGCAGGCTCACCGCCAGGACAGAGCTATCATGGACACGGTGAGGTGGTGATGTCCTGCTTTTTGAGCGTCCGTGTGCGTCTGTGCTATCTGCATCCATGTCTAAGCATACGTGACATCGGGGATCGTCGCAGAATGTGGGACGATGGCGCACTGCAAATATACATATATTTATACATACATGTACATAAGCATAATGTATATGTAAGCATACATATGTGTAACTACATATATTTATACGATTATGTAAATATACTTTTACACAGTACCTGTGTCTGGAGAACAGCAGCACCGCGCAACAACTATATGCTTACATGTTTACTCCGTAAGTATATTCCGTACGTATGCATATATTTACATATATATGTATGTATACATAGTACAAAAGATGTGATATACTCCGTACTCCGTATTAATGTAGTCATATGTATGCTTAGCTTATGCTTAAGCATATGCTTACATGGCTAGAAGGGGGGATCGACGAAAATGTCACTCGAGGTGGTGGGTGGCCGAGTCCGATGGGTTCTAGAACACCAATTCCGTGCAACAAGAGATGGTAGGAGTGGTAGTGGGAGAATCAGTATGCTTACAACTCAGCACATCGCCCTGGATCGCGCGCATGTATGCTTAAGCTATGCTCACGGCTGGTTGACAATGACGCTGTATGCGTAAGCATACATGTTATGCTATACTACACATACATGTAGAAGTCAACTGAGTATCGGTGGTGGGACACGTCTCCGTGTAGCTTAAGATGTGTATGCTTATCTTTAGACTGTAGCATAGTCGACGACTTTATATTCCGCAATACCTATACGGAGTATATGCTTAAGCATACGGAGGCTCGATCGACTGGTCTTTAGATGCCATTTTCTTCTACTCCGTACGGAGTAAATATACATTCTAACAGTGCTATCCCTGCACAGAACGAATCAATGAATTACAAATTGCATGTAGCTTAAACTTAAGCATAGCAGCATCTTTACCAGTGTTGATAAGCTTACCACGTGGACTGACTAAGCGGGATAAAACAACAATAAGCTACGGCATCGCGATGCTTCTTAAGCATAATGTAAGCTTACAATCAGATAAAACAGCCAGGATGTTGTACTCAAGGGCCGTTTAAGCGAAACACACCCCGGCAGATAATATTGCGAGGTCAAAGAACAGATAAAGTGGGTCTTTTCTAAACAACTTCCGGACGGGTATGAGACATCACAACTACGCCGCACTACGTTATGCTTTTCTTGGTAAGTCAAGAAACCATCAAGGTGCAGTCTGCTTTCCTTCTGAGTATATAGCCTTCCGACAGACGTGCTCTTTTTGAGTATCCAAATTGCCTTCATCCAAACACATCACTCAAACAGCCTTTACATAACCCAACACACCATCTTTCATCTTCAGAAACATTCTTTTTCAACTGCACCAACTTTGCAATCAAAATGTTCTTCCCCAAGATCTTCTCTTTCACCATTCTCGTGGCTACCGCGTATGAACCTCCCTTGCCCTTTTAAAGCCAATGTTATATGCTAACTTTCTCCTACAGCGCTGCTGATCTTCACAAGAGCTGTGTCTGCTTCAACGGTAACACCTACGAGAAGGATTACACCATTTCCGCTTGCACTGCTTACAACGCTGCCGGCTATAAGGTAAGATCTTGATATATTTCTCCGTTGAACATACATGTACTAACCATCTACAGTGGGGCTCCACCCTCATGGACTCTAACACGGGTCGGGTAAGTCAAAAACTCAAAACCCTGTTCCAGGATAAACTTTTAACAACATGGACAGTGCACAGCAACGTATGACGGCAAGATTGGTGGAAACGAGTGGGAGTCGGCCTGCCAGACCGTTGGCAAGCAGAATGGCATCAACTCTGGTATCAAGGGCTCGTGCTAAATAACACCGCACGCGGTGGTATTAAATCAGTTTGCTATGCTATGCTTACTGGCTGTTGTGATCATATCAGAAGAAGGTATTTGCTAGGGTTGGTTGTACGACTCTGTATGCAGGGCAGGCAGAGAAGTAAATTGAATAGGATTGAATAATTGAATCTTTTAATCGAATTGATTAACGTACTTACACATTACAATGGCTGTGTGCACTATGCTTATTAGTCTAATTACATAGTCATAGGTTGTTTCACCACCTACTCTGGGACCAGCACGGTTGGGAGTCTCTCGACGTTGAACCTCTACATATATTTGCACTATCACAACAAGCCACCCTCAGTCTTCTCACTACAAAAGGACTCACAACGTGGTCGCGGCAAGGTAGCCGCGACTGGATCTCGCTTAGGTCGGGGTCCTCTCCGGCCGCACTCGACCACTAAGCATATACATCCCGCTTAATCCTCGCCCTTACAGATATTACCAACCGCTGCATACCGCGGAAAAGGACTTCACACATAAACCCAACATCCTGGTAAAATAGCGCCACAGCCGCGAGCTCGATGTAAGCATACAGCAGGACGATGATAAGAGAGAGGGACAGCGTTACAGTCAGCCACACGGTCAGCGTACGTACCTGCCGCACAAAACGGCCAAGTTGGCGTAAACACGGCCGGTCGGCCACTGTGACAGTCAGGTGGCACTCGTCAACCACAATACGGTCCAGCTGCTGGCGGCCTGCGAGCTGATGCACATAGCTTAAAAAGCTTTTGCTACACGCTGCCTCGGCTGAGACCAAACGACTTTCGCGCTAGGAGTTGACGCCGGCGTCCACACATGGCACTGGATACCATGCTGGTTTAAGCGGTCTTGCATGCCGCCACGCGGTGCCACGGTCGGCAGCACTAGGATCGTCGTCTCCTCCCCCTGTACGGCGGTGCCGACGAGGACGACGAGCGTCTTGCCAGCACCTGGCCCCAGCACCAGCACGACCTGCTCGGCCGGTTGGGGCCTAAGGGTCACAGGCACCCCGTCGCGCTGGCCGGCGCAATATCAGCCCAGGGGTTTTGTGCACTGCGCGTGCCGCGGCGAGCAGCGTCGCCTCGTCGTAAGCGAGAGGAGGCCGTGGGCGCACCCGCTTGATAAGGCGGACGAGCTCATTCCCAGCGGCCTCGTAGGGCCGTTTCGCTCCCAACAGATTGCTCGGCGGCGCCAGGTTGTGAAACCCAAACATCTGGTGCCAACTCGTCAATGCTTGGTACATTCGAGCAGCATGTTACGAGGCAGCGTCGTGTTGAGGGCCCGGACGCTGTGTTTGCTCATCCTCATCCCGGCCAGATCTACCATCTCCTTGTCGTCGCCCACCTCGACAAACTCGCTCATGTCGACGCCTGCGGCGGCAAGGTTCTCCTGCCCCCGCGGCCAAAACTTTTCTCTGATGGCTGGCGCCGCCACCTGCCACCGCCACGCCACCTCGAACCGGGGCACCTCAGCTGCCACGCAGGCTCGGCCCGGGCACCGTGCGAGGTCTTCGTCCCACCACAACGTACCGTCCAAGTGCGACCAGAGGTACGCCGACATGAGCGGCGTGTGGTAGGTCGTCCCGCGGGAAAAAATGTCTACACTGCTACAGTGGCTGTACATACGCCAGGCACACGAGCAGTAAGTCGCCCACCGCCGACGGCAAAAAGCGGACGTTGTCCCGATACATGCCAACCTGCACCTGGCTCTTGTGGTGGCACGTGGAGCAAGACCTGACCCTTATTTGTTCAGCCCGTTTGTCATCCATGACCCGCCAAAGTCTCTCGCCGCGAGGTCATCCTGCACGGCCTGCACCGTGAGGGGCCGCACGAGGGGCGCGCCGAACAGAAGCGTGCCATATAGCAGCCGGTGCGCCTCACCAAAGGCCCATGCCGCCAGTTGCGTGACCTGCGCGATGGCCAGCTCCGTGCCTTCGTACGTCACCCGCTGGCCGTCCACTGACCAAATCGCCCGTGCCGCGGCAATGGCGGTCCGGCTGGTTGCAAAGAGCTTGCTCAGCCACTGCAGGAGCCGTCCGAACGCTGACTCACGTTTATGGTGCATGTAGCTCTGCACATGAGCCGCAAGACCGGCAGTACCTGCTTGTTGTCGTCGGCTAGAAACCGGAACACGTAGTCGTAGAGGACGAGCTGCCGCGTCCAGGTCAGTGCCTACAACAGGCTATTTACGTCGCCCGGATCGTACTATGACCCACAGACGACGGCGTCGTCCTTGGCACCCTAGCCGCTGCGCTGCGGCCTGGTGTGGCGGACTAGCATCGCGCAGAAGCTGAGGACCGGCGAGCAAAAGTGTTGGCTGCCGACGTCCTGGCAGACAAGGGAGAAGAACATGTTGAGTGCGATGTCCTGTACGGCCGCGTCGTTCGCGATCTGCTCGGGCTGGGCGCCGCCCCATTGTGGCCGCAGAGGTTGTAATTAGGTTCGCAAAGAGACATCCCATGCCCGCCACCACGAACAATATCAGTGACATTGAGAGGTAGATAGCCCTGACCATCGCTCGCCGGGTGCCGTGTTATTTTCTCTGATGGCTTGTCAACATGCTAACCTTGAATAGATTTTACTTATCCAAGATAGCAGCATGTGTCTCGAGCATATAATAACACATCGAAAAGAATCGTATCTTCGTCCACAACCCTCAACTTTGTCCCCCCGCGTCACCTTTCCCAAGTCGCACTTTTCTCAATCATTCTGTAAAGATGATTAATGTTTGCCTCCGGAGAATTTTGACGAGCACTTGCATCGCCTCCATTCTGCTCTCGCGTCGTCGTCCCTTCGCCGAAAAGCAGACATGCTGCCAAGGGGAGACTTTGCGTTTCGTCTCCTTATTCAGCTTCCCAGCACTCAAATATACACCAGCGCACTACCCTAATGCGAGCACACGCTCGTGTCTAGCTCGCTGCCTTAGCGCCAGACAACTTCCCGGTTACCATCCCACTCGCAGGCGAAGGGATAGCACTATCAGGCCAGCAAGCGGCCGTTAACCCTGTCATTTTGTAGTGATTTACTTGTATCCGTAGGCTAAAAGTGTGCTAATAACACCAGCAGTACATTCAAAGTCGGATTCCCCTATGTAGGGAGGTGACACGCTAGGTGCACTGATGTTAAAATACACCATACCATACCTTGCCAGCCCACTACCCTGGATCTTATCACGGGGTTCGCGTTTTGACGAAATTCCCTTTTGAAGAACAGGCCAAATCGTGCTTGGCTCGAATGTGTATGTACCTGTTTGTCTGTTTGTCAACACTAAGCATACTTCCACCGTACTCCTTATTAATTCATTCTTTATGATTTGTTATTGTTACGCTAGTGGACTATGATAACAGTATTCAGTAATATATGCTTATGCTCGGTCTTATATGTACATAGTAAAAGCCCCCATCACTAGGGACAACTCTGGGAGCGACGGCTCGCGGGGAAAGCGCCTTCCCGTGGCGAGGCAGCGTCGGTCTCGGTTCAATGATAAGGTGAGGTGAAGGCGGTAGCAAGACATTCTCCCCGCTACCTCAAAAGGTAGCCTGGGAATGCTTGGTGGTGCAACAGAATATTGATTGCTATCTAATCTTAAGGTATTCGTGCCGCATTCATCTACTTTGTACTATTACATATACTCGTAGCCTGACTAGACGAGATATTGTACTCCGTAAGGTGACCATTACCAACAAGAGGCTTGCCCATACGATTTCAATAGTAAGTTGGCATACAATGTAAAATTAATACCCAACAAGACATATTGTATTATGTTGTTGTTTCTCTTCGTCTTGGGTTTTCTTCTATCCTGTGACAAAAAAGGCTTCTTGTGCATGTACGGAATAAGCAGATAATCCCCACAACCAATCTCTGAGTCACGTCATGACTGCTCTATGCTTACAATGTAATTCATATGAAAACCCCTGGACCTTAATATGCAAAGCTAAAATTATATTTTCTATATATAAAGCCAGTCCCATTACTAACTTACGCTTTGAACACTGAACGTTCAAGCGAAAATAACATCAAATGTAATTACTGGTGGAAGCCCTCGCCACTGCAGTAAGGAACGGGGTAAGTCTCGTTGGTGCAGAGTCTCACAATACCCCGGACCCAGCTCAGGTTCTTGTATGTCTCGCTGTAGTATGTAGCTGAGGTGAATCCAGTGACGGTGGGAGAATCAGTGCAGCCGCTGTAGACATTGCCCTTGATCTCGCGCGCATACGGCTGGCTGACAATGACGCCGAACATGTTATGCGGAATGTAAAAGGTCAAAGTCTGATCCTCGGAAGTCGTCCAGGTCGTGGTGTAGGTCACGGACAGTGTAACCGTCAGCACGTCCTCAAGGAGGGTGAGGGCGGAGCTTTCCGTGACGGAGAGTGAGTTGGAAAGAGAGTATCCCGAGCTGACAGACACATAAGAAAGCGAAAGGTTCTGAGCGCTCATCACAGCAGAGATGGCAACATCAGGGTAAAGCTTCTCAACGTCGGAAAGGACCTGCACCTCAGTGCTCTGCTCGCAATCACCTCGGGGAACGCCGGACCGGGGAACGTTGACAGCAGGAGCCAGGGCATCAGAGGCAGCAGAGGCAGCAGCGGCTGCATCGCGTCTCTCAAGAGCCGCAAACTCGCTGGCTTTCATGACATGTGAGTTGCCAGACCCGTCCAAAAGGATAACGTCGTCCACAGACAGAGCCGTAGGTGCCGGAGATGCCGAGACATATCCGATGATGGCAAAGATTGCCGTAAGAACGGTAGACTGAGTGAAGAGCATGATGGCGAGTTGTGTCTTGAAGTTGTGACGGGTATTAGAGTAGGAGGCTGTGTGTGGGACTCTGTGTTGAGATGAGCTGGATGACATTCAAACGTATTTTGATGGAGAGTAGGTTGACCTTATATATACTAGATCGACTGGTCTTAAGATGATATCATGATTCGGCAATAAGCATAGACTTTTTACATGTTTTATCAGTGCTGCATTAATCCTTAAGCATATACAGAGCGAATTAAGGACGACCAGCATAGGCTCGGCAAGCAGCAGCTTGAGTGCTAAATGATGCATGGGTGTTCAATAAGCTTTCACCGATTGGCAAAGAGAGATAGAACGATAAGCTATAGCATTGCCTGGATGTTTCTTAATATCAGATGAAACAGCGAAGCCGTTGTTGTATTCATGCCCTTAAACACAGCCACGCAGATCAATGCGAGGTCAAAGATCAGATAATGTGGGTCTTCGCTCTAAAGATATACCGGACCAAGTCGCATAAACTCAATGCACCATGTCCAGGCATCTTTATCCGTATACATAGCTACCGACCTCGCCAAAAAGGGAATACGAGGCATCACAACTACGCCTCACCTTGCATTCTTGGTAAGCTTATATCTCAAGAGTTTGTCAAATGTGCAGTCCGATTTGGGTATATAACCGCTCAACAGACGTACTCTTTTGGACTTCTCGAATTGTCTTCATCCGCACACATTCCTGAAACAGTCTTTGCATCATCGAATATCTTTTCTCAGCTACATACTATTTCTTCAATCGCAATGTTCTTCTCGGCCATCTTCCCTCTCGCCCTTCTCGTGGCTTCCGTGTATGAATTTCCCCGCGGCCTTCTGCAGCTAATGATTGTGTGCTAACTTAATCCTACAGCGCTGCTGATACTCACGACAGCTGTACCTGCATCAACGGTGACAGCTACAACTCGCGTCTTACTTCAGCCGCTTGCGCTTCTTACAACGCTGCCGGCTGGAAGGTAGGCTCAATCTTTATAATGTTCTCCGTTGAGCATATACTAACCATTGGTAGTGGGGTGGCTCTAACTACGACTCAGGTTCGGGACGGGTAAGTCACAGACTCAAGACCTTGCTCCAGGACAACTTCTAACAACATGAACAGTGCGCAGGAACGGACGGCGGCAGGCTTGCTGGTGACCAGTGGGAGGAGGCATGCCAGACCGTTGCCCAGCACAATGGCTTCCCGTGCCCCGATGGCAAGGGAACTTGCTACGCCAGCGTTGATACGGTCGTCGGTTCGTGCTAAATAACACCGCACGCCGTGGTATGTTAGATCGATTTGCTATCATATTGGCTGGTGTGATCGGATATATGCCAATGCAGATAGTGTATGATTAGTAGGTTTAGCTACGAGATTAGACGTGGGTGGAAGCTAGACGGAGTTACATGATACCTACACATAGACAAAGATGCCAACGAATGCATCAGTTCCAGTTCAGTTCAGCAGAAATGTGATGTATTATTAGTCCATGTATTAATGTGCACATCCATAATACCCATGAATATATAGTGATAATACTCGTAATAACTATGAATAATGGTACGCTCGTAGCTATGATAAGCTTACATTGTTCAGCGACCGTGCTGAATCCTAGTAAAAGCCTCCTTCACTAAGAACAATCTCTAGGGGCGACGGCTCTCAGGATAAGCGGCATCCCGTGGCGAGGCAGCGTAAGAAGAGGTGAGGGCAGTAGCAAGCCAAAGCTTTAAGATATAAAATGAATGGTATGAATTCATAAGTTTGAAAATAATAAAAAGAAAACATTATTGCGCACCCCGCACAACTATCTCTTATATTTCCCGCGTTTCTGACTGCTGTGTCATCCTCAACAAATACTTTCATCATTGCAATGACTCGTAACACGAAGGAGCACGTGGTTGGATC
The DNA here is from genome assembly GCA_029298705.1 of Ophiostoma triangulosporum. NCBI lineage: Eukaryota > Fungi > Ascomycota > Sordariomycetes > Ophiostomatales > Ophiostomataceae > Ophiostoma > Ophiostoma triangulosporum. The sequence continues at coordinate 540,909 of JANSLO010000008.1, read as the reverse complement.
CTTCGAGATCTGTCAAGGATGAGCCTTTCAATCGTGAGATTAGAGAAATCCAGGCGAGATCAAGCGTGGGGTCACGGCTGCCGTGCCGCAACCACATATTAAGCATAGTCCTTTGGGGGTGAGAAGAGTGGGGTTAGTTTGTTGTGTTAGTGCAAAGAGATGATCGACATTATGAGAGTCCCGGTAAGCATAAAGAGAAGATCGACGTTGTGAGACTTCCGCATGCTGGTCCCAGATGGGTGGTGAGAGTTGAAGTCGCCTTAGAGAACGTGGTGACCTTCTAGTAAAACGGCATCGAACCTACACCGCTCTGACGGCACCAACCCATAAACGAATCGTACCAATAACCTCGCAAAAGACCGTACCAGGACAACGTCGGTCGCCCATTGAACTCGCATAACCTACCAGTTCACGCCGCAAACACACTAAAGATCGCAACAATGTTCAACTTCCAGACCGGTACACCCAGCCAAACAAGCAGTGACGCCACGATGGCGATACCCATCCCGTTTCTTCCGCCGAGGTCGGTGCGACCGGAGCGGTGTAGGTGCGAGTTTGGCGATTGTATGCGACAGCCGCCCGGCGTCGAGCTGCCTCGACTGCAGGGCATCTAGAGTCACACGCGGCATGACCCCTTTCACAGTTGACACAGACTCGGCATGACGTGCGGCGAAGGTTTTAATGTGTTATCAGGGTCACTAAAAATATAACAGTGCGCGGGTGCAGAGCTTGGAGACATGGTCAGCGGGTGATTGGTGCTGAGGCGTGTATGGTTCGCAATTGTAAGCATACGTTAAGCATACGTTGAAGGTGTGACTCCACACGACGCCGCAGTCGCAGAAGCGCTGCAGCCTGCAGCTATGCTTACACTCCCATAAAACGAACGTGCAGGGCTTGCCCACGTGCACCCACCTTTCCATTCCAGTCGTCTCGACGAGTTCACTTGCGCATCACATCGTGTCGGTGCCCACCAGTACACATCGTGAACCATCGCCTACACATAGTGTTACTTTGTAGTGTCCTCTAGTACGTAGTAGGATTACAATACATCATCAAAGAGTGGACGAGTGTGCGACGCGCTTGAGCGAGGTCTTTGTGGCTTGAGTGACAGTCACGCGCGTCATAATGACACAAATCGGTCGTCGCAACGTGACCAGGTTCAATAAGTTGTAGGGACTAGGGTTTCTTCGGAAATCAATTTATCCTGTCTATGCTTAGATAGCTGAAAGCAGATCGTTATTATCCATGTACCAAATCCTCCTGTTATGATATATCTCGTTCCATATATGCTTTCCTGAAAGTAGACCAAACAATGCAATACTCGCAATGACAACGTAACCAAAATCTTCCAAAAGTCATTATCGTCAGAATCTTGTTAACATCTAAAAGTTCTCCATCAGATTCCGGCGGGCTGTCCACATACGGGCCCGCTTGCCATAAATGTACATGGGGATAGTGCCCGTAAGAAGGATTAGCTGGATGACGCCGAGCCAGATGAAGACGGACTTGCTACCCGAAGCATGCAGCCAGTTGTTAAAGAAAAGGCTGAAGACAAGGCCGTGCAAGATGTTCTTGGAAAAGTTGAGCGTGACCAGCGCCTCGCCAGCATACTGGCGGTAGGAGTCGACGCAAAAAGTAATGGAGGTGGTGGAGCCAAGGGAGCAGCCAAAGGAGATGATGCCGAAAAAGACGGTTGGCACGATCCACTGGTCGCGTACCTGCACGGACCAGCCATAGCCCATAAGGCCGATGACGGTGGTGACAGCAATGGGCACCGCCATGACCAGTCGGAACTCGGGCTCGTAGAGACCGCCGTTGCGGCGTGTCATGGCTAGCACGATGACGTCGCTGACGCGGCCTGCCACGGCCGTGCCCAGTACGCCGCCCACAAACGGCGAGATGTAGATGAGGCCCGCCGAGAGCGCCGAGAAGTTGTAGGTGTCGGCCGAGCGGTACACAACCGACACCGACTCCGACAGCACAATCAGCCAGCCCACGGAGCAGGCATACACGGCCGCCGACCACAGCACCGCCGGGTAAGCAAACAGCACAAACGGCCGCAGGGCCACGCGGAACCAGTTGTCGTAGTGCAGGCGCCCATTCCACGGCCGCAGACCTTGCGTGTACAGGCCGGAATCGAGAGGAACATCGTCGACGGTCGCATCAAGGCCCGAGTCTTGCCGGTGCGGGGGGAAGTATCCCGATGCAGTCTCCACGTCCGGCGTTGCCAAGAAGTGCGGCGTGTGTGGTCGGCTAGCAGAGTTCGCTTCGCCTGGCAGCTGGAGATGGGAAGACTGGGCAGTTGTGGCTGCAATTTCCGGCTGTTGATCGGGCCGAGACTCTGCAACATGGCTTGACTCCAGCGCCACGCCTTCGTGTTCCACGGGGCTACCCGAGACACCGCCGAACTTCTCGTCCTCGGGGGCGGCAAACCCGACATGGAGGTTTTGTGTAGGCCGGTGAGCAACCTTGGGACGCTGGGGGGTGGAAGGTGCATCGTCATGGTGTTGGTCGGGATGGGCGGGTCCCTGACCGGCGGGGTTAAGACTGGGTGTTTTCCGCGACCGCGTGCGGTCCCAAAACGTCTCGGGGACAAATAAGAACAGCAAAAAGAAAAAGGCGCCGACGATGATGGCGACGATCCTGCCGGACGTTAGTATGTGTGGCTACTACACTAATATCAAAAATACTGACCAGAAAACCCAGCGCCAGCCCATGCTCTGGATGACGGCGGCGCTGGCGAGTGGCGACAGGTTCTTGCCGCCGAGCAGCAGCAGCGTATAGATGCCGAGGCGGTAGGCACGCTCGTGCAGGAAAAAGATCTCGGCAATGGTGGCCGAGGGCAGACACTCAACGGGACTGACGGCGATGCCCATGAAGATGCGGGCGAGTAGAAGGGAGGTAAAGCTCTTGGCGGTGGCGCACCAGATGCTGGCGCAACAAAACATGACGGCGGCAAACAGGTAGACGGGGCGCTTGCCCCAGAGGATGGCGGTGGGCGAGAAGAGCACGGAGCCAACGCCGAGCCCCATCATGAAAAGGCCTGTGGTGAGGGCGACCCTCTCGGTGGAGACGTCAAAGGTGGCGGAGACGTCGGTGAAGCCGGCGGCCAGGATGGGTGTCATGCCGCCGCCCAACATGCAGTAGATGCCGAGCGACAGCAGGGCGGCGTCGCGGCGCCACGCGGGCCAGTTGAGAGGGTCACTCTTGGAGTCGTCGGGCTGTGGGTCGAGGATGATGGCGCCGTCTTCTGTCCTCTTAAGCTCAGGCGGCCGCGGTTGCCGCGTCGAGTGCCGCGACGAGCGCCGGCTGCCCAAATGCGGGCGGATGTGAACGGGCGACTGCGGCGGCAGCGAAGAGTGGGAAGTTCGTGCAGGGGCGTTGCGCAAGCCGAGCGGCTCATTTCGGTGGCCCGTCAGCAGGAGAACGGAGCCTATTTAGTGGTTAGCAGGGCCATGGGCTTGAGGGTGGATGCAGGTGCTGGTATGACACATACCTGGCACTTCGTGTGTCCACGGGTCGTTCAGCACGCCCATGCTCCATTTGGTGGGCCGCCGCACGCCATCGGCATCGAACTCGTCCTCGGGGGACGGCTGTGCGACAGTGCGGCGTCCCCAAGGCCAAATGCGGTTGGTCTTGCGACCGGGGCCTTTCTCGTTGACGTGCTCATTGACTCCATCGCTATTGGTGATGACGGCGTTGGCGGCGGCGTCGCTGGACATGTCGGCTTTTGATGGCTGGAGAGAATCGACTATCGACGATCGGTCAGGCCGTGGAGAGGACGGAGAAGACAAAAAAGCCAGACGAGACCAAAAAAACTCGGGAGGACGCTGTTCTAATAGTCATCATTTGTCCGGTGAGACGCGCCTTTGTTGCAATATTACTGCTAACGGATGGTTCCCCGTATCCAACAAACAAGGGAGAATGCAGTACGACCCTGTAATCTGACGTGCACGGCCTAGCATAGTTGACAAGGCTAGGCCTGACCAAATACGGCTGGGCTGCATGCGCCGTGCTACGCGCTACGTCATATCGACTAGGGGGGCACTCAGCTCAGCTTCGCACAATTTATCAAGTACAACGACTTTACAATACAATCTCTGCCACTCTGGTCCCCTCGTCTCGTATCCCCGCAGCAGACTCTTCTATCACGCGCAAGCCTGGTGCAGCTATGCTTATGCTTACTTTAGCAGCTGATGGCGTTCGTTCATTTGGCCGACATATGGCGACAAAGGCTGCACGCTTTCGTCATTTCTTGGCAAATGGAGAGGAGATCTGCAATGGGACAATTAAGGGTCTACGGGTCCATGAAAGCAAAGCTAAAACAAGAATCGGGTACTTTTTCTTGTTGAGCAGACCGCTCTTCCAACCATTTATCAACACGAGTCGGATAACAAGTGGACTCTGTTTTGATAGACGTCTCACCACATCTGCACGTGGTTGTTATCGCTGTCTTGATGGTTGCTGCCTTTTGTCGGCCGACTGTGTGTGTGACACATTGCCACACCCGACTGTGTCTGACAGTCACACGATTGACGATGTTCATCTGCAGCTTTGTCTTCTACTGACGTCATCGCGGCACGCGCGCTTACATTGCACATAAAACAGACTCGAGCAAATTACTCTCCAGTCTTTCTGAGGGGTCATATCACGATAGTTATTGTGGAAGATCCCAGTTGGAAGGGCAGAAAGACTCTCCGTGTGCAACAGCATGGCAACCAGACATCGTGAATCGCCACCCTAGTAGATAGATCTGGGTAATGGAGCATGCCTCGGTGGACGGCTTACTTGGCGAAGCAAAATCGTATGAACTGCGAGCGTCGGTAAAGTCACTCGTGGCCATATTATCTGTTCGAGCTGCTCGCCTGCCTCCAAGTCAAACCTGGCTGCTCTCAGAACGATGTCGTCAAGAAACTCCCCGGCAATAGCGCCCTAGCCAATGTTGTGCAGTGCCGGACTGCCCGAGGCACTTGGTTTGCGTTTTCCGTCTGTGTGATCACAAGACATCGCCGCCGATTCGTGGCCACTGTTTTCGAAGACATGGTTTCGGTAACGCACTCGAGGAGCCTGTGCGGTGGTGTTGTCTGAGATACATACTGCGTCATCCATCGAACGTGATGGCGTCAGGTTGCTTGTAAACGTGATTGTATATATGAAGAAGATACAAGACTGTAGGAAGGATCGTTTGTTATTAGAATATGTCTTTGGGGAGGGTAGGGGCAAGTTCTTTTTTGAACTGCTTATTCATAGAAGTTCTTACTAAGCGAGTCTACCTGTAAGTACACAGTGTGTGCAACGTGCAGTCGAGCTACTACACCGTGTAAACACGGTGCCGATTTGCCATGTCTTCACGGCTCCTTCTATCTTGCACACTTTTCGTCCCGCATCTCCCACATCTGTCAACGCGACGACTAGCCCAGCCATCATGTCTACGACAAACCCATCTCCCTTATCAATAGCCCCACAAGAAACAAGAAAGAGCCGATGGCCACATCCCCTGAGCCTGTGACAGATGGAAAGCCGCGTTCTGCAGACCAGCCCGATGACCATGTGCATCTTGACTCGGTTTCTCCCACAAGCTGGACTGATGCGACAGAAGTGGCTGACTCTTCCAACGCTATGAAAGTCAACTCCCTGCCTGCTGCCGACACCCGGTTCACGAGCGCCAGTGACATAATGTTCCGTGCATACTCAAACATCGGTGACGCGTTGACTGTGGCACCCACGTCCGCCGAGGAGTACCGTACCCTCGAGAACCTACGCGACGATCAAAATCGCAAGTTCCGTTTGTTCTACCTGGCTGGCCAAGCCTTACTAATCGTGACTGTGCCAACGGCCCAGCATGAGCATCTTCATTTAGAGCTATACATGCAGGTGTATGACGAGATCCGGGACATGGGACTGCGAAATGATTGGATCTCTAGTGGCGCCACAACATTTATATCAGCCATTGGGAGCGGTTCCGTCGGCGAAGGTGACTCCGGCGGCAGACCTAAATCAATTCGCCCGGGCAATGGCCAATGGCCAACGCTAGTCATCGAGGCCGGCTGGACAGAGACCCTCGGAAGTCTCCGCATGAAAAAAGACTTTTGGTTCAAGGACTCAAATCACCAGGTCAAAGTTGTGATCTTGGCCAAAGCCTACCCGAACGACAACAATGCTGGCACCGAGAAACGAATCCTGCTCGAGCAGTGGCAAGAGCCCGCGTTGCTAGAACGTCCCGGTGCTACGGAGACGCGCCTACATGCGGCCGCCAGCCGTGATAGCATCTGTCTCCAGACGATCAATATTATCTGGGCCGGCCCAGTTCCCTATCACGACGCGAGCAGATCCATGCGCCAAGACCGCCATAACTTCAATGTGACTAGAGGTCCATTGCGACTAGACTTTACCGGCCTGTTTTTGCGGCAGCCAGCAACTGGTGCAAATGAGCACGATGTCGTTCTGAGTGACAGCGTTCTCCAAGGCTACGCCGCTGATGTGTGGTTTTATTAGAGAAACGGGGTGGCAGGCGGGGCCTTATGTGGCCAGGAAGTTGTCTATAAAAATGGCGATGTCGGTCGAGCGCTCAAAAAGGAAGTGTGAACATCAGATGAGAGAGTAGTTCGTCCTTGAGGTCTCATCAGACATGCAAATGTTGTATGGTTTCGGTAACGCACCCAAGGGGCCTGTGCGATGGTGTTGTCTGGGATGGAAAGTTGCGTCATCCATCGTACATGATGGCGTGTTGTTTGTGGGTTTATATTGATGAAGAAGAGATAGTACCGTAGGCGGAAATGTTTGTTATCACGATTTGTATTTGGGGAGCGTCGGGCCAAGTTCTTTTGAGAACTGCTTATTCATAGAAATCTTACTAAGTGAGTGCGTGTAAGTACACAGTACTGGCACGTGCACTCAAGCTACTACACCGTGTAAACACGGTGCCGGTTTCCTTAAAATTTGAATTGAATTGAATTGGTCTGCTGCACAGCTCGTTGGCTTTTCTTTTTAACACAGATGATTGCACACTTAACATCCCACATCTCCCACAACTATCCTTGTGTATGACTAGCTCAGCCATCATGTCGACGACGGTCCCATTTCTTATCCTCGAACATCATGAGAAACAAGAGAAAACAGAAGGCCGCATCCCCCGAGCTTGTGATAGATGAAAAGCCGCGCTCTACTGACCAGCCCAACGATCATGTGCCTCTTCAACCGGTCTCAACTAAAACGACACTCGTTTCGAGCTGGACTGGTACGACCGAAGTGGCTGGCTCTTCAGACGTTATGTCCAAGGCTTTGAAAGTCGACGCCCTGCCTGCTGTCGACACCCGGTTCACGAGCGCCAGTGACATACTGTCCCGTGCATACTCCAACCTCGGTGACGCGTTGACTGTTGCACCCACGTCTGCAGAGGAGTACCGTACCCTCGAGAACCTACGCGACGATCAAAATCGCAAGTTCCGTTTGTTCTACCTGGCTGGCCAAGCCTTACTGATTGTGACTGTGCCAACGGCCCAGCATGAGCAACTTCATTTGGAGCTAAACTCGAAGGTGGTCACCGAGATCTGGGGCATGGGACTGCAAAATGACTGGGCCTTTAGTGGTGCCACAACATTTCTATCAACCTCTGGGAGCGGTTCCACCGGCGAAGGTGACTCCGGCGGCAGACCTAAATCAAGTCGCCCGGGCAATGGCCAATGGCCAACGCTGGTCATCGAGGCCGGCTGGACAGAGACCCTCGAAAGTCTCCGCATGAAAAAAGACTTTTGGTTCAAGGACTCAAATCATCAGGTCAAAATTGTGATCTTGGCCAAAGCCTACCCGAACAACAACAATGCTGGCACCGAGAAGAGGATTTTGCTTGAGCAGTGGCAAGAGCCCGCGTTGCTAGAACGTCCCGGTGCTACGGAGACGCGCCTGCATGCGGCCGCCAGCCGTGATAGCATCTGTCTCCAGACGATCAATATCGTCTGGGCCGGCCCAGTTCCCTACCACGACGCGAGCAGAGCCATGCGCCAAGACCGCCATAACTTCAATGTGACTAGAGGTCCATTGCGACTAGACTTTTCCGGCCTGTTTTTGCGGCAGCCAGCAACTGGCAAAAATGAGCACGATGTCGTGCTGAGTGACAGCGTTCTCCAAGGCTACGCCGTTAATGTGTGGTTTCATTAGAGAAACGGGGTGGCAGGTGGGGCCTTACATGGCTAGAAGGCTTCCAAAAATGGCGATGTCGGTCGAGCGCTCAAAGAGGGAGTGTGACCCGACGTCTCATCAGACATGCAGATGTTATTTTGGGCGAGGTCTGGTTGAAATAGACCAGGTATATTCACTGTATGGCTAATAACTAATACTTGTCAAATTTACTAGACTTTTTACTTAACGCTTACGTGCCGGGATGGTACTGTTGTTTCCCGCAATCAACAGAGTACCCTGCAGAGGTAGATTCCGGCTGCTGGAGCCGACATAGACGGTGTAGCTCCCCTGCTGCAGCTTCCACTTTTGAGCAGCCGAGTCCCAGATACTGAGATCTCTGCGTGTGAGCTCATAGGTGATTGTTGCACTCTCGCCTGTCTTGATAGCAACCTTTTCGAACCCACGCAGCTGGAATGCAGGCGCATTAGGAATCGCCACATACAGCTGTGCCACCTCCTGGCCATCAACAGCGCCAGTGTTGCAGACCTGTACGGTAACACTCGCGACGACGTCCCATAGATCAGACTGGCCACCCTCGATAACAGCACCGATGGGGTAGGCGCCAAGCCGCGTGCTAGCATTTGCCGCAATCACCAGGCTGCTGTAGTTGAACGTGGTGTAGCTGAGACCGTAGCCAAATTCGTAGCGAGGTGCAATGCCGTTGGCATCGAAGCGGCGGTAGTCAATGTAGACGCCCTCGGTAAAGTCGACCTGGGGAAAGTAGGCAAACTTGCCCTCGGGGTACGTAGGCCCGAAAAGGCCATCGTAGTCAGACTCGTTTTTGGGCACCGTGTACGGAAGACGCCCGGAGAAGTTCTCATCGCCGTACAGCAGAGAGACAAGTGCACGGCCACTGTCCTGTCCGGGCAGGTGTGCAAAGATGACGGCGGTGATGTTGGGGTGCTCGATCCAGGTGTCGACAATGCGGGGCCCGGCGTTGTGCAGGACAACAATTGTGTTGGCGCAATTGGCAGCGACAGCCAAAATCATCGTATCGGTGTACGCATCACGAACACCAGGCCGGTCAACAGACTCGGTAGCCCATGCGTTACCAAACACGAGGCAGGCGTCTGCAGACGCGTCCGGTACGGGCTCGGCCGAGGTGAAATCCCAGTACAGTATGGTGCCGTCCTCCAGGGCGCGATGGGTCAAGGCAAGGAAGGGCGACCAGCCGATCGACGGCGTATTCGTGCCGGAGCCGCCGCCAGCGTAGAGTGTGCCGTTAATGGCAATGGCGGGACCGGGAATGTTTATTTTCCCGTCAAACGATGTGGCGTAGACGGTTTTCATCTCGTCTGACGGCTCCCAGCCCAGGTAGAAGCCGTAGTTGTCGATGCTCGGCGAATTTTGAGACGCGTCTGTTGCAGAGTACCCAGCCAGGTAGAGAAGACGTGGGCTCTTGAGGGGAAGCGATCCGGTGTTCTTGAGCAGCACATGGCCCTCCAGTGCACCCTGGAAAAGGATAGGCTTGTCGGCCGGGTCGCGGGCGTCCACAATGTCATGGGGGACGGTCAGGTCTATGGGCAGCCCTGCACCCGGAGCTTGGATCGTTGAGTCTTGGTCCAACAAATACCACGACGAGATGATTCTAGCAAAGCATTAGTGTCTGCAAGTAGAGCCATTGCGATGAAAAGGCATACCGGGTTGCCATGTCGTCGACTCTGGACTCGGATATGGATCCGTTAGTCACGGAAAGCGTCAGGTTGTCGCCCCAAAAGCCATCGCCATTGGGCATGACCATATCGAGGCCGGCATCGGCTGCCTGGTAGCCTGCAGATAGGGCACCCCAGTCGGACATGACAAAACCCTGGAATCCAAGCTCCTCTTTGAGAAGTCCGTTCATCACCTTGCTGTTCTGGCACGCCTGGGAGTTGTTCACGCGGTTGTATGAGCACATGACGCTAGCAGCGCCGGCGTGAATGGCATCCTGGAAAGGCCTGTATGTTTCAGCAAAACATCCGCACTCGACATGTGTGTAGTAGCGTCGACTCACCAGAGGTAGAACTCGTGCATAGTAGCATCGTCAATGTTGGAGGACACAGCCGAGATATTGCCATCTGGAATGCGGTGCACCTCTTGCTCGTTGCCGATAAGGTGCTGGTATGTCAGTAAGCATAATTGTAAAGTTCCGAGGTGTGCGAACAGACCTTGACACAGGCCATGACACCCTTGTCCTGAAGACCGACAATGGTCTCGTGTACAAGGGCTCCTGCCAAGTAGGGATCAGCAGCAAACCCTGCAGTAGTTAGTAATGGCCATGTATGCATAATATGGTGCGGCTGTCGACGTACCTTCCCAGTTTCGTCCACCTAGGGGAAGACGGAAGGCCGGTCCAACCACAGGGCCCAGAAGAACATTTACGCTCTTCTTAACGGCCTCTTTGCCGATAGCAGCAGCTCTCTGCCACGCAAGCTCCTTGTTCCAGCTATTTTGTTAGAGGTCGTCTATACAAAAACGTGACGGATACTTACGATGCTCCCACGTGGAGACCACTGGGCCACGAGTTGACAAATTCAGTGTTGCGGAGGCCGTTTCCAGCATCTGCCAAGCAAAGACCGGGGAAGCCAAGCCGGGCAATAGCCGGGATCTGACCACCACAACCAGTCGTTGTGGTAGTGCCGCCCGTGAGGTTGACCTGTTGGGCGTTAGACCATGTATCGCCAAAGAAAGCACATTGCGTTTACCTTTTCCTCAATGGTCATCAGTGCGACCAGTTCCTTGGCTTTTGCATAAGCTGAAGCCCAGGCGCCGCTGCCAGTTCCACTGGCTGTATCTAGTGTGAGCAGTGGTCCTTTCCTTTAAGGTGTATAGATATACATACGTGATGGGTAGACTGGTGGCGACTCTCCATAGAAGTAGGTGTCGTCCACAATGACATCCTGTGCAAGGCCGGAGCCCAGGGTGGCCAGGACGGCCAGGCTGGTGTAGATCTTGTTCCCGTGCATCGTGACTGTCTGCGTCGATCTGATGCTTTTGCGCTGATCTGCGGCGTACTTTCAGATGAAGCGGCGGCTCATTGCAAAGCATTCCTATTTGATATGCGAGAAACACCGGTGCATATGTACTCTGAGCACTCTGATCAGCGGATCTATCCTCTGATCAACGCGGGATTCGGCTCACCTGCCGGCTAAAAGGCGACGGAGTTTTCGCCGCAGAAAACGGCTATCTTGATCCATTTTCCCAGTCTCATGACCTAGACTTTGCTTTTTCTTGCTTATCCACAGCTAGTATCGTCTATGCTTGTGCATACACCTAAGCATAGACTGAAAAGTTCGGTCCTTCCTGTTTTGGCTTCATCGTGGCTGACAACGTTGCGGGCAGCACGACTCGGCGTGTAAATACTCCGTACAGTCGTCGGGATCACACGTAGCCATCCCGGGTGCTACCTCTTCTGCACTCCAACAAGATCAGCAGACGCCTAGCTGGCCCGGAGTCACCTTGCAGTCTGCCCTATCTCTCATTCAACGAACGAGAAAAAGATAACAAAACTCCCGTAATACCCCCCTTGTCCTCTCCTTTCGTATTCTTCCCTTCTTCAACTCCTTCTATATTATTCTCCTTCCCCATCTTTTGTCTACATATACGTGACCTATCTTATATACTTGGTCCTGCATCTATCATCCGATGCCAAACCTTATGCGATTGTACATATAAGCATAGCGTGTGCTTCGTGAGATGCCGGCCCCGTGGGGTTTTGTGGGGCCTACCCCGGTCCCTGCCTTGACGGTGTACATAAGCATAGGTCAGAGTGTGTGACCGGCACGCAATCGGCCCGGAAGCTGTATCTGGGTCGACTGGTCGTAATCCGATCAATGAAATGTCTGCAACGGCGTCCATTGATGCACTGTTACCCGTGCTGAGCATTACCTCCATGCGAGGCTTTTCCTATTGCATGTCAATTCCGTTCTGAATTCGGCTGTTACCATCTAGGGTTTCTCCGATACGGAGCACTCCGGAATGTACCGCATCTGTGGATCTCCGTTGTGGCATTCGGGCTCAAAACACGTCGTACTGCAGGTGTACCGTGGTATTAAGATAAGCCGATTTGCTGTACGGCGTACACATAGCTCAATGCTGCCGGCTCGCTGCATCACTAAGCCCTTAGTCACACTCCGCAGAGTTTTCAAAAAGAGAGGACTAGACGGCCACACTCACAGAGGGTTGCGGCCACCGCATGTCATGGACCCGTGACGATGTTGGTTGGAGCGGCTTGTTATTGATAGTGTCTTTGTGCGCTAGCCAGGGGCACGCGATGGCATCTAAGCGTATCCGAGAATGCAGACGGCAATTGATTCTCATACTGGGTTCGGTACCAGTATGGTGTCCAATGTCAGGTACAGTACTACTCTACAGTCAATATTGGGATACTGAGATGTGCTGTCAACAAATCGATGTAGAGTGCTGTCAATGGGCAATTTTACGATTCTTGTCGGAATACGGAATAAACGTCGCAAGTCCAACATTGTCATTGGCTGGACCCATTTATGTGCGACACGTCATGAGTGAGGACGGCACCAATAGAGAGGATGGAGACCCCTCGTCGGGGGATACACATGTATGCTTATGCTTATGCGGGCGCAGGCCACAAGATAAAAGATAGATTGATAAGACATCACCAAACAGACCAGCAGAGCACACTCCATAGGACACCACCACCTACGGACGTGCAACGGTCAACTGGACACGTACAACACATCAAGCTTCAACCGATCGAACGAGTCTCGGACGACTAATCCGACATTTATGCTGTTCAAATGCTATTAGAGACATGCATAGTCAGATGAATGACTAAGCTTGGCCGAATAAAAGGGGCGATACAGTTCTCAGGCCGAGCCACTGAGTAGAGGAAGCGATGGTCAGTCCGTAGCTCTGGCGGAGACTCACAGATGCAATGGATGCGATCATGTAGTTGTCAATCCTCCACAGCACGCTTTTACCGCGCCGAGGTGTTCACTGTGCGCGCTCAAGGCAGTGCACCTTAGGCCATTTCACTGTCCACAGGATGCACGTTTTATGGTCCGTTTTATGCTACTTGCTGAGTGGTAGGAACAGTAGCTGTGTTTGGCTGTGTTATCTACTTGGTACTGCAGTGTAACGGACTCGTTTGTCTGGTTGACTACCGCGTTACACAGTGGCTGTAGTATCGTGCTGGTATCTGCAGTGAGCTGTAGTATATGGTATTATTATGTTGGTGCGTAGACAGAGCAGGGTTTTGATAAATTGTGAGATACCACCGCACCGGGCACTGCCGACCCTATTCGAGTCCACGTACGGAGTATGTCGCATCTATTCTCCATACATCTTGACATTTGTAGCTTGTTAGTGAATATTGGATTTTTGATTTGTTATTTTCTTTTCTTTTCTTTCGGTTTTATTTTGCCTTTATATTTTTGTTTTCTTTTTTGGTGCAGACTTGTAATTTAAATTTATATCATGGAACTGTCTTACAATATGTTTGGGAGCAACTCATTTTCATAAATCCGAATGCTGCAACTACGAAGTTTTCTGCTGAGATCAAATGAACATGTGTACCAGTCACTCAGTCACATGTTAATCTCTTGCATCGTAGCACGGAGGCCTGCGACTTTTCGCCATGATTAGTAATAAATGACTCGGTCACTATCATGCCCAGAGTTTCAGTTAGGAGTCAGGGCTACGATCTGTTTGGATCCAGCTACTGGGCGAATGGCTGGGAGGTCCTAACTTGTTGGTGCTGGCTCTTCGACACTCCATAACTGTTTCGCTATGAGCCCCTATCCCGCGAAATAACATGTGGACTGGGCGCATTATGTAATCTTACGGGTTCTTAACACGAACCGAGATGCATTGATCAGACAGTGTCGTGGCTTTGCTCAAATCAATATCGTACAGATGACCAATCTTAATACTACGATTATGAATTTTACATGTGCATATCTCTGCTTATGTGTAGACAGCTGCTGGCTTACACATGTATTCTCTTGTTCTGCCATCATCTTCGACGGCTTTCGCATGATGCTATCAAATTCATTCTTCCAGTTTTGGTACCGATAATAGACACCTTGGCATATCTAGTAGCTAAAAAGAAGCTGGGCCGTAGCAATAGCCATCGTGTGCATGATTCGAGACTCTTGGTGAATCTTGGTGCAGATTTAATACTACGTATAGATATCGTTCCAATGGAACTGTTTAGCTCGTGTTTCAAATCGATAAGGCCCGTCACCAGCGGCAATCTAAGACACTTCGGAGGCTCCTTATTCATCTGTTAACGACTTGAGCCGTGCCCGATTGTTTATTCGGATGGGCTTAAGATCTGGCGACGGAGCATTAACGCGCACGGAGTAAACATACGTACCTAAGCATATGTATACGGAGTATGTACATATACATTACATGTGATGTACGTCTGAGGAGCAATAAACACGTTATTTATAGCGCTCATGAATTGGCTCGAAACGTTTCTAAATTGGCCGCGTAGTGTACCCCGTACTGCAGATGAGCCAAGACCCAACGACGGAGTTTGTCAACCTGCTCACCGGCTATGAAAAGACCGACTATGCCGTTGTGATGGCGTCTCGTTTATTGTGTATAAACAATCGCTTCTCCACGCAACTGCAATCGGTTTGTCATGTACACGAGGCTGTGATCGATCCAACATCCTTGGATCGGAGAGCAGAACGAATTGTCTATTCTGCAGTTTGCTGGGAGAAACCCGACAGAACGAGTACATATACATAGTGCCGACTCCTACATTACTCCTTACTCGTACGGAGTAGACTACCGTGGTCAAACGGTCCCAAGCCAAGCCAGCCAAGCCTGACTACGCAAATTGAAGCAACGTGGAGAGCCCCGTGGCTTGGCTGTTGTGGTGAGCGTTTCCAGGCGGTGCTGTCAAATGGCAAATGTTTGTTCTGCATTGATGCCCATTTGCCTTCACTATCTCTTGGCTGCTACTCTTCCTTGACCCTGATCTTACGTACATTCTCTCGGCGCTTGGCCAAGAGACCCCTACGGAGTAGTTGTAGAGCCCCTTTATGGAACCTGTGAAATTGAAGCAGCCATTGGCGATCGCAACAATCATATGCCCATGAAGCATCTTGCTTGCTTTCGTATAAAGATCTTGTAGTATCGTATGTTATTTGAATACGAGGGAGCATTCTCCTTCTTCTGATTCTTTCCACGCTGGACGTGTTTTTTTTGTATCTTTTTGTATCTTTTATATCTCTTATCTTTTTTGTTTAATCTTCATTCATCTACCGTCCCTTCTTCATATACGTTCTTCCAGCTGGTCAAAAGAATGTACATCAACAACTACCTTTTCGTCATCGCCGGCCTTGCGGTCGAGCGTGCATATGCATCGTGTGCCTATGGCACGCATCTCCATGCACGTGCAGAGGAGGGCGGCGTCACGGTCAACACATTTGGCTACTCAGGTGCCATTGTACGTTGCCATCTCCAGCAGCCTGTCGTGTACTTTGCTAACAATACCAGAGCCCCCTGAATTGGTTGTCTCTCGATCCTGCTGCCAACACCGCCTGTTCAAGCGGCCAGAACCAGAGCCCCATCGACATGACAGAAGATCAGTTTACTCTGATAGCGGCCGCCGACGTGGCTCTCAACATCCCCGATATCGAAGAGACCGAGATCGAAAACCTCGGCACAACTGTCGAGGTTGTCGTTCCCGAAGGCACCAACGCAACCATGACCTCGGGCGGCACGGTTTTCAACATGAAGCAGTTCCACTTCCATCTTCCCAGCGAGCATCTCGATGCCGGCCGTTCGTTTGCCAGTAAGACACTTGTCCCTGCCTCACCACATCGTGTAATGACTAACGCATGTAGTGGAAATGCACATGGTGTTTGAGTCGGCAGACGGCAAGATTGCCGTCCTCGGCAACTACCTTGACACTGCAAACGGCGCTGCGACTGGCGCCCAGACAGGCGGCGCGGCTGCCGCGGCTTCCGCAGCTTCCGCAGCTTCCGCAGCTTCCGCAGCCGAGCGCCGCCATGCGCGCGACGTTCACTCCAAGCGCGATACCCAGGTTGTCCGCCTTGGTACTGATGCCACAGGAAAGCCTGCCACCACTGAGAGTGTCGTGAACAGTCTTATCGAGCTTCTCGGTGGTAATACCAAGAACGCTGCGGCCGGCGCGACGAACGGCGCCGCTGCTGCTGACGGTGCGGCTACCCTCGGTGTCGAGACGGGTGGATCCGCGCTGATCAACTCTATCTGGGCCTCGGCCAGCCAGGTCGTGACGCCGGGAACCAAGGCCAAGATCGGCCCTCTGGCCATGTCGAGCCTGGCCGACAGCATCAAGGCGGCCTCGCTTCAGACATATTCCGGCTCGCTGACTACGCCGCCCTGCTCTGAGGGTGTGAGCTGGTTCGTGTCCACGCAGAAGCAGACGGTCTCCCTCAGCACCTTTCAGACTGCGCGCGACATCATTGGCTTCAACGCCCGCTTCCCCCAGAACAAGCTCGGCCAGCCGAACGTGCTCACCCTGGCCGCGTCGGCCAGCAACGGAGCGGCGGCGGCGGCGGCAGCAAAGTCTGCAGGAAAGGTCTAACTGGGCTGTGGCGTTGGCTGTATTGGGACGGGAGTTAATTTAGATATCCAAGAATGATTAGATTACAAGCCAACGTGTATGTACATATTCTTAGATCTTGAGTAATGGTGTAAGCAGGGTGGGTGGGCGGCAAAGTGTCTCCGTCATGGACCCGCCACGTTTCTTATCGCCACTAGCGCGCTTACTAATCACTTTATACAACTTACATTTACAATCCCCATTCTCCCCAAGACGGACACGGTTCTCGACATTACACGACCGCACACAAGACAACTCTTTCTCTGAAAACATGGCTGGAACGCATGCGGGATACTAGGGAGTGGCCGCGTATACGTCGAACTGTTATTCGCACCTCACGATGGGGCCACTCTCAAGAGCACATCCCATCACAAACGCATCGAAAGAAGACTGATTCTTATCTGCAGCATCGCTCGTCATCTGTCGCTGACCGACGTATTGCCGGTCACCCTTGATCTTTTTCACACCTGATACACACCAACCCCACGTGGTTGAGTCCGGCGCAATGGCAAAGAAAGCAAAGGTTGTCCGACCTCGGCTGTCGCGGCCCGTGACATCTATGCCGACACCTGTCTCCTCCAGCCACGGCACACCCGACCAGAGTACCCCCAGCCGCAATGCGCCGCACAAATCGGCATATGTACTGGCGTATGCCTCGGACGACGAGGACGACCAGCCGGCCAAGTTCGACGTCAGCACCATACCCATTCACCGGCTGACCGTCAATGACCCGTCGGCGGCGTCGTACAGAGTGCCATTCAAGGTTACCACCGCCAGTGGAACGTCCTCGCACAACTCCATGGCCGAGGCCGAGGCTGCTGCTGAGGCAGCCTTGTCGGGTGGCCTGGGCCCGGACGCGCCGGCAGCGCCCATCATGGAGCTGATCGACGGCGAGCTTGTTGAAAAGGACACAGAAGAGAAAGAGCCGCCGAAACCGTTTCCGTTTCTGAAGCTGCCATCCGAGCTGCGGGTCAAGGTCTATGCATTCCACTTTGAAGGTGCCGACCGTGTGGCCGACTTGTGCCCGGAGAATTACCGACGGCTGTTCCGCAAGCTGTGGCTGCTGCGCACATGCCGCACCGTCTACCAAGAAGCGTCCTACTTTTACTACAGCACATTCATCTTCCGCGTGTTCCCAACGTCACCCGGTCGCTTCTTTAAGACGCGCCGCCCCCTTCTGGCCCGGCTCAAGACGCACCAGCGTGCCGCCATGACGACGCTAGAGCTGCGGCTGGGGCCGGGCTTCAACAAGCCGCCCAAGTGCTGGGTGGTGTCCAAAAAGCTGTCACTGCCCGAGTGCGTCAACGTGCGGCGTCTCAACATCTTTGTGCAGATCGATCCTAGTGTCAGCTGGCTCGACGGGTTCCGCCAGCAGGGATTCTACGAGACCTTTTCGCGGCAGCTGCTGGAAGACATTTTGCGCAGTATCCCGAGTATCGAGGTCATCGAGTTTGACGCATACGAGAGCGTGCGCAAAGCCTCTCCCATCATGCTGGAGCTGCTGGAAGCGGCGCATGCCCACTCCAAGCGGGTTGCCTGGGGGCCACGCAACGGTTGGACGGCGCTGGCCGACAACGAGGAGAACACTGCAGCTGCTGCCAAGGAGGCCAACAGGGCGCGCGGTCTGGACCCCAACCGGCCTGTGTCGGACGCAGGCTCTGGCGCGGCCTACGACTCTGCCATGGCCATGGCCGTCGCGTGAGATGCAGCTTTGTTATGTGTTCTTTTGTGTTTGTCTTCATTACATTTGTATATCCCACTGTTGTCACCAGAATTAGCTTATGAATGTCAAACACGATTCTACCGTGCATCTATTGGAGACCGTTCAGGATATCATAAAATAAGTATATACATAGCGCACGCTGCACAGCCAAACCGCCACCTTATCGATCAATGTGCTCCCGCATGCCTTTTGTTCGCAACGTCCAGGTACCGGCGCCTTCGGCAAACGGAAGGTCGAGAATCGGTACGGGCGGCGGCGATGTTGCCGGTTCAGCTGGCTTCTTTGGCGGGGAAATGGCCATACTCGCCGCTCGCTGCTGGGACAGGAGGGACGGGGGTTGCGTTTGGCCTTTGGCAGGGAACGTAAAGCTCGTTTCCATGCTGCTCTGGCGGACGTGGCCGGCCGGGGGTGCACCGCCGCCGTCGGCACTGTCAGCACGGGTATGGCCAGCGGCGTCCTCGGCGGTCGTCGTGACGGCGCTCCTTGTAGAAGCTGCACTGTGCCGTCGGATATGGCCGGACCACAGCCCGCGCACGCCGCCGCGCTTTCGCTCGGGCAGATCGTCGGAGCCGGCGCTACATACGTACAGCAGATACTTGAGATTGGGTAGCGTGTGTCGGATGTCAACGACACGCAGGCCCTGCGCCATGCACAGTGTCTCAATGTTCTTGTTGAGGAGGAACCAGGCGTAGTCAAAGCGGTACTGTGAGTGGAGGCCGCCCCTGGGCATGTAGAGTGGAAAGTCGCGCTGCTGGTCGGGAATCTTGCTGATGTCGTCCCGCACGACCGAGCGCGACCCATACGCCGTCACGCGGTAGGGCATGGCTACGCAGAGGTACATCTGCAGCGCATTGGTCAGCAGCGCGACGTACCCAAGGGCGGCCGACAGCACGTCCTCGCCGCTGGCGCCGCTAAACGACGCCGGGGCGCCCGTCAGGACAGACGACCCGTACTCTGTGTTGGGCAGTGGCATGCCGCAGATCTGGAAGGCCAGCGGCTCGTTGCTGCTGAAAGTGTTTGTGGCGATGCGGAAGATGCGCAGCAGGTCTTCGCAGATGCGCCGGCGCTGCCCGCGGATACCGTCTTGGGTGCTGGCCACAGTGGCCCGCGCTGTGCCGAGTTTCTGCGACGCGTGCTCGACATCGGCGCGTGCCGTTTGCTGCAGGGCACGGCCTTGCGCAATGGCGGCTCGGCGCGCTTGTATGGACGCGCTGATCTCGTCGCGCCTGCTGCGTGCGCCCTCGGCGAGCCGTCGCTGGTGCGCCACGCCCTTTCTGACGCGCTGGCCGCGCGCCTCGGCTGCGGGCAGCTCGGGCGCCTCCTCGCGTGCCAGCAGCTCGTCGATCTGGGCAGCGAGCCGCTCCTTTGTGGCCAGACAGTCCTGCACGGAGTTTTCGAGGTTGGCCAGGCGCATGAGCGCGTTGTAGGACGACGTGGAGACGGCCGTGGCCTGCTTCTTGGCACCCGCCGGGACGGCAGGACGGCGCACGCCGGCCATGTACACGCCGTCGACCAGGTGGAAGACGAGGGCGTTGGGGGGGAAGTGCACGCTGTGGAGAGAGCCGATGCAACCGAGAAAGCGCAGGTCGATGTCATCATGCAGCAGAAGCGTCCAAGTCGGGGCGCGGAGCGCCGCTGGTGCAAGACATCGCCGCACCCAGATCTTGATGGCCAGCTGTGACGAGCGC
Source organism: Ophiostoma triangulosporum (assembly GCA_029298705.1). Classification (NCBI taxonomy): domain Eukaryota; kingdom Fungi; phylum Ascomycota; class Sordariomycetes; order Ophiostomatales; family Ophiostomataceae; genus Ophiostoma; species Ophiostoma triangulosporum. The sequence goes on along the minus strand of JANSLO010000008.1, from coordinate 520,757 downwards.
GAGATAAAGGGCTCCAGGTCGGCCAGATCGAAGAAGCGGAAGTTGAAGTTGGTCGCCTTCTCTTCGACTTCGCTGACGTAGATGGGATCTGCGCAACCGTCGCAGTGCAGCGAAAAAAAGGCATCGGCCGTGCTACTGTCGAGCGCCTGCTCGAGGATGTGCTGGCGGGCGAGCGAGCTTGCACCGGACAGGGACATGCGGCGGCCACGGGCCGGCTGGGCGTGGTCAACAGCCACGGGGGACGCTGACAACAGGGGGCTGCTTGCGAGGCTGTCGCTTGATCGGGCATGCTGCAGCACCTTTGTGCTTCCTTCCGATAATGCGCGCTCCCTCTTGTCGGCTGATGCCGTGTGTATTGTGGCATCGTCGACGCTGTACCCACGGGGTTGGGGGAACGTCAGATTCCGGAGGTAGATGCCGCGGAGGTGCCGTAGTTTGCGGTTCTGGGGGAGGAGGTATGGCTGGGATAAGGACATTGTGGAAGGCGTCTGAGGACTCGTATGAAGAAGCTAGTATAGAGGGCTATTGATGTCGTCGTTGTGCGTCGTGTCATGCGTCGTGTCGTCGTCGTCGCGTCTTCGACGCGTCAGGGAGGTCAGGCTGTCGCCACGAGGTCATATCCGTGCTACCCATCCACACTCCATTTCATACTCTGTAGATTCGATAAGCAATGTCCTCGTGCTGGTCTTATGCCGTCGTGTGCCGTCGTGTGCCGGTCGAGGGGTATCGTGGTCGGCGGCATGTCATGCCGGTACGAGGAGATAGCACGATAGACGTCAGTGCGATTGATCTGATTACTAAGTATGACCCACTCATGGCTAACACCGATACTTAGTCATCATAATTGCATCATTAAACGACGTTGACATTCCAGGACATCTATATGCATGTAACAACAGACAAACAAGCAAACAAATACACGCTAAACCAAACAAATCCCACTAAACATTATGAAATCCCATAACTGTGCATGTTCTTATTGAACACGGCCTGGATGCCAGCACCCACGGCACGCACAAAGGTCTCGGGGTCAATCTCAAAGTTCTCCGTATGCCACGACGACCGCCTGACGAGATCAGGCATACTGAGGGCCTCTTCCAGGACGTCTGCGGGAGTGGCTTCGGCGCGGAAGTAGCTGATACCGCGCATGTTGGCCATGTTGCGGAAGCCCATGTAGACGTTGCCCATGTCTGACGGCTGAATCTCAACGACGGCCGTGGACTGCTCCCGGAGGAACATGGTATGCGTCAAGCCGGCTCCGTGCACGCCGACTAGAACGTCTGTGGACTGTGCGACGACGAGCTGTTCTGCAAACGACATCGCGCCAAAATCGACCTCCTGAATGTCGACGTCCGGATACTGGGCGCGCAACTTGGCAAGCAAGGCATCATGGTTCACGAGACGCCGCGTGGCGGCATTCTTGCGGTCGATGACGGTGACACGGATTGTCTCGCGCTTTTTCTGGTCGGTCTCGGCCGATGCCAAGGGCGTTTGGATGTTGTAGTGCTCAAGCACACGGCGCACAAAAGCGCGGAGGGTGTCGGACCGCGTGCAGTCGCGCACTTTCCAGTCGTTCTGCCACATTGGATTGGTGGCGCCAGCAAGCGGGAGAATGACGCGCTGGTTCGTGTTGTTGAAGAACTGTGCGGCCTCGGGGTTGTCCTTTATTTGGTTTAGGCGGATGGGTGTGCGGCCCGAAAACAGTTTCCACAGATCAAAGTACGGCCCGTCGTCACGGTCGTCGAGGATGACCACCTGGAGGTTTTCTACGTCTTCGGGAACGCGGAAGAAGGGACGGCCTTTGGCATCGGCCGGGTCCACGGATGTGCGCAGTACATCCATGGTCATGGTCATGGACCAGATCTCCATGAGGCAGTGCCATGGGTTGCCCTCACCCTCGCGCTTAATAAGAAGCGTAAACCGACGAGGCTCGTCGGCGTCGTCGACATCGCCATCGGCCCTCTGTGAGATGCCTGTCAAGTCAAAGTACTTGTCCATGATATACTTGGGGCCGGTCTCGTACCAGTACTGCCGCACTCCTGCCAATGGGACAATGCCGCGCCCGATGTCGCTCTGGCTGGGTGGCCGGACGCTGCAGTCGAGGAGAAACTTTTTGTCGTCCTCAACACCCATATCCACGCGGGTGCCCCGTGTGATGCACAGCGAGTCCTTCTTAAAAGCCGAATCTTCGTCCGTGTGGCTGTGAAGGCACGTGAAGCGGGAGGACGACGCTGCTTTGCAGTACTGGAAAGATGTATCGCGGATGTTTGCGAGGTACTTGATGTTGAAGCGATTCTCGCAAAACTCGGAAACAGAGCCAGTGCCGTCATACTCGACGGGTAGTGGTGGTGTCTTAGTCGGAAAGGGTGGTATGGTGTGATGTGGTCTCTGGCGAGTGTGCCATGGTGGCATGTCTATGAGATGCTGGCTGCTGAGGCCGCTGGGTGCGCGGTACAGATTTGTGAGGGTGAAAATGATGAACAGGGCACACAGTGCCGCTGGCAAGGTGTGGGACACGACGATAGTTGGTCGAATCAGCATGGTGATGGTTGGGATGAGCTGTCTGTATCGTGAAGACCTGTGATGTACAGCAGAGCATTGGTGTATGTTAACTCAATATGAATACACATGGTGTCTGCTCTAATACGATTAGCTCGTCGCAAGTCATTTTATCAATGCAAACAAGCCTTCGTAGCAAGCTGTTCAAAAGTCATGCCGGGGAGTTTGACGAATACGAAGGAGGCGGCGTCTCAACGGCTGTTTGAAAAGAAGAGGCATGAGACAAGGCCATGGCGCGGTCAGGCCTGTGATGCTAATAGGTAGTATTCTACTCCGTTTGAGTACGTTGCAGGAACTGCTGGGTATAAAAATGAAAATCAGTTGGACCGTGCTCAAGAAGCGCAGCCAGGTTCGTATCCGTTATGACGTTTACCGTCTTGGACAGGACTAGTGACGATCATGTAAGTAGTCAAAGTATTTCAAATCAGTGTTTCGTTTCATGTTATCTTTGTCATCCTTCTCCTTCTATCCTTTTCTCTTTCACCATTTCTCTATCGCTGACTTTGATTTCGTAATCTCTCTCGACTTCTTGTATTCTTTTCCTATCTGATTGCTTTATTATACTGAACATCGCCTTACATGTATGTTTACGTCTCTCACCGGCACCGTTACAGTAAGGTCACTTCACCAAGTATATGCTTATGTAGAGCTGATCTCACAAAGTAATGCTTGAAGCTCTCTGGTCTATGTAGTCATAAGACGAATATACAAGGACACTTCAGCATTGGTCATCAACGAATACTTGCATTGCTCTCCCGAGTACGAGTGGCCCAAGGACCAGTGGGTGCAGGGCGCGCCCATGTCGCGGCACACTCCGGCTGTGTGGATGTTTTCACTCTTGGTTTTATTTTGTTTCATTATCTACTACGTATGCTAGTTGCAGGGACCTTCATATGTGTACGTTGTTTTACAAATCAAGCACGTATCACAACTTTGGAAGCTCCAGCGCCTTGGACACTTCCTCGGCACCCCGCATACCCGAGCGGAGTGCGCCGTCCATGTATCCCTTCCACTCGTACGCCGTCTCCGTTCCAACAAAATGGATCTTGCCGTGCGTCGACCGCAGTGCGGACTCGTATTTGGTCATGGCGCCAGGGGGTGCCGCGGGACATGGGCAGCCCTGTGCCCACTGGTCCTTGGACCACTCGTACTCAGTAAAGCCGATTGGCTCCGGAACGGCAGCCGGGCCTCCGGGGATGCCAGTGCCAAGCGTCGCCTTGATCTGGCTCGTCACAAGATCGAAGCGCTCCCTTTCGGACAGGGCAGCCATTTCCTTGCCCTTGTCGCCGCCGAGGAAGCAGGTCAACGAGTACTGGCCCGTGGCATCGGTACTCGAGTCTCGCGACACACACACGGGCCCCGTGAAGGACATGATCATACCGCACAGGCCGCCAGCACGCCACCACGGCGCACGGTACCGCAGGATGAATTTGTTGTACGTGCCGTGTCTGTTCAAACGGCTAAGCTCCGCCTTGGCGGCGGGGAGTGCGGGCTCGAATTGGATCTCCTTGTACAACGGCGTCGGCACAGACACAATGACGCGGCTGGCAAGAAACGTGCCCCGGGCCGACACCACGTGCACACCGCTGTCTGTTTGCAAGATTCTGCGGACCGGTGACGAGACCAGGACCGTCTCGGGCTTGAGAAGACCCGCCAGACCCGCGGACAGGCTCTGTGTACCTGTGTCTCGGTTAGTTTTATACTTGTATTTCCCCCGAGGCTGGGACAGGACGCACCTCTGTGGAAGCGCAGGTACTGGCCGCCGTTCTTCTGATCCGACCGCATCGTGAGAAGTCCACCGCCGCTCTTGCAGTAGTTGAGGAAGAACAGAGCACTGATCTCCGTCGGTTCGAGGCCGAGCATGGCGTTGGTCCAGATGGTGGCCGACCGCAGCGCCGTCTGGCACCCCGCATCATCGGCACCCGACGCCTTCATGGTCTGCATGATCCACTCGGCAAAGCTCTGCGCATCGAGGTGGGCGCCGCCTGTGCGCACGGGATCCCGAATGTCAATGGTCTGGCACAGGTTCTCGGTGGCGTCGCGGAGCGTCACAATGGCATCGCTGCCCGTGACGGAGCCGTACGCGAACTGTGAAATTTCGCCCGTCACATCCTGCTGCACAATGCTGCCCGTGGTGTTTTGCACCGTCAGCTCCGACTGCAGCCCGAGTGCCTGCGCGAGCGCCCACGACTCGGTCTGGTTAGTGTCGTTGATCCATGCCGCGCCGCGGTCGACAAATTTGCCATCGCCGGGCGTGTTCTCTATCGACCACGTCTTGCCGCCGACACGGTCGCGCGCCTCGACAACCGCCACCGTGTAGCCCTTGCGCTGCAGCTCGTAGGCCGCCTTGAGCCCGCTCAGGCCCGCGCCCACGACGACCACATCGACCGTGCGAAGCGGCTGCTGGGGAATCGCGAGGTACGCCTCGACCTCGAACTTGTAGGCGGGGACCGCCAGGCAAGGCACGGGTACCAGCGTTGCCGGGGGGCGGTGGCCCTGCAGAAACGCCGTGAGCGGCCCGACATGCACGCGGTTGTTGGCGTCGTAGTCGACAATGTAGTACACAAGCTTGACAATGTCCTGCACGGTGGCTCCTGCGGCATCCAGACACCGCTGCAGGTTTTTGAACGCCAGCGTGGCCTGCTCGGCGGCATCGGCCGGGACATTGCCGCGCTCGTCGGAGCCGACCTGGCCCGCGGTCATGACGACATGGCAGGCGCCGGAGCCCATTGTTGAAGCCACATGGGCATATGTTGGCCGGACGCCCAGCGTGTGGGGATCGGCTGTGACGACGGCAGGCTTGAGCTTGTACATTGTGTGTGTGCTTTGAGAGGATGAGTTCTGTGTCTAAAAGTCTTGCTTATGGCTCTGCCTTTATAACTGGCGAGATAGGCCACTTTATGGCGAGATAGACTTTCTCCAGTTCCCAGTTCTCCGATGCTGATTAGACGTGTAAGTCGATCATGACGTCCGAGTGCCGAGTTCCGACACCGTCCCACCAGACCAGGTCAAATGGAGTAATGCTACGCTAGCTTTCTACACAAACGCCATGAGGATGTCTTATCGGAAGTCCTGTAATGCGGCCCATAGCTACTACACTTGTCAACTCGTATATCCAAATCGTGACATTAGATAAAATCAAATCAAATCATCCCTCGTAATATCCAAAGAAGAAAGCTGCAGCTGGAACTGGTCACTGGACAATGTCACCTGGTCGTCGGCAGATGCATGCGTGCGACCTCTGTCGGAGACGCAAGGTACGCTGCGACTCTGTTGACGAAGAACCATGCAGCGCCTGCACAAGGGGCGGTCTGGACTGCCGGTTCGCTGTCGGGTGGCGTCGCAAAAAGGCCGCCGCCCGTCGGCAGTCGGACTCCCCGACCTCCCCGGCTCGGAACCGCACCAAGTCCGTTACGTCCGTGCCTACGCCGAGAAAATCGCGGCCGGCGTCTGCCACCAGTCCGAAAAAGGCACAGGCCAAAGTCACCGGAACGTCACCGATCCCGCCTGAGGAGGTTGCACTGTCGATTAACATTGCCGAGAATGGCTTGCATCGCTTCTTCCGCGACGGCATCTCGTCCGCGTCATGGGGCGTGTTTGATGCGCCCGACAGCATCCGTGTTACCTATGTCGGCACGCACATCTCCAACATGACGCACCTTATAAAGCTGGATGCACCCAGGCCGCAGTATCTCGTGTATCCCTACCCGCAGATCCGGCCGCCACTTCGTCTTGGCCCGCGGCTTAGGACAAACGGCAGCGCTGTTGATGGCTGCCACGGCAAGGACACTTCGCCACCACTGGTCCTCGATCTGCCCAACACGCACGAGATCCTATCATTCCCCGAGATGGAGATCCGCGACGACTTTATCAACGCTTACTTTGACAAGATCAATCCCTACTTCCCCGTCGTCGACGAGTACGACTTCCGCGCCCGCTATGCCGACCCCGACCCCGATCGACAGCCGCCGCTCGTGCTACTGCACTCCGTACTTCTCGTCGGCGCCCACGCATCCACGCACCCCAAGGCTGTGGAGGCGCGGCACATTGTCAAGGCCGTGCTGTTTCGGCGCGCCAAGTGCGTTTTTGAGATGCGCCACGAACAGGACCGCACGCACCTCCTGCAGGCAGCACTGTTGTTCACGTGGCACCTGCAGAACGGTGACACGGCCAGCTGCAACAGCTCATTCTGGCTCGGCGTGGCGTGCCGTATCGGCTTCGGCATCGGCCTACACCGTAGTCTGCTCAAAGACCCGCTGGTCCCCGGCCGCATGCCGATCAGCGACCGTCGGTTGTGGCGGCGCATATGGTGGATCATGTTCCAGGCCGAGATGTTCTCGGCCCTCGAGCACGGCCGTCCGCCCGCGATACGGCGCGAAGACTTTGACCAGGAGCCGCTCAACGAGGCCGACTTTTGCGAGGTGTCCGGCTGCTCCAACGACCGGCTGCAGGTGACCTACTTCATCAAGCAGGTTGAGCTGGCTCGCGTCGCCCTCGACATCATGGCATTGAGTGCGCCGGGCACGGCATCGACGCTGACGCCCGCTGCGCTCCGGCTGCGCACAGACGAGCTCAATGGGCAGCTGGTGCAATGGATGCTGTCTCTTCCGTCGGCTGCGGGCGGCAAGCCGCAAGACTACGGCGACATTGCGCTGCGCATGGAGTACCACACGCTGGTGATCCATCTGTACCGCCTCGTGGCCGGCGGCGATGCCCGCGCCGCAGACGAGACAGAGGCACACCGCCGCATCGTCAGTGGCGCCAGTGCCGACATCGTGTCGTCGTTTGAGGCTTTGCACGAGAAGAAGATGCTGGCGCAGTGCCCCTTCACGGCCGTCACATCGCTCACCACCGCCGCCATCCACATTGCCAAGGACGTGCAGCATGCCCTGGGCACCGGTACGAGCTCGATGCTGGCCGTCAACAGCCTCTGTCTGCTGGACCGGGTGTGCATTGCGGCCGAACACCTGTCCGTCTTCTGGCCCAACGCCGAGGGCGTGCGCAAGGTGTTTCGCGGCCTCTTTGAGCGGTTCACGGCCGCGCTGAATGGCATGCAGCAGGGAAGCCATGCACTGTACGGCGAGCCGCTACCAGTCGAAGGCCTCGTCGGCGGCGTGGACTGGACGGAGATCCTGGGACAGACGTGGAATGTCGGCGCCATCCCCGACGGCGGGCAGGCCTGGGACTCGTCTCTGTTTGGGTTGGACTAGACTATCATGTGTTTTGCAATATACCCATTTAGCACGTGTCCTACGATAATGAGGCTGTACTTGTAAGACGCGTACCATCCTCTACAAGCACGGTCAGCCACATCTCTGAGACACCTAGCATGTGATGTGATATCATCACCAAGATCAATGTGGATCTATTGCGAGCTGAAACAATTAATTTAAATAGCTAAAATAACTGGTATAATCCTGTAGTCAGGGGCCTAAGCATACCTACATGTACATCCGCTGAATCGTTTAACATTTAAGCTTTTATTACATCCAAGCTCTTTACCACGATACTCTGCACTTACCCTGTTTCTCACAAAGTAATCGACGAAATAGTTACGAGATTACTCCGTACAACTGATCGCCTGCAATTGCCTGCAGACCCACCTTAGTCATCCAACCTCGTCTTCAACTTCATCTCATCACGACCTCAACAAGCCGCCACCGCCGCATGCCCTCCACATGTTCGCCCCGTCTCCCGCGGCAATTCTCCGCAATGCGTTGCGTATTCTCGTGCCGTTGGCCGTAGTGCTGACTACTTACATCTACCTCTACCCCGTCGTCGGCCAGTGCGCATTTCCCTTGCCTCCCACCGGTCATCAGCCAATACCCGACGCCCAGAGCTCTGGCGCCCAGCCGGACTCTAATGCTGCGGCTGCCTTTGCCAAGACTCTCGGTCTGCACATGCCGCTCGCCCTTAACAAGTCCCTCGGTGCCGCTCTCGGCCATCACTATGGCCTCGCCTCGCGCCCCTTTGCGCCGTTCCGGCTGCTTGCGCTCGGCGACCCCCAGCTCGAAGGCGACTCCTCGATCCCCAACGCCTACCAAGACCACTCCTTCCCGCATCTTGTCCACGCGCTTAAGCTGGCTACGTTCCAGAAGACGACGTCCAACATAGACGACTCCGACGACAGCTCGTCCGAGAACCTGTGTCTCGCCGAGCGCATTCGCCAGGAACTGCATGACCTCATCGATTTCTGGTTCCTCGACATCCCTAGGACCATCGAGTCTGCCCGCAAGCGCGTCGATCTGTTTGGCAACGACCTGTACCTCGCTCACATTGTCCGCACGATGCGCTGGTGGACGGCGCCCACGCATGTGTCGGTGCTAGGCGATCTGCTCGGTAGCCAGTGGGTCGACGACGACGAGTTCGACCGCCGCGCCGACCGCTTCTGGAGCCGTCTCTTTGCCGGCTCGGCCGAGCGTGTGCCCGACGATCTTGCGCAATACCCATCGCCCGAGAACGGCCTGTCGGGCTACCTCGTCGCCACCGACCCGACGCAGCGCAACGCGACCGCCGACGTCTGGGCGCGGCGCATCATCAACGTGGCGGGCAACCACGACATTGGCTATGCCGGTGACATCAACGAGGAGCGCCTGGCCCGTTTCGAACGCGCCTTTGGCAAGGCCAACTACGAGCTCCGCTTTGAGCTGCCCCTTGACCGTCTGAGCCCCGACGCGCGCGAGGCCGTGTTCGATGAGACGACCAATAGCGACTCGCGGCTGCTGGTGCCCCAACTGCGCATCATCAACATCAACGACATGAACCTCGACACGCCCGCCTACAGCACCGCGCTACAGGACCAGACGTACCGGTTCATCAACGACGTCATCAACACCGGCACCGGTGTCGAGCAAAAGGGCCACTTCACGCTCGTCCTGACGCATGTCCCGCTGTACAAACCCGAAGGCGTTTGTGTCGACGCGCCATTTTTCGCGTACCACGACGACGACGACACGCTCAAAGAGCAGAACCTGCTGAGCGAGGAAGCCAGCGACGGCTTTCTGCAGGGCATTTTTGGCATGCACGGCGACCGTGGCGCCCCGGGCGGTGGCTTGGGCCGCCAGGGCCTGGTCCTCAACGGCCACGACCACGAGGGCTGTGACACCTACCACTTCATCAACCAGACGGACGCCGTGCCCGTCGACGACCGCCGCTGGGAAACGGTGCGCTGGACGGCCGCCCAGGAAGCCGGCCTGCTGTCGCGGGCCAAGAAGCACGTAGACGGCCTGCCCGGCGTGCGCGAGATCACGGTGCGCAGCATGATGGGCGACTTTGGCGGCAACGCCGGCCTCCTCAGCGTCTGGTTCGACGAGGACGCGTGGGAGTGGCGCTTTGAATATGCCGCGTGTGCCATTGGCCGCCAGCATCTGTGGTGGGTGGCCCACATTGTCGACCTTGTCACGCTGGGCGTGTGCTTGGTGTTTGGCATTGTGTCGGGCATCGAGGCCATTAGCGGCCGGGCTCTGTCGTGGCCGTCCAAGAAGGTGTCCCCCAAGCCGGTGTGTCTGGAGAAATTAGTGGTGCCGACAACGCCGACCATGCTGTTGAAGACGGAGTCGGTAGATGGGAGCCCCAAGGCGTGATACGTTTGGCCGGCGTTCTCCTGCGGTGTATATTTCTGTGTTCTCGGCTAGCATATCGTTTGTGGGTTTGTACTTTGTTTATGGTGTTGTTCATCAATCGGATTAGCATATAGATATATAAACGTTGGCTTCTAATACTACGGCACGCTTTGTTGTCCATCATTATTATGATATAACCAAGTACATATACAAGACAGATCCATTAGAAGAGTGGAATACAGAGCATGACCATGCCAGCGTTACTAAAGATACAGGGGATAACAGAAAGAAACGGAGATGCCACTCCGGTCGCGGACGCACTGGCATCCATCCGATTAACAACGCCACTTTTGATTTGTTATACACGAGCTGTGTCGGTGAGCGGGCCGGCTACTACTTGCTGGGCTCGGCCGGCTTAGGCTCTTGCTGCGCGTCCCCGCTCAGGAACCAGCCGGCAAAAGACTGCTTCATGTTCTGCATGGCCTCTTGCTGCATCTTCTCCTGCATGGCGGCCTCCTCTTGGAGCCACTTGTCGCCGTTTTCGCGGATCTCCTTCTCCATCATCTCGTACGTCTTCTGGCCCTGCTCGCGAGCAATGTCCTGCAACATCTTGCCCTGGGCCATCTGCTCCGCCAGGCTGATGGTCTGGCCGTCGGGCGCCGTCGCGACCATGGTGCTCATCGCGCTCGACTTGAGACCAAGCAGCGAGCCCAGGCCGCCGCCCGACGTGCGCCGCTTGCCGCGCTGGGCCTCGAGCTGCTTCTGGAACTCGGCGCGTGCAATGGCCTCGCGGCGGGCAAACTCCTTGGGGATGTCCTTGCCCTCAAAGGACTTGAGGATCTTGCGCACGTCGCCGTACTGCATGGTGTGGATGTACTCGAGGAAGGGGATGAGGGCGACAAGGCCCTGGTCCTTGGCGTTGCCCGACCACTTGGGCAGCACAATGGCGTTCTCGGGATGGGTGCTGACGTGCGCAGCGCTGGTGTCGAGGATGATCACCTTGGACAGGTCGCGGTTGAGGTACGACAGGTCCTTGACAATCTCGCCGTCCTTGTACTTGGTGGCCTCGCGGAACAGCGAGTACGAGATGAAGCGGTAGGGGTCAAGCTTGCGCACCATGGTCTCGGCCATGGCAAAGGGGATCGTGGTGAAGAGCACGATCTCGTAGTACTGGCTCAGGTAGTGAATGAAATAGTCGGCGCCGGGGCGCTTGGCCACGCGCCAGCCGTGCTCCCGCGTCCATTCGCTGTGGATCAGCATGTCCTCGAGGCTGATGCACAGCGTGTAGGGCCGGCCGTACATGGGGTCCGGGTCGGGCAGCAGCTTCTCAAAGGCCGGCTCATGGTAGTACGTCAGCAGCTCACCGGTGCGCGCCGACACGCGGTCCCACCACAGCCCGAGGCCCCAGCCGTTGGGGATCGTGGGGTGGCGACTCGCCTCCTCGTCGTCGTCCCAGTCGCGGCCGGCATACGCCGTGCCAAAGACGCCGAGCGCAAAGGCGCCCACATACATGTAGTTGGCAATCTTCTGGCGTCGCTTCTCCGATGACGACACATACGCCGAGGCGGGCAGCTCGCCCTTTTCACGGCGGCCGCCCGTGCCGGCATCGGCCTCGCCCGATGCGCCCTCGGCGCCAGCTTCGTCACGCGAGCCATTGGCTTCGGCATTTGCCGCGACCTCGTCGCGGATAGCCGCCAGCGCCGCAGCCTCCTGGCTTGCGCCGCGCAGTTCCTGGTCGAGCGTCGAGGGAATGCCCTGTGTCAAGTCGGGCAGTTCGGACAAGGGAATGGTCACCTCGTCGTCTTTCTCTGCCGCCTGTGCGTCTTTTTCTTCCGCCTGTGCGTCTGGCTGGGCCTTGGATTTTGACGACTTCTTGGAGGACTGTGGAGGAGGAACAGGCGGAGCCGGCGTCGCCGAGTCCGATGGTGACGCTTGCGGCTGAGGCTTCGGAGGCTTTTGCGACGCAGGGGGAGAATTCTTATTTGGCGAATTGGACCGGGCGTAGAGGACTGTTCTTGTTGAGAATAAGCGCGGTTGTGTGCGGAGGGAGTAATGCGTTGTCGATGCCGTGGTGTCGGCGACCATGCGCGCAATCGATGCCGTCGACGTCCGGACCGAGAGGCCCAAGGCCGGCGATTGCAGCCGCTGGGCAGCTGCTCTGCGCAGCATTGTGATTGTAGGGCTGTAGTTGCTCGTTGCTGTTTTCAGCAGGGTTGGTGACACCGTGCCAGATATCGCAGTATTCCAACAGTTCCAGTAGTGCGCGTTATCGCATGCCGGTGACGTTGACTTTGCAAATTTTAAGGTGGGATGCAGTTTGGGTGGGTCTTTCTATTACGTTAGGCAATTGCATGATATATCACGTGGGGTTTAGCATAGTTCCTCTTGACTTTCTTATAGCACGATAAATACAGCTGCGGCTCATAGGCTTCAGAATAGACAACTGTCAAGCTCTCCCATATCCCAGTGTCGTGCGGTGGCCCGCCCCGAGATCGAAATTCAAGTCGCTGTAGGTGACACCACCTTGCTGTGCTTTGCCATCTGAACGGGACATCCATGGACTGTGAAAAGTAGATGTTGCTATGGTTTCTTGAGCAATGCCATGTGAAATCGTAATCCGTCGCTCTCTTCGAGCAGTTGCACTGTTGATAGCCGAAAGGCTCTGTGGTGCCGGTCGACGAACAGTGTGTTTTCTGCGACCGGCCCGTTGTCGTCCATGCTATGAGATCTGATAACGACGACAGCCCGCTCGAATGTCAAGGGATAGAATCGATATGTAAAAAGATGGAATCGGTGGTCATCAAAATCCAATAACTAAAGGCTGTTCATCGGGGTACTTGCATCCAGCTGATTTCCCGGTCGGCCCGTTGCAGCCTACTGCTCGTCGTCCGAGTACGACGGCGTCTCAACGTGGAAACTGCTCGCATCAGGCTCCGGCTCGCCGTCGCGCACAATCAAGAAAGCCAAGATGGAGTTGTCGCGCAGCCGTGGCGACACCTGGGACAGCTTGAGCTTGTGGTCCGTCAGCAGCGTCCAGTTGCCGTCCAAGACGCGCGCGTTGCGCGGTGTCGCATAGGCAAAGCGGAAGCCAGTCTCCCCCTCGGCAGGCACCTTGACAGCGGGGGGTTCCAGAGGATAGTTGAGCAGGCCGCCGGGGTAGCGGTCGCGCAGCACGGCGAGCAGCTGCTTTGTCAGGTCGTCGATGGTGCCAGACCAGTCCGCAAAGAGAAACAGAGTGTGCGGGCCATACTTGAGGCGCAGCGACACGCAGTTTTCAGCACTGTTCGCAGACTGCAGGTTAGATTGTGTCGCCAGAGGGAGCGTGTGCGAGACATACCATTTTGACTTGGTTGAAGGATCGTGCGTCGCGGTCATGGTGAGGCTTACCTAAGAACAGGCAGGCAACACGCTAAATCGGCCGCATATTAGGGACCCTAGCCAATCACGTGCGAGCAATCTTTGCTCGATTTGACTTTTGCTTGACAACACTTACATCTCGCCATGTCGTCCACAACAACCGACACTGGGGCCAGCCCCGTTTCCGGCGGCCTTTCAGATGCCAGCATGGCGATGCCGACGCCCCAGACCGCATCCCCCTCCGATGACGCCGAGCTTGACGCCCAGCGCCGCCTGTCGCGCCTCGCCATCCCCGACATCCTGCGCATCCCCTTGGCCTCTGTTCTCTCGTTTGGCGTCGGCATGGGTCTTGGTACCGCTCACGGAAGCACAATGGCCGGAATGCGGTTCCGCGCCGAGCACGCCCACAAGCTGCCCCAGACGACTGCCGGCTGGTACCTGTACCACAAGAGCAAGAACTACCACGCAGCGTTTGGCGGCATTCGGGAGGGCATGCGCATGGGCCTGCGGGTGTCGTTCTGGACGACGGCTGTGTTCGGCATCGAGACGCTCTACGACAGGTACCGCAACAGCATCGACCTGGCCAACACGGTGCTCGCCTGTGTCACGGTGGCAGGCGGCTTCAGTTTGTGGAACCGGTTCCCGATGGCGACGGCGGCACGAACAACCAGGACGGCCATTGTCGTCGGCGTGGCCTATGGCGGTCTGCAGGATGCCGTGGGCCTACTGCGCGGCCGGCCTGTCAGCTACGTGGAGTGGGTCAAGGGCAAGTTTACGGATGCCGAGTAGCTGTTTGGCGTCGGCCTCGAGCTATCAACTGCCTGGGCATCAACGGTAGGGTCCCGGAAGCCGGTGGCCTATTTGTGCCAGTATATAGCCATGGCTTGGGTGCTGGCTCTGGAGGGACCCGGCGCCTACTTCAGACTGAGCTGATACGGGCACGGCGGACAAAGGCACACTGCCGAGCTGCTAGGTGCAGTATCGCTTCCAGAAAATGTGCTTCAGACTGCCAGCCAATGGCACTGTCGCTTCGAGCGCGTTTGGACTGCCAGACAAGGCACTGCCGGTCTGCCACAACGTCTCATCAGCTGGTGCATCGAAATGTCCATGCGTTGCGCATGCGCTGTCTGCCCACGCACCAAAACGGACATCATACCCTAGCTAATGTCAAGAATAATGAAAGCGTTTTAGTTAATATCTGAGCAACCTCATTACCTTTCGTTATTGTTTTTCTTCCCTCGGCATTGGCTCGGCTCAGTTCTCGGGTCGCTGCTTAGTCATCCCACCCTTCCCGTTCTCAGTACTGTCTTGTGACGTTCATCGCTTCCTTTTCCCCACTCCCTTTATCTATCAGCCTTATTTAGTCAACTTCTCCATATTCCAGATCGGCTAACCACGGCATTGGGACTACTTGACGTCGACTACACCATACATTTTGGGGCCTCGGCGTAGACAAGAACGGCTCAAGCTATCGGTCATATCACTAACACGATTCAGCACGCCGATAAGCTATGCGATGCGCTCGGGTTGCACTGTGGCTGACGGCCAGAACACATGATATATGCGCAAGCCTGCGATAGTCGGAGACGACATGGACGCTATGGGTGGCAAAGCGTATTTACGGACGGCTGTCTTCTCTGATAGTACCTTCTCTGATAGTACAAATAATAGATATATTGCTCCTTCCGCCTTGTCTTCTGTTTCTGTTGCCTAGGCCTCTCATTAACTTGCTTGTCTTGTCTCATATGTCACACATCCAACGCCAATCTAAAGCGCGAGCTGTGCACACCATCTTCGCCTAGCGTCTTGTTGGTCCCTTTGCTATCGCGCCATCTTCTGTCTCTTATCACCTCTCTTGGCCTCTTTTGCAGTGTCTCTCATCCTCTCGTCACTCTTGTCACTCTTTTCCTCTACTTTACATTCGTCACACACAACATGCTACGCATCTCACTCCGTCGGGGCCTGCCCCGATGCAGCGCCCTGTCCGTCGCCCACCGCTGTCTTCACACCTCGGACCAGCGGCCAAGCCCGCCAACACAAGCTAGCCTCGCAATGAACAGTGGCACAGCACCCGTCCCGACACCACCCCCAAGCAAGCCGACAGCACTGTCCATCCTGCCGCTGTCGTCGGTACTTCGCTCGCTGATGACGACTACTGTGTCGTCGGCACCTCTCCTACTAGGCCCGTCCATGGCCATCATGGCCATGCTCGCCCACAGCACCAGCCCGCTGCTCAACCCCGACAAGAATTCTTTGCTGCGCTTCTTTTTGAAAAAGACCTTTTACGCCCAGTTCTGTGCCGGCGAGAGCCCGACCGAGGTACGCCGCACCATTGACGGCCTCAAGAACATCGGCTTCAGCGGCGTCATCCTGTGCTACGCCAAGGAGGTGGTGATGTCGGCCGCCGACCAGAATAACCTGGCGGCCGCGGCTCAGCGTGCCGAGGCCAACGCTGCCGAGATCAAGTCGTGGGCCGACGGTACGCTGCAGACGGTGCGGCTCACGAGTGCGGGCGACTTTGTGGCGCTCAAGTTCAGCGGCGCCGGCGTGCAGACACTCCACCGCCTGACCGAGCGTCTGCCGCCCACGCCTGCGCTGGCCGACGCCATCGACGCCATCTGCGAGTTGGCCGTGCAGCGCGGCGTGCGTCTCCTGTTCGATGCCGAGCAGCAGGCCGTGCAGGCCGGCATCGACGACTGGACGCTGATGTACATGAGAAAGTACAACACTAAGACGGACGCGAGCGGCGCGATGAAGGCTGTCGTCTACGGCACGTACCAGGCCTACCTCAAGGCGCTGCCAGGCGTGCTGTCCAGCCACCTGCGCATCGCGCGCGACGACGGCTTTGCGCTGGGCGTCAAGCTGGTGCGCGGCGCATACATTGGCTCCGACCCGCGCCACCTGATCCACGATTCCCAGGCCGACACCGACGCATGTTATGACGGCGTGGCCGAGGCCGTGCTGCGCCGCACGTGGAAGGCCCCGCTGGACGCGTCCGAAAACCCCGTGTTCCCTGCGGTGGACCTGGTTCTGGCAACGCACAATGCTAAGAGCACGCAGCGCGCGCAGGCCATCCTCGCTTCGGGCGAGGCCAGGACGACGGACGTTGCATTTGGCCAGCTGCAGGGCATGGCGGACGAGGTGAGCTGCCGGCTAGTTGTGGACGCCGCGGCGGCGCCGGCCGGGATCCCCGTGCGGACATACAAGTATCTAGTCTGGGGCTCAACGGGCGAGTGCATGAAGTATCTGCTCCGGCGCGCACACGAAAACCGCGATGCCGTGCAGCGCACCAAGAGCAGCCGCGATGCGATGTGGTGGGAGCTGGTGGCGCGGGCGAGGAAGGTTCTGCGTCTTTAATAGTTTTGAAGCGATGTTTAGCAAGGCGCTGGTTTGTGGTATCTTCACCGTTATGATTATGAATGAAAATAAAACAACAATCTTAGTTGCATCAGCTTGAAAAGAATGTGCGCTTGAAATTAAAAAGATAGATAAACAAAATAAACCAACGCCTGCGGCTGGACGACACGTTACAGCCCCCGGAGCGCCATGGCACCGAGAGCAAGAGTCTCGGCCTCGTGCCGCTGCTCTGGCGACACGGTGTTGCCCGCAAGAGATGTCACGCCGTTGAGCTTGTAGTACTTTTTGACCTTGCTCCAGTCGGTGCACGCGGCCACCACATCGTCGGTCAGCGCGACCGCTGTACCCGTGACATTGTCGTTCAGGTGCGCGGCAACATCAGCCAGCGCCGGCGACCCGTCGACAAGGACCTTGATCACGACCACGTTGACGCTGTCCGGCGCGATGCCGAAGCGCCGGTAGGCCTCGGTGATGTTGAGGCTCGGGCTCAGGCCGAGCACGGACTCGGAGTGGACATTGGGTGTCTTGAGCGCGCCGGTGTGCGCGGCCCAGACAGCCTTGAAGACGGCGCCTTGGACTTGGGCGGACGAGAGCAGGGTAGATGCATCGATAAGGGCATACTCGAACGCGGGGTTGCGTGCGAGCAGCTGCGACTGGAGGAAGCCGGCGTTGGTGACGTTGGTGTACAACGCCCCGCAGACCGCGTAGCCGGGAGGCAGATGCTGGATGGGGATCTGAAACGCCATGGCTGTTGTGTGAGTGAAGACAATGGTTGGTTTTGAGAAAGTGGGGTGAAAATATTCGATGTTAGTGCAGCCTCGTGATGATGAGGGCAGCCTTGTGCGACGGTGACAGGAACAGTGACACGGACAGTCGAGATAGAACAAGATAGTTATTGATAGTTATTGTAGTTGACAAAGTTTGTGTACAGTATTTCTCATATTTCGATAGTGACTAGTCAAAAGTGGCTTATTGAGGTTATTTTCTATGCTTTTCTTTAGATTTAGATGCTTTTCTTTCAGAGTTCTTATTAAACTAGTATATACCAGTATTTCTTAGAAAAGAAAAACAAAAAGTCAGACAAGGGCTTTAATCCATACCTCAATTTCATGTTTATTGAAAACCTCTTCAACAGCACGCCCAGTTTGTTGTTCTGTCTGATTCACCATCATGACATCAATTTATGGGTCAGATATCGCTTACTAAGCATCATGGATTAACTCTCCAGGCTAGATCTGGGTACATACGGAAGCTCATGTCCAAGCCGAGGAGCGGTCGCTAGCTCTAAGCATTATCTGCTTTCATACATTGTGTATATATGTAGTGTGATATAGTTAGGATAGAACAGTGCTGACATCAGTGTCTTCACACATCATATATCCTAGGAAACGCTATGTACCGACGCTAAGATTACAAACAAAATGTAAACAAACAATAAATTATCACCCCCTATTCGGCGCAGTTATCCCTTGACCGCGATAAAAGCCGCCGACATCCCATCAATTCTCCCACTCCAGGTCGAAAACACAGATACAACTCTTTCTTCAATAAAAAGATGTTGTACTACATGTCAGACGACGACGACGAGTCCGGCTCCTATGATAGCGATTCCAGTTGCTGCATGCCTCGATCAGCAGCGCCAGCCCGCTCAGGGGGCTTCACGTTCGACGACAAAGGCTTCCACGTCGGCGGCATCGCACGCCAGTCGCTCGTGCGAGTCAAGCTGTCTAAATTCTCCAAGGAGTGGTACACGGCACAGCTGATGCTCTATGGCGTCCCATTCGTAAAGACTGCCGGAGCCCAGGAGCTTCTGAAGACGCTGGAATCGGCCAGGAAAGCTGGAAAGGTGCGTTCAAGGTCCATTCCACTCGGTCCATTGCCCAATACTAACGTGTGTTGCGTTTTCTCAGACAAAAACGCCTACAAACGCGGTCGTCCAAATTGAGCAGCGGCTGAAGGCTGCTTACGCGAAAAATGGCGAGGCGTGGCGAGACAGCGAATTTGCCAGACTCCTCAGTGCAAGCCAGGAGATTAGCTACGACAGGCCCCGGTTCTTCGCCAAGTACTTTCTGGACGACAACGGGAAGCCTGCGCCCAGCAAGACCAGAGACGGCGTCAGCTTCAGAAACGTCTCCAGCCCCGTGGCCGGCCCCGAGATCAGACAGCGCGTAGCGGCAATCCCGGGACTCGCATACATGGTCACGTCCGTGCTGACAATTATCTACTGGGAGAAGAACCGCAAGAAGGCACTAGACAAAGCCTTTGACAGCATCAGCACGGCGTCCTGGGCGGAGGTTTACATGGACCTGGGCTTGACCAACTCGGTAGCCACCAACGAGGCCAATCATGACGTCGGCCGCTTCCTGTCCAAGTACTTTTCGGACCGTGGCACGGAGAAAGCCATCACGCTGATCATTTCCCCCGCCAAGCGTGCCGAGCTCCACGAAGCCATGGTAAATTATATTGGACTAACTGCCGGAGACGTCAATGTCAAGCACTATGCTTATTGTGTCATTGGCTGGGGCAAGTGCGTCGATGCGCCGCTGCGGCTCCTCAAAGCGGAGCAGCGGCGCATTGAAGCGGAGGAGCGGCGCATCGAAGCGGAGGAGCGACGCATCGAAGCGGAGAGGGTACAAAAGCAGCGGGAAGAGGAGGCTGAATGGCGCCGGTACGAGGAGGAAAAGGCCGAGAACAAGCGCAAAGAGTTTCAGAAGAAGTTGGGGCCTCACCGACAGTACATGAAGTACTGCACGCAGCCCCAGGGCGCCCTGAAGCTCGCCCACCTCACCGGCACGTACATGCTCGAGCTTGCAGATAAAGAGCTAGACGAAAACTACTCTCTGCATGACGACAAGATCATCAGTATCTGCGCTCCTCAATCGAGTCATGGCTGCGTTGCCGCATTTGACCTCGACCTGGTCAGTGGGACGATGCTGCTGGCGCTGTCGAACGAAGACGTGCACGCATTGGTCGAGGAAGAAGAGGCGGACGAGTACGGGGACGAGGACGAGGGCGACTACGAGGACGACTACTATGGCGGTTTGGGTAAGCGAGCGGCCCGACCTCAAGACGGCCCGCAGCCCTCTGTACGGCAAAAACTCGAGACAGTGCCGCACCCGGGCAGAGTCTACTTCCAGTGGGCTGGCCGGGACAAGGACCGCATGATTAATGTGGACGGCGAGGGACGTCATACGGGGTACATCGACTTTGACGCGTCCAAGTGCACGGCCACAGGCGTGCTGATGCACCCCCAGTTTTTCGGCGTCGACCACGCGGGGATGGCATTCTCCATCTACAAGACGTCCGACAAGCCATCGGCCAATCCAGATCCGTGGTCGAACTTTACCGATGAACAGTGGAATATTGAACGCAGGAGACGATGGTGATATGCTGCTGGTGTGGTAGTCGGTCGGCGTGGTGATGGTGAGTGGACATTGGGCCTTATGCGCACTGGCGTGTGCAGCTCAGACGGCCTTGAAGACGGCGGCTTGGACATGCGCGGACGAGAGCAGGGCGGGCGCATCGATGAGGGTGTACTCACATGGGGATGCGTGCGAGCAGAGGATTATAGAAGGCAGGAGAGACTGAGTCCTTAGTATAGATATCTTTTCAACTTTTTACTTCAAGAAGTACTAAGAGGTACTTTCGAGCGTTCCGGTGCCGGTCACGCAGCCCGGGGGTCCTGCGGGCGACTGCATTGCCATTGATGACTCGGAGTGAGCCGGTGGTGAGAATGACCTGGAGATGTATACTTGTTTGAAGCCATGACCTAAATCTCTGCTAAATGTACAACCCCTCACCAGCACGCCCGTTTGTTGTGCTTTTAATCTCAAAATCGTGACATCATAATAGCCCCTTTCTAGCTTATTAAGCAATTTATTCACTAACACCCCCTTTCTAGCGCGGTGTATCCCTCAAAACATCGACACCCCATCATTTCTCACACTCCAACTCAAAAACACAAATACAAATCTACCTCCAATTAGAAGATGTCCGAGTCTGACGATAGCTATGACTATGACCCCATGCCCCAATCGCCGGCGCCAGCCTGCTCAGAGGGCTTCACGTTCGACGACAAGGGATTCCACGTCGGAGGCATCGCTCGACAAGCCAGCCGGTCACTCGCGCGACTCAAGCTGTCCAAATTCACAAAGCCTTGGTACACGGCGCAGCTGATGCTCTACGGTGTCCCATTCGTAAAGAATGCCGGAGCAAAGGATCTTCTGCAAACGCTGGATTCGGCCAGGACAACTGGAAAGGTGCGTTTGAGGTCCATCCCACTCGATCCATTGTCCAATACTAACGTGTTTTTGCCTTTGCTCAGACAAAACAACCTACAAACGAGGTCGTGCAGATCGAGCAGCGGCTGACGGCTGCCTACGCGCAAAATGTCGCTGCCCATGCCAAGACGGTCGAGGCGTGGAGAGACCGCAAATTTGCCAGACTCCCCGATGCGACCTGCGAAATGAGCTTCGACAAGACCCGGTTCTTTGCCAAGTATTTTCTGGACGATAACGGTCAGCCTGCGCCCAGCAAGACCAGAGACGGCGTCAGCCTCAAAGACGGCGGCAGCTTCCGAGGCGACACCGACCTCGGCCAGCACGTGGCGGCGATCCCGGGACTTGCATACCTGGCCACGCCCGAGTTGACGGTTATCTTCTGGGAGAAGGACCGTGAGAAGGCACTAGACAAAGCCTTTGACAGCATCAGCACGGCTCCCTGGGCGCAGAATTCGAACCTGCATCAGAAAGACCACAATGCCCTTGCCAGTTGCGAGGCCAGACACGACGTCGGCCGCTTCCTGTCCAAGTACTTTTCGGACCGTAGCACGACAGAAGCTATCACGCTGTACATGTTCCGCAACATGCACGACAAGCGCGCCGAGCTTCGCGCCGCGGCGGCAGAGATACCTGGACTGAAAGTCGGAGAGCTCGCGGACGTGCAAGACTATCTCGCTGTCGGCTGGGGCGACAACATCTATACGCAGCTGCGGCACATCGAAGCGGAGATGGCGCGGCAGAAGCAGGAAGAGGAGGATGAAGAACGCCGGTACGATGAGGAAAAGGCCGAGGAGGAGCGCAAGATGCGCGAGCGCAAGCTGGCGCCTCACCGGGAGTACATACAGAACTGCACCCGGCCCGCGGGCGCCTTGGAGCTTGCGCACCTCCCCGGCAGGTACATTCTCGAGGTTACGTCCAAAGAGTTGCACGACGATTACGGACTGCATGACCACATGTTCCTCAGTGTCTGCGCTCCTCGCTCGCGCCACGGCTGCGTTGCTGGTTTTGACATCGACATGGTCGACGGGACGATGCTGCTGGCGCTATCGGAAGAAGACGTGCACGCATTGGCCAAGGAAGAAATGGCGAACGCGTCGGACGACGAGGATTACGACGAGGACGTCTCCTATGGCGGTTTGGGAAAGCGACCGGCCCCGTCACAAGATGGCCCACAGCCCACTGTACGGCTGAAGCTCGACACGGAGCCGCGGCCGGGCAGAGCCTTCTTTCAGTGGGCGGGCCGGGAGCGCGGCGAAGGCGAGATGCAGCTGGACGACGACGGACGACAGGCGGGGTTTATCGATTTTGACGAGTCGGGGTGCACGGCCACGGGCATCCTAAAGTACCCCTCAATGTTCGGCAACGATGACGCGGGGATACCATTCTCCATCTACAAGACGTCCGACACGCCCGGGAAAGATCCAGAGCCGTGGTCGCAATTTACCGACAGACAGTACGGTTATGAAGCTAGTGCACGATGGCATTGATGCTGCTGGCGTGGTAGTCGGTCGGCGTGGTGAGTGGACATTGGGTATCTTAAGCGTGCCGGTGTGTGCGGCTTAGACGGTCTCGAAGATGGCGGCTCGGACATGCGCGGACGAGAGCAGGGCGGACGCATCGATGAGGGCGTACTCGAACATGGGGGTGCATGCGAGCAGCAGATTATGATAGGGCAGGAGAGACTGAATCCTGAGTTCATAGAAATCGTTTCAAATTTTGTTATCAAGAGGTACCAAGAGGTACCAAAAGGTACTTACAAACGTTCCGGTGCCGGCTGACGACTTGGGGCGAGCCGGTGAGACTGGCCCGGGGATATCTACTCCGTACTGGTTTGTGTTTATGTCTTCCACAAGGCTCCCACTCACTCACTAAATATACACGTCGGATACCCCCAGAGAGGTGGCACGCTATGTGCACCGACGTTGAAATACAAACAGACGCGCAAGCAAATACTCACTAGCTATCAGATCTCCGGCCTAATTAGATCATTACATTTTCCTATGATAAATGTCAGTGTTAGCGGCCGCATAGCGGCCTGGTCCTTCTGTATATTTCGCCCTTCCCGGGATGGTAAATAAAATTGCCTGGCGCTGAGGGCAGAGCGCTGTAGTGTCTGTGAGCTGGACACGAGCATGTTCGTGTCCCAGCTCTCAATAACATACCTGTGCCACAGGGAGGTGGCACGCCTTGTGCACCGACGATAAATTTTAAATCAAATCAGATCAGTCAACCTGAAAGATGGGGACGTGGCACAAGTATGCTTAATATGTACAGTCGCCGCATCATACTTATCATTTCCAAAGCCTGCTGCGCCACGATAATGACCGGTTGATCAGTTGCACCCTGGGGGTTTTCCCAACATGTAATAAACACATCTCTGCATCCGAGTACCCAATCGTGACAGCTGTCGACTTGTTTGTGTTTATGCACTTAGTTCCGTATGAACTCAGGTTTCAGTCTCTGTACTGTACTGGCCTGCCCTGAAAAGTGGGGTACGAAACTTCGATGCTAGTGTAGCCTCGTGATGATGAGTGCAGCCTTGTGCGACGGCGACAGAACCAGTGACAGTGTCAGTTGAGCTAAACAAGATAATAGCCCTTGATGGGCATCAATGCTCAGAGGTTCGGACTGAGGCCAATCCTTTCTTCATGTCGTTTGTTGAGGGCTCCACATTGTCTCTACAGTGTTCATCCGGCTGCATCACCAATATTTCGACATTTTGTTACATTTATAAGCTACTTTTTCAGAGTACTTAAGAAAAAAAACAAAAACCGATTAAAATCCTAAAAGTTACAACAAGATTCGCAAGCCATGATTTAAATCTGTGCTAAATGTACAAGCGCCCAGTTTGTTGTGTTTTCTATCAATATCGTGACGTCGAATTGTGGCCCCTTTTCAGCTTATTAAGCAATTCATTCACTAACACCCCCTTTCTAGCGCGGTGCATTATCCCTTGAAGGTGTGGCAGATGCCGTCGACATTTCATCATTTCTCCCACTCCGAGTCAAAAACACAGATACAACTCTCCCTCCAATAAGAAGATGTCCAAGTTCGGCTCCGACGATAGCTATGATAATGACCCTATGCTCCAATCGCCGGCGCCAGCCCGCTCAGAGGGCTTCACGTTCGACGGCAAAGGCTTTCACGTCGACGGCATCGCACGCCAGTCGCTCGTGCGAATCAGGCTGTCCCAATTCCCCAAGGAGTGGTACACGGCGCAGCTGATGCTCTACGGCGTCCCATTCGTAAAGACTGCCGGAGCCCAGGAGCTTCTGAAAACGCTGGAATCGGCCAGGAAAGCTGGAAAGGTGCGTTCAAGGTTCATCCCACTCGGTCCATTGTCCAATACTAAAGTGTGTTGCCTATTCTCAGACGAAAACGCCTACAAACGCGGTCGTCCAGATGGAGCAGCGACTGAAGGCTGCCTACACGCAGAATATCGCTGCCCACGCCAAGGCGGCTGAGGCGTGGCGAGACCGCAAATTTGCCAGACTCCCCGGTGCGGCCGAGGAGCTAAGTTTCGACAAGCCCCGGTTCTTCGCCAAGTATTTTCTGGACGAAAACCGTCAGCCGGCGCCCAGCAAGTCCAGAGACGGCATCAGCTTCAGAAACGGCATCAGGTACCGGAGCGAGACCGACCTTGGCCAGCACGTGGCGGCGATCCCGGGACTTGCATACCTGGCCACGTCCGAGCTGACGGTCTTCTACTGGGAGAAGGACCGTGAAAGGGCACTAGACAAGGCCTTTGACAGCATCAGCACTTGGTTTCTGGATACGGACCTGCAACAGGGCAGGCACAATGTCAATGTCCTTGCCACCTGCGAGGCCAGTCATGATGCCGGCCGCTTTCTGTCCAAGTACTTTTCGGACCGGAGCACGACTGAAACCATCACGGTGGAATTGTACCGCGAAAAGAGCGACAGGCTCTACTCCGCCCTGAGAGAGATACCTGAACTGCACGCCGGAGAGGTCGCGGGCATGTACGGCTTCATCGTCGTTGGCTGGGGCGAAAGCATCTACCCCCCGCTGTATCGCATGGAAGCGGAGTGGGAGCGGGAGCAGCAGGAAAAGGAGGCTGAAAAACGCCGGCGCAAGGAGGAAGAGGCCGAGGAAGAGCGGAAGATGCGAGAGCAGAGGTTGGAGCCTCACCGGGAATACATACAGCACTGCACGCGGCCCTTCGGGGCTCGGGGGGCCCTGGAGCTTGCCCACCTCACCGGCACGTATATTCTCGAGCTTGCGTCTAAAAAGCTGATCGACAATTACGAACTGGACGACGACAAATTCCTCAGCGTCTGTGCTCCTCGCTCGCGCCACGGCTGCGTTGCTGCATTTGACATTGGCCTGGTCAGGGGAACGATGCTGTTGGCGCTATCGGAAGAAGACGTGCACGCATTGGCCAAGGGACAAGCGGGGACCGCATCTTATGCAGAGGACGACGATGACGAGGGCGATTACGACGACGACGAGGAGGAGGAGGAGGAGGAGGAGGAGGACGACGACGACGACTACTATG
The DNA here is from genome assembly GCA_029298705.1 of Ophiostoma triangulosporum. NCBI lineage: Eukaryota > Fungi > Ascomycota > Sordariomycetes > Ophiostomatales > Ophiostomataceae > Ophiostoma > Ophiostoma triangulosporum. Next base: position 495,126 of record JANSLO010000008.1, on the reverse strand, counting down.
GCGGTTTGGGAAAGCGGGCGGCCCGGTCACAACACGGCCCGCAGCCCACTGTACGGCTGAAGCTCGACGCGGAGCCGCGCCCGGGTAGAGTCTACTTTCAGTGGGCGGGCCGGGAGTGCGGCGATGAAGGCCAGCTGCAGCTGGACAGCCAGGGACGACAGGCGGGGTTTATCGATTTTGACAAGTCGGGGTGCACGGCTACAGGCATCCTAAAGTACGCCTCAATGTTTGGTAACAATGACGCGGGGATATCATTTTCCATCTACAAGACGTCCGATACGCCCGAGGAAGAGCCAGAGCCGTGGTCGAGATTTACCCAAGAACAGTACGAGTATGAACGCAAGGCACGATGGCATTGATGCTGCTGGCGTGGTAGTCGGTCGGCGTGGTGCAGATGCGACATGTCGTCGGACTGATAAGAGAAGCAGCCATTGGTCCCTAGCGAACAAGCGAGTGGCTGAGACAGTGGAGGTGGCTTTGGAGTGGGCGACCGAGACCCAGTTGGGTCAACTCTCTGTACATAAGCATATATTATGCTTCGAGGCTTATGGTGTTTCGGCGCGGGACGTCAAGGGGCGGAGTGATGGCGCAATAGTAGAGGAAGCTGGCGTGGTCCAAGCACCGTAAAGGCCTAATGCGCGGCTTTAATTTGACGTGGCGATGACCGTACTCGGTATGAACGCCCTCGGTATGGCAAGGATGTGAGCGAAACAAGCAGAGCCAAGTTGAAGACGTTTCTGGGTTTCTTTTTCTTTTCTTTTTCTACTTTTCGGTTTCAAAAATATCTCATCTGCAATGGTTTTCTTGGCTGAGTTTGATAACAGGGTTGTGTATGCTAAGCCAGATAAGCTTAGTATATCGCAGATGGGGTGGTATGTATTAGTCGGCGAAGAAGAATGGAAGCACTAGAACATCGGACGTGACGGCACACAACGGCACTCGACGGCAGTTGACTTGACGTTGTACCAGATCCTTGTATGAATACCGAGTTCATGGTATGATTCGATTGCTTAGTAAGCAACTATCACCAGTTTTGGCTATATTTCGTCTCATCTAGACATCTAGACCTTGACTCGTAATCTTATCTGCTCTCCCTCTGACCACGTTCGTGGTCTTTTTACACGATCGTCATGCGACATCCGTATCTCAACACTCGGTCTCTTTATCATCTGCAGCTTGCTACCTCACTCAACCTGCATGTCTCGCTCGGTATCTCTTCCATCTGCAGCTTACCATCTCACTCATCTCCTGCATGTCTTGCTCGGTCTCGCCTTTGCCAGCTTGCCATCTCAACAATCTCCTTCTTGTCTCAGCGTAGCATCCATGCCTCATTGTTGCTCAACTATTGTTGCTCAACTGGACCGTGATCTTTGCCCAGTCCTACTGTTGCCGCAGCAGCTTTCAAATTCAATGCAAATGTCCATGCCCCAGAACTGTGCCGCACGCCTGAACTGTACTCTGACCAATGATATGCAATAGTAATATACTTCTTCTTCTTCTTCGAGGTCTGTGACACAGCACTGCTGGTAATGTCTTGTGCTTTGTCCAATGTCGAGCGCCATCGGTATGTCTGATGTCGGTGCACCTACACGCGACAGGCCGCTTCTTCCCATCTCGTCCGCTTTGCCTGTCGTCCCATCATGTTCATAAAACGGCCTGGCCCCCTCGATTTAACTCTCGTTCCCCTTCTCTCATCCTCATCCTCATCCTCTCCATCTCCATCCTCTCCCCCATATCCTCGGTTACTCTGTCCTTGCTTTCACAATGCCCTCCTATTTGACCGCCCCAAGGGCATGGGTCGATCGCATGCGTAGCAAGCCAGATTCCATCACCGGCATCCCGACCAACTCATCGGGACCCGCCGTCGACGACTTGTCCAACAAAGAGTACAGCAACTCGCAGTCAAAATCGGGCGCCATCGCCGATGGCCAGCCCGTATTCGAAGCCGCCGAGGCCGGCGAGTTGACCCTTGAGGAGTCGGCAGAAGGTGGCATGGGTCGCCATCTGGGCCTGTTCTCGACCACGTTCCTCATCGTCGGTCGTATCATCGGTACCGGTATCTTCTCCACACCTTCGTCCATTACCAACAGCGTGGGCAGTGTCGGTGCAGCCCTGATGCTTTGGGTGCTCGGCCTGGCCCTGGCGTACTCGGGCATGCTGGTGTGGCTCGAGTTTGGTTGTATGTTCCCGCGCAGTGGTGGTGAAAAGATCTACCTCGAAGCGGTCTACAACCGCCCGCGCTTCCTGGCCACCATTGTCTTTGCCGTGCAGGCCATTGTGCTTGGTTTTACCGCCGCGGGCTGCATTGTGTTTGCCAGCAACATTGTGGTCGCCGCCGACTACGCGCCCACGGAGTGGGAAAAGCGCGGCATTGCCATTGGTGTCATTGTCTTTGTCACGCTTGTGCATACATTCACCCCCAAGATTGGCGTCTACCTGATGAACATCATTGGCAGCATCAAGATTATCATCCTGCTCTTTATCATCGTGACCGGCTGGGTCGTGCTCAGCGGCCGCATCGACGCCGTGCCCGACCCCAACGCCAGCTTCCGAGACGCCTTTGCCGGCAGCGCGTCGTCGTCTAATCTTTACGCGACGGCGCTCTTCAAGGTTCTCAACTCGTACTCGGGCTGGTCCAACGCCGCCTACGTGCTCAACGAGGTCAAGCGCCCCGTGCACACGCTCAAGATTGCGGGCCCGCTGGGCCTGGGCATCTGCGGCGTGCTGTACATTCTTGCCAACGTGTCGTACTACTCGGCCGCGACGCCCGAGGAGATTGCCAACAGCGGCATCACCGTCGCGTCGTACTTTATCGGCAAGGTGTTTGGCAACACCGCGCGCCGCGTCCTGTCCGTCTTTGTGGCCATCTCCGCGCTCGGCAACGTGCTGAGCGTGACCTTTGCCCAGGCGCGTGTCAACCAGGAGCTGGCCAAGGAGGGCGTCATCCCATTCCAGAGGTTCTGGGCCAGCACGTGGCCTTGCGGCGCGCCGTCTGCCGGCCTGCTGCTGCACTTTATCCCCAGTTTCATCGTCATCGTCGCCATTCCCTTTGGTGACGCGTTCAGCTTCATCATCGACCTCGAGGGCTACCCCGCTGCCGTCCTGGCGGCCTTTGTCGTCGTCGGCCTGTTTATTCTGCGCTGGCGTTCGCCCAACATTACGCGTCCCTTCAAGGTGTGGCTGCCCGTGGCCTTTTTCTTCCTGGTCGGCCAGACGTTCCTCATCGTCGCGCCGTTCCTGCGCCCGCCTGGTGGCGTGGGCGACACCAGCCTGCCGTACTGGCTGTACCCGGTTGTGGGCATTGTCGTGCTGTTCGGCGGCGCTGGGTGCTGGTTTGTTTGGCGGAAGCTGATGCCGCGGATGGGCAACTACGAGCTTGTGGACAGAAAGGATGTCCTGACCGACGGCACCATTGTCACAGTATTTGAGCGGGTCAAGAAGGACTAGTCGGATGTTTGATTTCATGGGATTGGAGTTAGAAAGGCTGCAAGGATCATTTAGACATTTTTAGAGCATCATTTTAGAGTATGGGGGTTTATGAGCATAGAAGGATCAATACATTGTTACTATAATTGTTGCAGCGTTTTCTGTTGATTTCTAACGTCTCAAGATGATTATGCTGGTCATGTCACGATCAGCCATCGAGCCTCGTTGCTGTCTGTGCCTCTTACTCTATGCTTATAAGATACCAGTCGCTGTAATTACACAACGGTCACCGAGGATAAGAGAAACAGGGCAATTAGGGCCTGGCTGCCCACTCCGAGTGTAGAAAAAACAGGCCAGACACGAAAGAAGACATTAGGGTCAGTACATAAACTTTTAAGGTAAGGTATCTAACGGCACTCTGGTAAGCTAGAGACAAGTACACAAAGGGCGGCAGTTGCCCGATGGCCTATAAGCATACGGAGTATGTATGCAGAGATCGGGAGGGGTTAGAGGAGTGTCGTATCGTGGTCTGGTTGGTTGCGACGTCTGCTTCACAATCAAATCGTGGTGGAAGATGACATGCAGGGATCTTGATAAGCATATCGTCGTCTCTCTCCTTCCCTTTCTGTCCTTGGTCGTTTTCTATCGTTCTTATCTACCCTGCCTCGAGGATGTGTCGCTGAAGTTGCACCTTGATATCCTTTAAAGGATCTGTATCTGCATACCGGTGCAGCGGTAAGACCAAACGATGTGATTCCTATATGTACGTATAGTGAATACTGGCCTTACATACTGTGTCCTACCATAATGCGTCGAGATGACCTTTTCCGTGCCTCTCTTCTCTTCTTTTGAATTACTCAAATCTTAAGACGTCTAATATTCAAACGTTAAAAGCCATATGTACACAACAATCTAGCCCCTGTCTTCATATTCAGGATACTTTTGTCACTTCAACATCTAATGAAAACCCAGACTTATCAGACTTACCACCAACCTTATCTCGACTTATCGCGTCTTTTCAAAGGGATCGTCGCATACAAAGATAGGCTAGATGCTACATGTACATGCCTAGTCAACGGTTTAATGTACTTCACGGTACTTGGCCATAGGCCGGCGTAACGTAGTGCCTAGTGCTCCGTGGTTTCGGTGTTTGGTACTTATGCTTAGTTGCTTGGTGCCTGGTGCTTGGGTCTGTTCGGGCGCCAGCAGATACGCCGGCCCCCGTCTCCACGAGATGGGCGTCTTATCGGCTTACTATGTGCACGGGGGTCAGTATGTCTGTCTCTTTTGTCTCACTGTATCTCTTACTGTTGTCTGCTTGTTGTCTGTTTCTTGTCTGCTTGCCGTCTGCTGCTGCACTCCATTGCCAGACGTTGCGAATGTCGTATCATACCCTTCATAACGCATCCCATCTTGGACCTCTTCAGACGGTCATCCAGTGTAGATTTTTAGATTTACTTATAGACCATCGACGGGTCGCGTATTAAGATCAACAACCCGATCCACGAGAAAGGTTCCGGAACTGATAGGCATACTCCGGGCACCAGGACGCCAAGACCAGTGTAGCCTCCCAGATTGTGTCCCTGGCTATTGGCTACCTCGATCCTCCTCTGATAAGACCTGCATGCTACATAAGTACACTCGCTTCCGTTGTACAGATCGGCACGCCGCATGTCTCTAGACGTTCCTATTGTCATCTCCGTCTCCTTACTTCTCTTGACGTCTACTGTCTGACACAATGAGCGACATCGCCGGAAGCAAGGACGCCTTCAAGGCACACGACCTGCCATCGGCCAACGACGATGCCGGCAGCATTGACGTCTACGATGCAGAGCACACTCCCCAGGTGCTCGACCACAAGGCCGAGCGTGCCCTCGTGTGGAAGTTCGACACCCATCTGCTGCCTGTCCTCGCCGTCATGTATCTGTTCAACTCGCTCGACAAGTCCAACCTGGGCAATGCAAAGACCGCCGGCATGGAGAAGTCGCTCGGCCTGCACGGCACCCAGTACAACACCATCCTGTCCGTCTTCTTCGTGCCCTACGTCCTCACGGCTCCCTTCCTCGGCATTCTGGGCAAGAAGTACGGCCCGAGCATAGTCCTGCCCATCATGATGTTCGCCTTTGGCAGCTTCACGCTCATCACCGCCGGCGTCCAGAACTTTGGCGGCCTCATGACCACGCGCTGGTTCCTCGGCATGGCTGAGTCGGCCTTCTTTCCTCTCGTCATCTACTACCAGACCACCTTTTACCGCCGCGGCGAGCTTGCGCGCCGTCTGGCCATCTTTTACGCCGCCTCCAACATCTCGGGTGCCTTCGGTGGCCTGCTGGCCTTTGGCGTCTTCCAGATCGAGGGCGGCGCCATTGACAACTGGCGTCTGCTTTTCCTCATTGAGGGCGCGTGCTCCGTGCTCTTCTCCGTCTTTGCCTTTTGGTGGCTGCCCAAGTCGGCGGCCGAGGCACGCTTCCTCAACGAGGACGAGAAGAAGCTGGCCTACCACCGCATTGCCGTCGACTCGTCGTCGGTGGTCAACGAGAAGATGGTCATCAAGGATGCGCTCAAAATCTTCAAGCAGCCCACGAGCTGGCTGATCCTGGCCATCCAGGTGTGCTTGGGCGTGCCGCTGCAGAGCGTGCAGCTGTTTTTGCCTCAGATCATTGCGCGCCTCGGCTACAAGACGGTCAAGACCAACCTGTACACCGTGGCGCCAAACGTCTCGGGTGCCGTGATGCTGCTGGTGCTCGCGTTTGCCAGCGACCACACGCGCCTGCGCTTCCCCTTTGTCGCGCTCGGCTTCCTCTTCACCTTTTGCGGCTTTGTCATCTACGCGGCCATTGACGTCAAGAACGACCTGCACGTCGCCTACTTTGCCTCGTTCATGATGACCTGGGGTACCAGCGCGCCCTCTGTGCTGCTCGACGTGCTCTACAACAACAACATTGCCGACGAGGGCCGCCGCGTCATGCTCACCAGCGTCGGCGTGCCTGTGGCCAACGTCATGGGCCTCGTGTCGTCCAACATCTTCCGCAGCCAGGACGCGCCCGAGTACCTGCCCGCCCTGGCCACCACGGCCGCCTTTGGCGGCACGGGTTTCTGCCTGACGCTGCTGCTGGGTGCCTTTATGATCTTTGATAACCGTCGCCGCGACAGACGGCAGGGCAGAAAGATCAAGGCCGTCGACATTCCCACCGAGTTGCTCAAGGACGGGCCGGCGTCGCCCGACTTCCGGTGGTTCCTGTAATGGTAGTAATTACAAATACAAATTCGTTTCTATATGTATACTTGCCGTGCCTCTTCCTGGGACGCCCATCATCGCCGTGTCTGACCCGTATCTGTACCATGACCGAACGGCGCTGTACGATCACGGCTTTTTCAAGGCCAGGGACCGTCTGGCAGTGATGCCGTCGAGTCTCTTAATCTGCGGCACGTAGACATCTCCCTAGACGAGAGTGGCCTCAAAACACGAGGATGTAGGATCATCCAAGCATTCTTTGCCAGCCGGGCACAACTAGCAATAGCACACAGATGCACACACACGCACGCACGCACGCACGCAGACAAAATAGCCATTTAGACAAACGCACCACGAACAACACGCACGCAGACAAAACAGCCTTTTGAAATATTTTTTTGAATTGTTATGTTTCGCACAAGTATCCGTCGTTTTCCTGCTCGGTCCGCCGGCTATTTTCCACGTTCGCCAGAGAAAGAATCCGTCTCCGCCTCCGCTCAAAACAAAGCGCACATTGAGTCTGCAAAAACACCGATTTAGCGGTTTAGCGGACGGGGTTCCAGACGTTCTTCAGGAAACCGTCGCGCTGCGCCAGGCGGTTGAAGGAGTCGTCAGCCTCGCCCTGGGCACGGATGAAGCCGCACAGAGCAAAGACGTGGTTCTCGCCGGGGATGGCACGGCCGTTCTCGTCAACCTGGACAGTTAGCATTTGTTCGTTGCGTGGCGATCATCCAAGACGGCGTATTTGAGTATTGCGAGAGGAATGAGACTGGACGGCAAATTGTCGAGATGGACGCGGCGATTCGATGAATTGAGCTTGCTACATGCAGTGGCCGCATATCGACGGCATAGCAGCGGCGCGATTGTCGTGAATGGTCTAGAATCTGTGTCCAGGTGCAGTCGTTGAAAAGAAGCGATCATGGCAATGGAGTGTTGTCGTGCGCGCTAATCTCATATTTTATGATTCTCTTCGAGTAAATTCAATGCTGCGTCTTCGTTTGTGTCGTGATGCGCGTTTGTCGTCGGGCTGTTGTCGATGCAGTTCTCGTGCTCTCGTCCGTTCTTCTGTCCGCTGTGTCCTCGGTCTCGATGCGTCGTTCTCGTCCGTTTCCCGTTGTCGTCCAGCGTCCATCCGTCTCAAAACATCGCAAATTGCACGTCCAGCATTCGTCCTCTTCTCGTCGGGTCTCACCTTGGCGATGGAGATCTGAACCGAGGAGTGGTCCTTGGCCTTGATGATGCGGCTAGTGGCAGAGCACTTGCGCGGGATGTAAAGATCGACGATCTCGCCCTTGTCGTTCTCCATTTTGGCTGATTTGGGGGGGTGAGGAGGAAAGGTGGTGGTGGTGAAATGTGGTGGTGGTTGAAGAGAGTCGTGATGTAGGCGGGATGTCGATGATGGTCTCTCTCTCTTTTTCGCCAGTGTGATTTTTCCGCTACCCCATTCGGTTTTTTCTTTTACCATTTATTTTGCTGCTTTCTTCCTATGAGGGGCTGGATCATTATTGGTCCGTGCCGCGCACAAAACTTTCGGGGGTTAGGTGGTTTTTGGTCAGCCTAAAGCGGGGCTCGATATTATGTAAAACTCCTTTGTCATCTACTGTCCCGCTCCTGTATCTTCACATGATTTAGCATGTGACTGCGCGCGGCCGACGCGATTAAGTGGCCCCACTGACACGACGTGGGCAATATGAAGCGTGCCTACCTTTACGGAGCCGCATCAGCCGCAATTGCCGAGTGCCGAGTATCACCACTACGATATATGGTACGACGTAGTTCTTGTCAATCCCACAGCAACGCCCACACTGTCTCGTCTACGCCTAAGATGCGCCCTGCGCATTCACGCCCATCGTCTGTCACGCGGGATCATCGCCACCATGCCTCATAACGGCGCATCGGTCCCGGGCGGTGCACCGGCCTCGGGCAGGCCTCAAAGTCAGTCTGCGAACCGCCACGACATCGTCCTTGTACCGTCTTCGCCGGATCTTCCGCCCTTGAAATCATTGTCCTCGATGCCCCCTCCTGCGACTACCACGCCATCTGCCTCCAAGTTTTCGATGAGCGCCTTTTCGTTCTCTTCCTCACCCAGCCTGCCATCGCGAACAATGGAGACGTCAATCGGAGAGGGAATGCCGCGACAGACTGTTCAGGCACGCGACTATGTCACACTTGACTCCAGCCTGGATACGGCAGCACGGCAGACAGCACCACCCAATGCAACACGGTCAGTGTACTTTGTCGATGCCGAACCAAGCAGCACACAGTCCGAGCCAGTCGTTGAATCAGCCGAAACAGGGGCAGCCGCAGCCGCACGGCGGCCAGAGCGATACGAGGCCGGCGACCTAGTGCAAGCTGTCGAGCGGCGGCGCGACTGGACACCGCCGCCTGCAGATACAGCATCACATAATGGAAACTCGGTTGTGTCGGTAGACAGGTCGTCGTCGCCAAAGGAGCCGGCTGGTACTGCACCCATATCCACGGGTACACGGAGTGACGTCTTCAAAACCCTGCACAAGGACTTCAACTGCAGCGAGTCTTTGACAGAAACGGTGGCAGCAGCGACACCGTTGGAGCTGTTTTTCACCAATCGCAAACCCATCCAGACTGTTTCCATTGGTGCCGGCAGGGCAAACAGCAAGTCGCCAGTGAAAGCGGCGCCGAAGAAGAAGCCAAGGACACTCACTGAGCTTGCCATGGCTGCCTATGCCGATCCGTCTGTCGAAGGAGCGGAAGAGGCAGATGCGGCAGTGGTACAGGCGGATCTGCCCAAGAAACGGGGCCGGGCAAAACGGCAACTCGAGATGGTTGACGAGAATGGCAGCGCGCTACCAACACAGCCGGCCGTTGTGCGTCCCGGTTTCCCCGTCACCAAACTCCGCAAACTGCAGTCGGCCGCTGCAGCAGCAACTGCACCGGATGGCACGAAAATAAAGAAGCCGCGCAAAAAGCCAGCACCACGCACCAAGAAGCAGACTGTTCTATCGCCCGAGGCGGCGCGCGCCGCGTCGATGCAGCAGGATTTCTTGTTTGGCACGTCAAGCCAGCTGGCAGCCGATGAGTCGCCGACATTTCTGCGGCAGCTGCATGTCGCCATGCAAGACTCCTGTCGAGACGATGGCGGTGACGGCGGCAACGACGACGCGAGAAATCCGCTGATGGATCTGCTTGACGATGCCGACGAGATCGATTTGACAACAGTGGCCAATTCGATCAAGCCACGCAGTGGACGGCAAGCGAAACTATGGGGTGCGGCATGGCGCGGCGAGGATGGGCGGGTAACGCTTGAGCATGTGATTGATCTTGAAGGCGACGAAGCGGCTGCTTTTCCAGAGGATCCGCACCAGGTGCTAGCAATGGCTCAGCAGGCAGCGGCGGAGCAGGCCAAGGACGAGGATGGCAATGTAGCAGTCGCCCGTAAGCATGCAGAGCCTGCGCCATCACTGGCTCCGAAACCAGTGGCCCGTGCAATGCCGGCCACGCCGCCACCCGCCAAGGCGCGAGCAAAGGCCCGGAGCCAAGTACATGTTCCATCGCCGACCCAGTCTGCCCTGCTGGCATTGCTATCGCCCGCACAGCGAGGTGCAGGCGATCTGGCTGCTGGTGTATCTGACGTTTTCGCACCAGCGCTGTCGGAGATGACGACGACGGCGGCAACGGCGACGGCAACTGTAACAACAACAGCGACAGCAAACGTCCGGCCCAATTTTGAAGTCTTGACAACGGCCCAGCTGTCGAGCAAGGTGTCTTCCTACGGGTACAAGCCAGTCAAGGTGCGGTCCACTATGGTGGCTCTACTGAATCAGTGCTGGGATGCAAAGAATGGTTCCCCGACTCGTCAGGCAGCCTCGTTCTCGACGACATCTGCTGTCGCTTCGCCTGTCAAAGCCGAGGCGAAGAAAGCGCCTGCAAAGAAGGCGCCTGCGAAGACGGCCGCCAGATCAAAGTCCCCCGAGACGGCCAAGACGAAGGCGGTAAAGAAGGCAACGGCGGCAAAAACAAAAGCTTCTTCAAAAGCAACCGAGACATCGCCGACAAGGGCAGCCAAGCCGAAAAAGACACCTGTCAAGAAAGCAGTCTCGAAAAGGGCCACTGCCTCCAAGTCTTCAACGTCTTCAGGACCTCTAGTGTTTGAGATCCAGGACTCAGATGCATCAGATGCCGGATGGCCGTCGTCGCCCGAGGTTCCATGCTCTGTTGCGTCGGATGCGTCGCTGGTCTATGATAGCGACATCGGTAATGACGAGATGGAGCTTATGGGTGAGATGGAATCGAGCGACGCTGAGATGGACGAGACGCTATCTGGCGAGCCGACGTGTGAAGAGGCAAGGCTATTCGAGCTGATCACCGAGGCGGTAACGACGGCGCCGTCGACGACGGATCCAGAGCAGCCGTCGTGGCACGAAAAGATGCTCATGTACGATACGATTATCCTCGAGGAGTTTACCGAGTGGGCAAACAGCGTGCTGGGCGCGGCCAACGAGGTGACGGCGCTGCAGGCCAAGAAGTGGTGCGAGAGCAAGAGTGTGTGCTGCACATGGCGCAAGAACACGCGAGGCAAAGAGCGGAAGCTGTAGATGTGTTTGGTCACGGTGCGTATCATGATTTTGTTGGTTTTGGACGGCTGTATTGGTGATGTTATTTGGAGATGTTACTTGGTTGTGTTTATTGGTGATGTATATTGGTTACGATTATGATGAGTTTGTAGATATGACTATTCAATTGACTGGATTTATCATTATTATCATTCGCCTTGCTCGGTCAATCTTGACTATTGGCGCCTGTGAAATGAACTTTGACTCATGAAATATGGAGTGTATGAAATAGATGCAGTGAGGGAGAAGTGACGTGTCGTGATAAGGTGACTTATGTAGGCTGACTGTAAGACAACTAAAACATAGTAAAGTAAAAGAAAACGACACTAAATGCAGTAAAAAATTTTTCAAAGATTGATCATCTCTCCCTTAACGTAGCATTTTTTAATCAAAGTGGCAAGATCATCAATCAATCGAACAATCTATCGATCAATCAAGAGATGCAAGATCATGATGATAAGATGATGACAATAAGCTGACTAAGTCATCCGCTCCTAGGGCTGTTGCCGCCTGCGCTAGTGCCTTTTAGTGCTTTGTAGGGTCGCAGCAACCGCCAGCCTCCGCATTACTGCAGCCCAGCCGAGCACAGAGAGTGGCCTGCTTTACATTGTCATCAAGTCTGCTGTTCACCCATCATCAGTATCATGCACAGCTTGCGAACAGTGCGTGCATCTCGTCTTACGACTCGAGTTCTATCGGCAGCATCAATATCGGCATCGGCATCAGCGTCTAGACCGGCGTGTGCGTTGTTTACTTTTTGCCCCTTTCGACCCGGCAGGCCGCGACTTTACAGCACCAGCACCGACACTCCCTCCAGCATGGCTGCGCGACGCCCCCAAAAGACACCGGCCATTCCGGCACCGAGTGCCAGCATCGTCGTGATTTCGCCCGACAACGAGGTTTTGCTGTTGCATCGCGTCCCCACAGCGGGCTCTTTCTCCTCGGCCCACGTCTTCCCTGGTGGCAACCTCAGCCGGTTCCACGAGGGCGAGCTCGTGCCCTATGTCGACTCGCCCGCGCGCCATGTTGATGGCGAGGCATACCGGCTTGCGGCCATCCGCGAGACATTTGAAGAGAGCGGATTGCTGCTAGCTAAACGCGCCGACGGCACGGAGTCGCACGCGCTGCTGCAGCTGCACCCCGAAGACATCCACCGAGGCCGTCTTGCTGTGGCGCACGAGCGTATCCGCTTTGAGGAGTGGCTGGGTCGGGCCGGCGGCGTGCCCGACCTGGAGAATCTGATCCCCTTTACGCGCTGGCTGACACCGCCCAACATGGCGCGCCGCTATACGACACAGATGTACCTATACATGATGCCGCTGGCGGACGACGACACGCCGGCGTTCCACGTGCCGAGCGCCGACAACAGCGAGGTTATGTCGGCCGAGTTTGCACCGGCAGCTACGTGGGTGGACCGTGCGCAGCGCAACGAGATCGTTTTGTTCCCGCCGCAGATGTATATTTTGTCGCTGCTGGCGCCCATCTTGGCCAGCACGCCCGGGCCCGTGGATGAGGAGACACTGTTGACGGAGAGGCGGCGGCTCGCCGAGCTGGTCCGCGACGGACGGGCACCCGACGAGGATTGGTGGACCTTTGTGCCATGGGCTGACCGCGTCATCAGTCCCCAGATGGCGGGTCGGATACGTACTGCCAACGGACAGGAGCGGACCGTGATGGTGCTGGACTCGCCTGGGCCAGAGCTGCGGGGAAAACGCGGCGGCGATGCTTACCGAGCGATTGTCTTGTCCAACATGCCACCTGGGCCGCCGCGGGACGTTGAAGTGCGACGGCGGTCCGAGGTCCTACCGCTAGTGCGCATGAAAGAGAAGCTGTAGCAGCAGTAGCAGCGAGGTGCGGTGAACTCCGTAATATGACAGTGTGCGTTGCTTTGATTTTGATCATATGGCAGCCTTTTTCTACATTGGGTAGATCTTTTTATATATAGTAAAGTTTTATGTCCTGCTGTCTCAAAATTCACGGCTGACTTCGGCTATGTGCACGTGACCCTTGCAAACCTTAATATGCAGGATTTCCCATCGGCGATCCCTCGACCGACAACGGCGATATCGCAGCTGAGAGGATTCTGCATACGAAATAGCGTTATTGCACTAAATTGCATACCGGCACGGCCGCCAGAGCCGAACAATGCAGCCAAGATGCCGAGTCTAGGCCGTTGCTACAAGAATTTTACGAACAGATAGTCTTGATCGGCGCGAGTGCCAACGTCAGCAACGGCCCAATACAACGGTTACACCGGTAGCTCTAACGCTCTGTGTAAGCATTAAAGCAGTGAATCATGCCATATTGCGCTATGCTGGACTGACCGCGCTGGCTATTTTGGACTGCTATGATCCTCTCGGTGCCGAGTCCTGCCGTCATGACCCCTTTCCAACTTTAAATACCCAGCTAGCACGTAAATATATAGTCTCATCACGATCCGTCTCCTATCCCGAAGACGTCCATTTTTCCTCAGCTGCCCAATCCGACGTCAGGCTGGCTGTTCCGCTGCTAGTCAAGTCAAGTCGCACACAGCTCTCAGCACCCTTGTCACTTGCGCGGAATACTACTCTTTTCTTCTCCAACGTTGACGGTGAACTGGTGCTTACTTGTCTGCAGATTCTGTTCTTTCAACCTTCTCTTTCATATTCCATGACCTTCTTATTAGCGTCTCTGTCCTACATCTATGTGTATGACGCATCCTCCCATCATCCCGTCCTCCCACCCAAATACCCTGCACTCAGTATCTTACATCAGCATCGCCGTTCCGCACCTTCTCATTGGCTATCGACACATCTACCCACTTATAGCCCACTATTACCCGCTTATTCTCTGTCGTCTTAATGCCTTTGCTGGTAGGTCCTGCGCTCTTACATATACACATATCTGTAGTAGTTTGGTACACGTACTATGTACATATTAAAACATAATCAAATAGTCAGGCGCGGCATCATCCCTAACAAAACTAGTGTAGAATCATCTCGTGGCCCGTAGTCCCTTCTCTTCTTGCTCACGCTCCTCACGCTCCTCGTTACCGCCTTCCTGACCTTTGTTTGAATTCAGTTTTGTTGTCCTCGGTTTGCTTTTTCCATAATTGCAAAATAATTGCAAACCAAAACCTCTGTTCGCTACTTCCTTTTTTCCACTTTCGCTTCTTGTCAACTCGGCCTCACAGTCGGCCTTTCCTCTTCTGATATCACCCTCTCTCTCTTTCTCATGATTTCTCACACGCTCCTTCCGACTTTACATGTTGCCCCCTATATCTCGCCCCCTCTCTGCCATCCGCTCCTTACTTCCCACAAGTACCTACTGCCCTCTCCTGGCCGCCCCGAACCTCTCTTCCTGCCCCATCCGGTCCCGTGCGCTTTCTCCGGCCGTTATTTCCCTCCTCCACTTTTTTGACTCCCAGCCTTTATTCTCTACGTATACGTACTATTCCTTTTCTTTCTCTTCCCTTCCCAAACACTTTCTCCTTAACACATCCTATGTCTATTCCCAAACCTCATCTTCTGCCCACCCTCTTCACTAATACACTATCCCATCCTCTTCCTCACATCGTTATTCCCACTCTCGTCACTACCATCTTATCGTCTATCAACCGCTCTTCTCCACCTTGCCAATACTTTGCTTCTTCTTTCGGCTCTCACTTTCTCACCCCTCTTCAAGAACGACCCTCCCCCCCTTCTGGCTATCTATCGAAGCTACCGATCGTATCTATTGATCTATTGACTTGCTTTACCTACTACCACCGACCGTTATGGCGGACAGCAGGTTCAATTTCCCGCTGCAGGCCAAACCTGACACCGACTCGCCCTCGTCCTCTGCCACTGGTTCGAGCCATGACACATTCAGCAACTCCACGGTTACCAATGTGTCCAACATGCCGTCCAATCTACCCAGCATCCCCATGCCAAGCCGCGCAAATACTACACATGTTCCAAGCATTTCCAGCGTCGCCAATATCAGCGGCCTCCCGCGATCAAATAGTGCCGACATCATACGCGCCAACAGCAGCTCCGGCAGTCTTAGCAGCAGCGTCCACCCATTACCCTCGACAAGCGCGCACTCGATCACCAACCACTCCCATTCCTCTCACCACCACCACCACCACCACCATGGCGCCGGCTCAGCCCAGGCTGCGGCTGCTGCCCAGCCCATGCCACCTTTGCCCGGAGCCACCATCTACACCCCGACTGCTCCGCCGAGTTCCGAGCTAAATCCGCGGAGCTGTGTCACATGTCGACGACGAAAAGTTCGCTGCGACAAGCTGATGCCGTGTACAAACTGTCGCCGTGCCCTTGTGCCATGCATTTTCCCAGCACCTGAGCGTGCACCCAGACGACCACGACGCAAAGATCCCACGGCTGTCCTGACTAAGCCACACCAATCTAGCGAGCGTGAAATTGAGCTGCTGAAGCGGCTGCGCAAGCTTGAGGGTATTGTAGAGGAACTGAGTGGCCAGGTGGAACTCGAGGCCGGGTCGTCGTCGGGCAAGGCACCACTTAGCAGCAGCAACTCGCCCGAGGCGACCGGCACCAGTGTGGGCGATGCGGGTGCCAGCAGTTCAGGCCAGCACCCCCGGAATAGCATGGAGCACACGGGCAACACGCCGAGCGCCTCGAGTTCCTGGGGCCACTCGCCGAAAGCCGCCAATGCGACACTCTCAAACCCCCCGTCGAACAGTGGCGGAAGCCCCGGTCGTCTTGTCAATCGCAGCACCCCGGCAATGTCGAAAAAGACCAAGGAGACTCAGAAACAGTTTGGTCGCCTGATGATCAACGACTACGGAAAATCGCGTTATGTCAGCAGCGCTTTCTGGAGCAAAATAAACGACGAGCTCGACGACTTGCGCGCCGAGACGCAGCGCATGACGGACGACTCGGAAAGTGAGGAGTCGGATACCGCGAGCTCGCCAGCGCACGAAGACGAGCGGCCCGTGGCCGACCATCACGCATTTATCTTCGGCTTCCAGTCCACCACGGTCGACCTGCGTCCTCTGCACCCGCTGCCGTCGCAGATTCCATACATCTGGCAGGTCTACCAGGAGAACGTCGACCCCGTCATCAAAATCCTCCATATTCCGTCCACCACAAAATTGATTCGCAGTGCGCGCACCAATCTCGACAACGTTGCGCCGGCCGCCGAGGCGCTCATGTTTGCCATTTACTACGCAGCCGTCAACTCGCTCGAGGAGCATGAAGTATGTATCGCGATCTTTTCTTACCTGCATTGACTGACTGTTTTTGCTAACCCAATGGCTAGATTAAAACGAACTTTATGGCGGAAAAGAGCGTTCTTATTAACAAGTACCGATTCGCCCTAGAACAAGCCCTGGCAAAGGCCAACTTTCTCGTCTCCTCCGATCTCGTCACGCTGCAAGCCTTTGTGCTCCTGCTCGTTCTCGTTCGCCGCCACGAAGATACGCGCCTTGGATGGACGCTTACGGGACTGGCTATCCGGATCGCCCATTCCATCGGCCTGCACCGGGACGGCACCAACTTCCCCAACCTCAGTCCCTTTGAGGTTGAGATGCGCCGCCGTGTGTTCTGGGCGCTGTGCATTCTGGACATGCGCTGTGCAGAAGACCAGGGTACGGACCTGAACATACTGGAGCAGGGCGTCGATACGCGCCCGCCGCTCAACATCAACGATGCCGACATTAGCCCCGAAAGCACATCGTTTCCGCCTGCACGCGAAGGTGCCACGGACATGACTTTTGCACTTATCAGATTCGAGATCTGTCGCGTGGCGCGTCGTCTGCACGCAATTCACTCGGCCATGGGCCCCTTTGAGCCAGGCGACTCCGCACTGACGCTGGAAGACCGCGAGCGCATGATCCACGAGGTGTACGACCGCGTCGAGAACTTGTACCTGAAGCACGGCGACCGCTCGAGCAACCCCATGTTTTGGGTGGCGGCCAACATTGCCCGTGTCATCTGCGCCAAAATGACTCTTGTCATCTACCAGCCCATATTGTTCAGCGGCCCGGCCAACGAGAACATGTCGCGCGCTGTGCGCGACCGGCTGTTTACGGCGTCGACAGAGCTGTTCGAGTACAGTTTTATCCTCACAATGGACCAGCGCACACGACAATGGCGCTGGCTGTTTCAAACATACACGCAGTGGCAGGCTGTGGCTTACGTTCTGATAGAGTCGGCGCGTCGGCCTTGGGGTGCGTCGGTTGAGCGTGCGTGGCATGCTCTGAACCAGATGATGATGTCACCAAAGCCGCACGATCTGGAGCGCATGGCCGAAAACGCATCGCTGTTTGTGCCACTCAAAGCCCTTTACAGCAAATCGCGCAAGCACCGCACGGCCGAGATCGAGCGGCTGCGTGGCGACATTGATGAAATATCGCGTCTCGACAAGGAGGACCGGTCGCGGCTCAACCCAACCATGTTCTCTGCATACCACGGACACCTCGATGGCCTGCAGTGGCGTGAGCGGTGGCTGACCCTGGTTGGAGCTCCCCAACTGATTGACGAGCCTGAAATGCAGCAGGTGGCTGGCGAGGAGGAGAGTGTCAACGGTAGCCTCCAGATGCAGCAGCAGCTGCCTCAGCCCATGCAGCCCTATGGCCAGCGTCAAGAGCAGCTGCAAAGCCAGCAGCGGCTGCCTGCTGCGCAAAACGGGCCGCAGCAGCAGCAGTACCAACAGCAACAGGGCGTCGACAATCCGATCAACATTCTGAACCACGTCTTTTCGCAGCCCACTTTTGAGCCGACGGACCTTATGCCGTTTCTCAGCATGAAAAATGTGGACCCGTCGACGACCGGTGCCGGAAGCAGCAGTCTGATGGCCAGCAGCAGTGGCCCCAATGGGGCTGGCCTTGTGGGCAGCGCAGCGGGCGACGTGAACATTGGCGGTCCTGCAGCCGTGTTTGGCGCATTCTCAAGTGCGGACATGCCACGGCAAGATCCGAGCCTGGGCACGTATGCGGTCAACGACGGGAGCGGCAATGCTGCGGCGACAAATGCACAAGCCGTGGATGGGTTGCCGCTGGTCAATGCTATGGTGAAGGACTACCCGCCGCCATGGCTCTGGGGCGACGAGGCGAACAATCTGAATCTATCGACGCAATACTCGAGCGTCCTAGCAGATGACTCGGACATGAAGATGGACGACATGGATGAGATGGACGAGAATTTCGACTGGCAGGACTTTGGGCAGACGCTAGGCGGCATGTCCAACGGAGTATGGAGCTCTCACGGCCTGTAGGCATTGCTCTGGGCTTACGTTTGTTTGTTTTTTCTTTATTAATCTGTTTGATCTTCTTTGATTTTCTTCCGACTCTGGATATGCTTCGTTCTTTTTCTTTTGTATCTTGGCTGGTTGTTTACGAGAAGCATTATTGGGGCTTGGATATACACATAGGATGGCGAAACTTGTTTTGGTATTTAGTCTTGGGTTCTCACTATTCCTGGTGTTGGTCTTGGTTTCTCGATATAATCCTGGTGTTGGTCTGTTCCTCGGTGTTCCTGTTTCATCTAATTATACTTCATTCTCATTCCATGGATGTGGTCGTGCGGCCCAGACATGATTATTAAGCACGATTTGTTACCGCATCTGCAGCTTTGCATATGGTCGCATACAACTACAAAGTACTGCGCCACTCATGCATGGAATGTTTAAAAGGGGCAAGGAATAAGAATAAGAGGGGACCGAACGGAAAGAGGGGACCGAACGGAAAGAGGGCTGTGGCTGCATATGGCAGGGGCCATTGCAATGAGGCTTTTGTGGGAGTGCGGGAACTGGTTGACAGCGGAACGAGCGAGGGGCAATCTAAAGCTGATCCGGACAAGAGCGAGCGATAGCAATAGGCTAAAGAAGGCAATATGCATAAAACAGAAGGAGCAATAGGCTTTAAGGAAGGATCGACTGTACAGCTACTGCACAACAGAAAGAGCGACTGCCAAAACAGACGGAGCAACTGGACAAGCGAAGCAATGATTCACAGCAAAAAGCTATGAACAGAAGGAGCAAACAGAAGAGAAATATGCTTAAAAAGAAGGAGCTACTGCACAAACGCACAAACAGAAAGAACGGCTGAACAACACGATGAGCGCATTGTCCATTGCTCTTGCTCATTGACAGATGGGAGAGCATTGACCCCACTGTCCTTTCCGTCTATTACCCCAATCGCCGCTTCCTTATCTGGTGTGTTCTCGGGATCTTTTTTGTTGAATTTTGGAGATTTTAGACATGAATCTCTTTCAGGAGTACGTCACCTTTTTCTATCTACCGTATTTTTTATTTTAGCCGTTTAAGCGACTTTGCCCAATTGCTTATTCAATACCCCTTCCAAAACGGCCTCTCCAAGAACGTCATCGGAGTGGATCCGTGGACAGAAGGGGAAGAGTGGGACAGCCAAGCCCGCTCAGTGAGCAAAGAACCAACGGTGAATCGACCAGCAGCAGTCCAGTCCACAGCAGTACATCTCGACACAGAAGCACTCGTACTCGAGCTGAAACAACAAACAGAGAGAACTAACGCCAAACGCCAAACGCCAAACAATACGCGGCGGCTCTACCATTACCGGGCGCCTGTCCAATTGGCCTGCATTCTGTCTTCAGTTTCGTCTACGCTCGTCGTCTGCGTCGGCATCTGCCTCTGCCTCTGCTCTGCTTCTGCTCTGCTCTGCTTCTGCCTTTGCGTCTCTGTCTGTGCCTCTGCTACTACTGCTATCTTTGTCTGGGCTGGATCACCACGCAGAGCTTGCTCTATCGCCTCATTATAGCCGTGCCATCCTGGCTGTCCATCGATCCTTTATGATCGCCTCCGCCACTACGACCTACTTGTGCACCCCTCCCCACGTCTGGACCGAGTGAAACCATCTCCTTGCGCCGATTGCTTCGTTTCGACCCCAACCAGGCTATCCCTACCAACCCACTCCTACTCAACGTCCTCGCCTCGGCCCTCACCGTCCCCGCCTACAATCGAATCCCACGCCCGTCATACCGGTACCGACACCACCCCGCGTACACGACACGCGCTTCAGCGTCGCCTCACTCTAGGCCCCAATCACTATACTATACGGACCGTGTCGCATCCTGCCGGTACCCCAATACCAAGCCAGAAAACCAGACGCTCTAGAGCTCCCGAGACTTGCACTCTGACCTCCCCAAACAATCGACTACGAGACACTCTGCATACAACTGCGTTTAGCATGTATTGCTAGACATCTTCCTCGAACACCACCGGCCACCGCCGACCTGACCATATACAATTCCTTTCCTTTTTCTTCCCCCCCTCATTCAACCTCCCACCCCCATCTCACACAATGCGACGGGCACGCGGCCCGCCGCCGACTTCGCCCTTCCGGGCTCTGGCCCATGCAAACGGCAACGGCCAGCAAATAGGCGCCTCCGTGTCGTCCATGATACGGTCCTTTAATGTTGAGACCAATCCGACACGGCCCATGCGGCCCAGCCCTCTCACGGCGTCCACGATCAAGGACATGCCGCTTGACCTTGTTGACCGAATACGCTCATTTCCCCTCTTCATGTCCGCCCCCGACGAGTTTCTCGCTGCCATTGGCAAGCACCTGCGGCCGCAGATACACGCCGCACACGACCATATCCTGACCGAGGGCGACGACGCCAAAGCCATGTACTGGCTGGTGCGCGGCGTTGTCGCCGTGACTTCGCGCGACGGCGAGGCCATCTACGCAGAGCTCAAGCCTGGCGCGTTCTTTGGCGAGATCGGTGTGCTCATGGATGTGCCGCGAACGGCTACCATTATCGCGCGTACAAAGTGCCTTCTCGTTGTACTCAAAAAGGAAGACCTCCACACCGAGCTGCCGCACTTCCCCGACATGGAAAAGGCCATTCGGCAAGAGGCCGAGGAGCGACTCACCATCCTCAAGAAGAAGCAGCGGGAGCGGCGCTCACCCGCGTCATCAAAAGACACAAGCGGTAGCCTCGGTACGCTGTCCCATGCGAGCGAGAACAGGCCGGTGTCGGCCTTTGACAGCTCTTCGTCAAGTGGCACATCCACCTCTGGAGATTCTGCGCAGGCAGGCGACGCCGGAACGGCCACGGATGGCACTGCTGTGAACTCCAAGAAGCGCAAGTCTCCAAGTCCGGGGATCATTGAAGACCCTGCGGTCGGCGGCAGTGCGCTTGGTAGTGGCTACGTGAATGTGCGCAAAACGCTCAAGGAGCTCCCGCTTTTCTCGACACTTC
Source organism: Ophiostoma triangulosporum (assembly GCA_029298705.1). Classification (NCBI taxonomy): domain Eukaryota; kingdom Fungi; phylum Ascomycota; class Sordariomycetes; order Ophiostomatales; family Ophiostomataceae; genus Ophiostoma; species Ophiostoma triangulosporum. The sequence continues at coordinate 473,695 of JANSLO010000008.1, read as the reverse complement.
CGCCCGACATTCTCCATTTTCTCGGTCTCAGCGCCCAGCCAAAGACATATTCGCCATTTACCGACATCATTCAGCAGGGCAGTCCCGGCCAGGATATTTACTTTATTGTCAGCGGTGAGGCCGAGGTGATCCACAAGCTACCCAACGGAAAAGTCCTCGAGGCCGAGTCCACGTTTTCGCGCCCGCGACTGTCACAAGGCCAGTATTTCGGCGAGGTTGCAAGTCTGGGCCTGTCGCGCGGCCGGCGCACTGCCACCGTGCGGTCCATTACGAGCGTCGAGTGCCTTATGATTAGCAGCGAGGCCGTGGAGGAGCTGTGGAGGAGGTGCCCGCCCGAAGTGAAGCACCAGGTGGAGGAGACGGCCCGCGTGCGGTACAATCAGCAGCAGGCTGAGGAGGCAGCCGAAGCGGATGCCGGCGCACCCAAGCGCGACGACCTCATCGAGGATGTCGAGATGAGAGACGCCGACAGCCATGCTGATGAGACGGCCATAAACACCCTCGCGAATGCAGGCACGCCGACACGGCCGCTGCCCAGAGAACCCCCGACGGCCTCTTCGCTGCGTCGCAACTCTGTGCCCAACGCCACATTTACAACATCGTCAAAGCCGTCGTCTACTGCAACAAAGGCCACCATCGAAGACATCGAGACAAGACAGCCGAGCGACCCTGACCCATTCCTTAGTGTTGATATGGAAAACATGCGCAATCGCCGGCGCAACTCGCTCGCACCGCCCCCGCCGCAGTGCGACTCATCTGCATCGCCGTCCACACCATTGCCGTCGGTGCAAAGCACGCCGATCCAGCAAATCCAGCAATCCAGCGACACCCATGCCAACAGCAGCCCACTGAAGCTGTTCACGTTCCCGCCCCTCACAACGCCGCCGCCCGAAGGGCCTCTTCCCAAAGCGCCCGAACGAAGCACGGCCGCTGCCAGTTGTCACAACAAAGCATTGCAGGACGAATCGCGTGGGCCTTTCAAGAAGGCGAGGACACTTGGCCGGCCACACGGCGTACGGCGCAGCGGCATTTCCAGCAGCGCGGCCGGGCCAACGTTCACACTGCCCTTTACGACGCGACAGTTTCCTCCTGAAGATGCGCTCGTGCTCGTTTTTGCGCAGTTTGATATTGTGGAGCTTGTCAGGCTGGCCGGGGTGTGCCGGCAGTGGCGCCGGATCTTGCTGACGTCGCCGAAGCTGTGCACACACGTGGACCTTGCGCCGTATAACAGCCTCGTCAACGACTGGTCCGTGGTGCACATTATTGCGCCGTTTATCGGGCAGCGGGCTGTTGAGATCGACATTAGCAATTGCTTCCACATTACCGACGAGGGCTTCCAGGCGCTGTGGAAGCGGTGTGGCAAGAACATCAAGGCGTGGCGCATGAAATCGGTGTGGGACGTGTCAGCCAATCAGATTCTCGACATGAGCGAGAACGCGCCGGGCCTCGAAGAGATTGACTGGAGCAACTGCCGCAAAGTAGGCGACAATCTGCTTGCGCGCGTCGTTGGCTGGGTCGTGCCGCAGCCGCCGCCGACGGTGCCCAGCAACAAGATTGTGGCCATTGCCAACTCCAACACCAATGCGAACCGTAGCCGCAATAGCAAGGAGTCGGGCAAAGGACAGCCGCAGCAGCAGCAACAGCAGCAGCAGCAGCAGCAACAACAACAACAGCCGGCGGCAAAGCTAGGCCCGCCCCCGGGAACGGTAATTGGCTGCCCTAACCTCAAGATCCTCGATCTGTCGTACTGCAAGCACATTACAGACCGGTCCATGATGCACCTGGCTGCGCATGCGTCGAACCGGCTGCGGTCCATCTCGCTGACACGCTGCACGTCGATCTCGGACGCGGGGTTCCAGGCGTGGGCGCCGTACCGCTTCAACCAGCTGACGCACTTGTGCCTGGCAGACTGCACATACCTGTCGGACAATGCCATTGTGTCGCTGGTCAACTCGGCCAAGAACCTGACACACCTGGACCTGTCGTTTTGCTGTGCGCTGTCGGACACGGCCACCGAAGTGGTGGCCCTGGGCTTGCCCCTGCTGCAGGAGCTGCGGCTGGCGTTCTGCGGTAGTGCCGTCAGCGACGCGTCGCTGCGGTGCATAGCGCTGCACCTCAACGATCTGCGTGGGCTCAGTGTGCGCGGCTGCGTGCGTGTCACGGGCACGGGCGTGGACCATGTGCTGGACGGGTGTGCGCGGCTCGAGTGGCTGGACGCCAGCCAGTGTAAGAACTTGGCGAACTGGGTGGTGGGTGGCGGCATTGCGCGGTGGGGCTACGACGAGCGGGCGCAGCGTGTGCGCAGCAGCAGCAGTGCGTGGAAGACGGCGAACCGGCGCAGCATGGGCCTGGACCCGGGCTGTGCAGACGGTGCGGGCGTCAGCGTCATCGGAGCGCTGCCGTCGATGCGCGGCCAGCGGCGGCGCGCACGCAAGCCGGTCAAGTTTATTATTGAAAAGGGAGCCATGGATGGGCTACGGTAATGTTTGGTTGCGGTTTGATTTGTATAGCATAGCATGTAGTGCAAGGATATACCATTTGATCTTGTTTATGCCAGCGGTTGTCGGTTTCGAAAATAAACGTTAATTGAGCCGGAGATTACGTAAGCAGCGACCGCACGCGAGTTGACAACTTTTTGGGAAGAGCGCAACGAGTTGTAAGTCGTTATTGTATATGGAGGAAGCCGGTTGTGGCGAGGATTCATAGTCCACCTTATAAGCTGTCATGACACGATCAAAGTTAACGGACCGGGAGCACCCGGCGACAAGGGCAGACAAAAGGCCGTTCACGCTCTGTCATTACGAACCTGATCAACTACTCCTGCGGAAATCAATCGTGACGCCGCCGGTTTTGTAACAAGGGACGGCAACACCGCATGGAAGCGCTACGACAGGGTAACCTATCGGCACATACAGCGGACGCACTGTCACCACTATATTCTGCATCGGCTCATATCCAGTTCGGGCCGCATCGTCCACACCGGTCCACAGTTGCCGCCGTGCGCGACGTGATCGAGCGCTGCAGCCGTTTGCGATCGCGTTTGCTGAGGTTGATGTCGGCACGCTCCTGGTCGCGGCGCATCGCGTCTTCGACGGGTGACGGCTCGGGCGATGATCTGGGCTGGCGCCGGAAGCGTGAGCGGACAATCGTGGCGACCTGACGGCAGGCCATCCTGCTGATGGAGTGACGTTGGTCATCTGATCGTGTTGAAACAAATGGCGCAAGCTCAACATTGTCATTGGCTGAACCAAGTTGCATGACATGCCGAGTGAGGACGGAAGACACATTTGCATGACATTATTTTTTTGCGTGACACGTCATGAAGGTTGGCAGATTTTCCCCGGACACAAAAAGAAGGATGAAGACCCCTCCTCAGAGCCCTCCTCGGACTCCTCAGAGGGGTATAAGAAGGCAGGGCGCTGCCGCAAGATAAAAGACCGAACAAGAAAGGACATTACCAAATCAGAGTATAGTCCATGGACGCGCAACGGTCAACCGGTGTTCGTCGCAAGTTTTACAAGGTTCATCCGATCGGACGAGTCATCCGACAGTTTGTTTACTTTTGTTTAGTTTATGTACGAGTGCCACTGCCCGCCTGGGTAGAGTCGTTGCAGTGCCGTGAACTGGTCTTGGCCAGCAGTGGAGTGGTAGGATGCAGCGATGTCGATGACCGTCCCTTGTTTACGGCCTGGTCCCGGTACGCATCGGACACCTAAGGGATGGTCAGTGACACCGGTGCATCCTAACTCTCCACTGCCGGGCAAAGCCAATTTACGGTCCTGCAACGAGTAAACCCGGAGCCGGCATTTGTTAATTTGATAGCCTGTGTGCAATACACTATCTTGTCTTTCGCGATACTGCTCATGTGAAACCACCAACAGCTGGTGGCTTTCGATACAACAACAATCAAGGGACTGCAAACGTGGTTGTTCCAAGACTGCTATGACTAAATGTGATGAGAATAGATCGCTTACCCTTATTAATTTTTTTTCATTTCATAGCATATCACCAAATCACACTGCGGTCGTTTGAGCAAGTTTTTGTCGCCTGCACCCTGGCAAGGGAACATTCTCTCAAATGCGGGCGTGTAAGGCGGCGCCGCGTCTTAGCTTCTTGGCACTCTAGTCCGTAGCTGTATACAGCGTTCTGGCTGCATCGGCTGGCAGGACATGGCCAGGGGTCGAGAAGGACTTTACAGAAACGTGCTCAGCATTCGACGGATGGAGCTAGGCAATGGAGCCTCGTTGATCCCACCGGCCAGGAGCTGCGTGCATATGCGTCAGTAAATATCAGAATAGGTCCGTGACGGACGAGGTCACTGTTCTGCATCTATATTTTGAGAGGATAGGAGGTGTTCTGCATCGAGTCTGTCAGTGAAGAAGACATGACCAAGCACAGGCAGCAAGGCTGCGATGATGGATGCTATTAATGAATTAATCCGATCCGATGGAATGACGATACTGTGTAACCCGTTCTCAAAAAAGACACAATGCAATAATGACAGACATGCACGCTACCTTGGCATTCACCGTGGACAGTGTCCATGGATCCGACCTCTGCATGTCACGTCTAATGTGCCCTTGGCTTGCTTCTCGGAACATATCTTTGAAATGTCACGTACATCCTTGGCAGCTGTATAAAAGCCAACATACACCTCCTCTACTGTCTGTCAATCTCGTCTTCCCCTCACCTCCTCCTCCTCTCTTCATCTACCGCAATGCTCACTCCTCTTGTCGTCCTGGCTTCGGCCAGCCTCGTCTCGGCACACTTTGCCGTCGACTACCCTGTGTGGCGTGCCGACTCGCTCAACAACGAGAGCTACTCGCAGTACACCTTTCCATGTGAGTCTCTTTAGCCAACGGCCAGCTGTACACTACTGACCCTTCTGAATAAGGCGCCGGCGTGCCCGCGGACGTGGATAATGCCAACCGCACCGACTGGCCCGCCACCGGCGGCTCGCTCGCGCTCGACCTGCACCACGCCTGGGGCTACCTCTATGTCAATATTGGCCTCGGCGACAACGTGACCAATTTCAACTACACGCTGACGCCGTCGTTCTTCAATGAAACGGGCCGCGGCACGCTGTGCATCGACCACCTGCCGCTGCCGACGGACCTCGTGCCGGCCGACGGGCAGCACGCGACGATCCAGGTGGTGACGTCGGGCGCGTCGGGGGCGGCCATGTACAACTGTGCCGACATCATCTTTCGCACAAACGCGACGCTGACCAACTACGGCGACGGCAACTGCACGACAAGCGCGGGCGTGAGCTACCAGGTGGTCGAGGCGCAGAGCAACACGACCACGACCGACAGCGCGGAAGCAGCAGCGGCCACCGGAGCGGGATCGCTGGGCAGCGTGAGCCTGTCGGTGCTGACGTCGGCAGTGGGCCTGGCTGTGTTTATGAGCTCGTAGGGTGGCTTTACAGATCACTAATGCAGCAGGACTTGGTATGTTTAATCAGCTACATTTATCAAAGAAATAACAGAGGATCACTCGTTGCTGTATACTATATGAATATGTGGTATGAGGATAGACAGAACAATTTCTCTCTGCTTCAAACAAACGCCGGCTAGAATAGTGAAGATGCAAACCCGGCAGATGGCAATAATGAAGATACAAAACGCAAGCAGACTGTCATGAGTGGATAGGCGCAGCCGTGAAAAACAATAAGAAGAAGAGTGCAAAAGGGTATGAGAAAGCCAAAGAAAGAAATAGAAAGAGCAGGACATATATCGTAAGACATTTGGTGCAAAAGCATAGATCGGCAATGAAGGTGATGTGAAGATGCAGAAAGAAGAAGAAAAAGAAGAAGAAAAAGAAGAAGGGAGATGAGATAAGAAGAAGACAGACGAGAGAAGAAGAAGAGAGATGAGAGAAGAAGAGGAGAGCTGAGAGAAGAGAAGAGAATACTTTCATCCATTAAGCATACAGCTCCTTGACGACTTGACTCATCGTGATTCGCTGCGCAGGGTTCGGCCTCAGCATCTCGTACGTCAGACGTTCCATCTGGTCGGCACGGTTCAGCGTCTCCTTGGCCGCTTTGACCTCGGCCAGCCACATCTGCATCTGCATGATGGCAGGCAGCGATAACGTGGACCCCCGCGGCGGCGGCATCAACGACGCTGACTTGGCGTTGACCTCGGCGATCTGCCAGTACAGTGGGTTTGGTCGCTGGCGCGAATGCCGCGAGTCAGGAAACGCAATCTTGCCCAGCACATACAGCATTGTGATCCCGAGGGCCCACACATCGCCCGGCGGCCCGCGCCGGCTGTGGCCGATGAACTCGGGAGGCACGTAGTACGGCGTGCCGCCCGTCGATACCTGGCTTGTCGAGGTCACCGACAGGCCAAAATCACACAGGACGGCGCCGCGGGCGCGCGAGTACAGAATGTTGCCTGGCTTCACGTCGTTATGCACGGACTTGAGGTTGTGGATGTAGTGCAGGGCGCCGGCAATGTCGCGCAGAATCCGCATGGCATCGACGCGGTCGCCCTTGAAGCACTCGTTTTTGTCGTGGCGCCACGCATTGCGCTTGCTCAGGTCTAGGGCGTCAATGTGCTCCATATAGAGTGACAGGTAGCGGGCATCCGCAGCGTAGAGCCGCACAATGCTGTTGTGCCGCAGCACGCCGTGCTGGTCGACCTCGCGCTTCCACATGTCCGCCTGCTGCACGGCCCTGCGCTCGTGCTCATGCGGCTTCGGTTGGCCCGCCGCGGCAGCAACAGCGCCGTCCTGCTCCTGGCCGGGTGACGGCGACCGAGGCGGCGCAATAGCGCGCGTCTTAATGACCTTGACCGTCACCACACTGCCCGACGGCACATTAGGGTGATCGTCGACAACGCCGGTAAAGACAGTCGACAGCTTCGACGATGCAATATCGCCACGCTTCGTAAGCGTATACGCGTCGGTCGCGAGCTCGCCCGGGACGACGAGCGTGTCGTCGGGTCCCATCTGCAGCAGGGCGTGGTGGTGGCCCCCGGGCAGGCCGACTGCGCCGAGGTGCTCATCCGTGCCTTTGCTGGGAAGTGGAAAGACAAAAGGGTCGACGGAGGGCCGGATGATGAGGACGAGTGACTCCTTGCTGTTGGGTGATACGGACGCATCGGCATCGTCGGTGGCAGCGACCTTTTGCCGACGAGCAGACGGGCTGTTGTTGTCGGCATCCTCTCCGGCAGCAACAAGTGCAAAAGACCGCTTGCCTAATGCCGTGGTGGCCGGAGCGTCGGTGGTGGGAGGGGCTGGCAGGGACCGGAAGAATGGGCGGCGACGCTCCAGGATGCGGAGATCAAGGACCTCAATGTCGTCCATCTTGATGCGCCATGTGCCGGGCGACAGTGTCCGGGTCATGCCCGGGTTGACGGTGTGCTCCAAGTCGTCTGGGACGGGTGTGCCGTCGGAGCTCGACGGCGATGACGACGGCAAGGGTGACAGAAGAGGCGTCTGGGAGGGGTAGACACGGCATATACTGATGGGTGCCTCGCCGCGGTTGACGAGAATCTGGTTGTCGCTGCCAGGGTCATAGTAGAGCTCGCAGCAGAGGGGCAGAACGGGGGTGCCGTCAATGTGGTGCTCGCCGGGCATGTTGACGGTGAACTTGATATCCTGCGACGTCTGGGTGACGGCTAGAACGGTCTCTGTGGTAAAGCCGGAGTCGTCGGATTCGGTGTCAGCACCGGCGAGGTCAGTCCGCTCGGAGCGAAGGGCGACCCACTCACAGCTCTCCTGGCGGTTGGGGCTGACAGGACGACTGGTGAGGGGCCGCACAAGTAGGCGGATGTCTCTGTCGGAGGGAACGACAAGCTCGTCGAGGTGGATGTTTGAGACTGCGGCGCCGATGACAGTCGGCGCATTCGTGCTGGCCTCATCCTGTCTGGCCTCATCCTGTTGTCTTTGCTGCTTCTCAGCGATGAGCCGCAGGTACTCGGACACGTTGAACGGTTCAGTCTTTTCCTCGGTGTCGTAGTGTGAGGAGTCAGACGGCATCACAGCCTCCATGGCCAGAGTGAGGCCAGGGTGTAAGGGAGGAGGGGGGGGGGGGGTCACTGAGTAGGATGATGATGAGGTGAGAGGCGAGCTGACAGGAGTGGGTAAAGGTGTGTTATATACTCGAGCTGCAGATATATGTTGTAGAGATTTTGTCAGGAAGATAGAGGAGGAGAGAGGGGTGGAATGCAAAGAGAGAGAAAAAGGGGGAGAAAGTGAGAGAGAGGAAGAAGGAGAGGAAAAGAGAGAGGAAAAGATGACTTTGAGAAAGTAAGCAGAAGTCAGGACGGTGGAGGACTGGGCCGTAGGACAGATGCATGTGGCAGTGAAGTGGGGCTGCTGAGAGGAAGGAAAGAGCGAGGAAGAGAAGGAAAGAGGGTGGTAAATGAGTATCTGGAGAGGAAGGAAAGTGCAGAGGAAGGAGGATAGTTAAAGAGCAGAGAGTGAGGGAGAAAGAAGAAAATCAGAGAAAAGAAAAGGGAAAGAGAGAGAAAGATGAAGGGACGAACGAGGAAAGAGGAGGAAAGAGCAAGAGCAAAAAGTGGAAAAAGTGGTTGAGCAACGGTAACTAACACTACCATGACATACCGTGACTGCCAGTAGAGGCCAGTAAGCCGAGAGAAGAAGGAGCAACTGGAATACCTTGAAGAAGGAGGAAGTACGAGGAAACGACAGTTGCTCTGTTATTTATATTTTATGGCGGTGTCGGTAGCAGTGTCGAGTGTTATAGAGAAAGACCAAAATCAAAGAGGTAGTTAGATACCGTGATCAGATAGACAGTGGTCATGTCGTTAGGTCAGGCTGTCTAGCCGTCGCGGCGGTCCAGTGATGTGTCCAGGTGAGGGGAGTTGTAGGGGAGTATGCGAGAACAGAGTAGTGCTATAATTAGAGAGTCAAGGAGTGAGATTTAGTAAACCGAGTAGAAAGATTGGGAAGAATAAGATTAAAAGAATCAAAACAGTTATAAATGCATGCGATAAAACAACAAGACACGCGTGTCATAGGGCTGTCAAGACAGGTGCGAGGATGTACAAAAGGCGAAGGGAATGATGGAACTAGTACGATACGAATGAGCGAGGGACTGGGGAAAGAGAGAACAGATGGAAGAAGATTAGTAGGGGACGACAGAAGAGTCAGAAATGCATATGCAGTCACAGTGCCAGGTGCGTCCAGAGCGAGTCAACAGACGAAAGTAGTTTACTAATAAGCAGAAGCAGGACGAGATGGCATAAGATATCATTTATACTACGAGATAGAAATGATGAACGAGACGGCATGCTATAGCTATAAGCCGAGACGTGGTGAAGAGTCTTCAGCGAGAGAGTCAAAAGACGTTGAGGATGAGAATAGAGTTTGACGCGAAAACGGACAAACATGCGGCAGCTGCCTAGAGCCGTCCCGAGCACTAGCCACGAGACAAAGGGTCCAGCCACAGCACATAGCAAGCAGCACAAGCAGCACAAGCCACAGCAAACACAAGCCACAGTAACATACCAGCCACAGTAAGCACACAAGCCACATAGAAAGTCATAAGACAGGAGGAACGCTAAGCCACAGCATAGCCAACTAGCCCTCGGTTCGCTGTGTACATGTACTGTACATAAGATGTACAAAGCCACTCACTCAGCTACCACCACCCCTCTCCTGTCACACTGCATCATCTGCATCACCACACCACTGATTACTAATGTACATCTGCTGTATCTACGGAGTACTCGTACCGAAGGATCTGCTGCCCAACGTGCCAATGAATGCCATATATCATAAATGCACTTGAATATGCTGACATGTAAGCATAAGCCTACACACCATACCAGGTCACAAAGTGTGGCATTTTTTGTGGGCAGATGGGCGTCGTGCAGTAAGCTAGTCGTGCATAATGTCAGCATAGGGCCGCGGCCGCAAAGCGCACATCACGTTCTATTGGCTAGATTTACACAGCCCCACTCACACGTCTCACTGCGCTAACTTCTTGCATATGCACGTCCGTACATTTAGGGTCCTACATTATGTAGCGTACACGTTCCCCCAGTCCGCCCATTTCGCCCATTTCGCCAGTCTCCCGTTTTCCGCTTCATCCTGGCTTTGGCATCACGACTTGATGTTTTGACACACCACAGCACGCCTTCTTTTGCCTCTCAATGCCTTGATGCGATATTAATCGGTTGATCACAGTTCAGACTTGTCCTCTCTCTCCCTCTCTCTCACTCCCCCTCCCCCTTTGTTCACCAGACACAAACACGACAAAGAACTCGAAACGCAACTCATCACACCATCTTCATCATGTTCACCATCTTTGCAAGCGGTTTGTAGATGCGTTCTACTGAACGACTCGACGGACACTCTGCCTGGTGTCATTGTATTATACTCGCCAACTCTCACTCATCACTCATCAACCCACTCATCAACCCATATCATCAACTCATCACCTCAAATCAACCTCAAAAACCTCAACTCAAATCCTCAACCCAACTCTAACCCAACCTCAAGTCATCAACTCCACAACTCTCAAAACTCTCAACTCAACTCAACTCTACTCCACATCCATGGACGACCCTGCCTTGGCTTGGCCAGCCTGGAAGTTTGGCATGAAACGCGATGCCATTCACACCACCCTCCACGACCTGTACAACACCTTCTCATCCACCATCCAAGATCCCGACGCCTTTCACCACGATGTCCGCGAGATCGCCAGCGAAGCAACGTCTGTCGCCGAGTTCCATCACCTGCTCGGCCAACGACGCCAACTCCGTCTCAAGGAACTAAATGACTCGCTCGAATCCGCTTCCTACGAGATCATTGCCAGCCCCATGCTCATCGGCACAAAGCAGTGGGAGCATGCCCTTCAACTCTTTCGCACACGCTCGCTCGACTCGCTCGTCCGCTACTTTTCCTCGTATCTTCCCAGTGATCATCACTGGTACCAGCCCGCCCACCAGCTAACCGACGATGCCAACGAAAAAGAAAACGACGACAACCTCCCGCCGTCGCCTCGCTCCATCACCACCTACGCCGACGACTTTGACAGTGTCAAGAGTCTCAACACCATGTCTTCCTATACAGACTCGGAGTCCGACGTCGACGAGCCCGCCCAGGACATTGGCACCAGCATCAAAGGCAAGCCCGTCACCAAAGAAGCCGATGTCAACAGCACACAACACCCTGAATCTCCTACAGACGCCTCCTCGGACGACGGCAGCTCGCAGTCCTCTGGTCCCGAGACGCCCGATTCCATGTCTGATGCCGAGCCTGATGTCGCCGACGATGATCATCACCAGGACACCTTTCGCGCCGCCCATCCCATCTTGAACACTTCTCTAAAGGTCACTGAAAATACAGTGGCCGCTTCCGTTGATACCCAGAGTACCACGACACCGACACGCCGCCCGCTGCCGTCGGGCTGCGCTGTCGATGCCGACCGCTGCTCTGCGTCCATGCCTCTCTCCCACTCCCTCTCCCACTCTCACTCCCATACACACGCCCTGTCGCTCTCCTCCTACTCCCATCTCGTGCCCGCCTCGGCCTCGGCCTGTGTGCGCGCTCGCCAGCGCAGCATGTCGCCGTCACGGCCGTCGCCTCGCGAGCACTCACAGGGCATAGGCCGTCGAATGAGACCTGGCAGCAGCGTCGCCACCGGAAAAGTCGAAAAGACAAAAACGCCGGCCCTGCCGCGGCCCATGCGCACTCGTCTGCGCGAGCGGCGCGAGGCTGCTGCTGCTGCTGTCCGGCGAGACTAGCTACGGTAAATGTCTTTTTCTTATTTGTCTCTCCCCATTTCGCGGCGTTCAGGACGGGCTCTATCATCAACACGGCTAGCATGGCATCATCACACTTCACATCGGTCGGTGTTGGGGCTCATCATCATAGCATGGCAGGCGTTCCATACTTGTCATCTCGTCCACTGCACGACCAGCGCCATCGTCTGCGCAATATACCCTACGACTTTGCTTTCATTTTTTCTGTTTTTCTGTTTTTCTTTTTACTGTTGATACATTTGTTTGGCGTTTTGGGCGACTATGACTGTACGAGCTAGACAGATGCTAAACACGCGTTGGCATTCACTGCCTGTCCATAGTAATAAAATCTAAAATTAAACAAGAACCATCAAGCCCAGGTAGCGAGCACGCACTTGTAAGAGGCACTTCGTAACAGGCTTATAATTACGTTCTAAATGACAGTGACCTGAATTCAGTCCAACAGTTCTTGTATCCAAAAAGTAGTATCAAAAGTAGTATCAAAAGAGTAAACAAAAAGTAGTATCCAAGAGTAAAAAAATACAAACAACCATGCTATCAACACAAACGCCCGCGCCTAGTAAATGTAAATCGGCTCCAGGAACGGCGCCTTGTCCATGTCCGCCTCCACATTGCCCTTGGCCGTCAGCCACGCGCCCCGATCTGTAATCGGTAGCACCGCCCGCGTGTGCGCCACTTCCTGTCGGCTCACCCGCGCATCGTCCCGCGGAATCCACAGCTTCGGAATCGGCGACCACATCTCCGGCGGCCAGTAGCCCCGTCGCCAGTAGCCCCGCGGGTACGCCACCGGCTCTTCGTCCAACGGCAACATCTTGCGCAGATACGTGTAGTCCTCGTACACCTGCGGCTGCAGCCACCGCATGAAAAAGTTGCTCTTCCCCTGCGACCCCGGCTCCGTCCACGACCGCGGCAGCCGCTTCCTCAGCCACGGCGGCAGGCTTTCCGCCCGCGCCGGCGAAATGTAAATCTTCGCCATGCTGAACGTGTTTGCGTCCGCCTTGACCTCCTTAACATCCGCCTTGACGCTCTTTTTGAACCGCTCCCGGCCCCAGTCCGTCACAAGGCCCATCAGGTCGCCCGCCCCGTCCAGCCCGCTCAGGCTCGAAAGCCCGCGCGTCGACACCGGGCCCTGGTGCAGCGCGTCATCCGGGTCGTCTTCCAGCCCGTACTGCTCGTCCAGGTCCAAGTCGTCCACCGCGCTGTCGTGCTGCGCCGCTGCCGACCCTGCGCCGACGCCCTCCTCCATGTTGTAGTAGTCGGCATTCAAGCCGCCGCCGCCGTCGTCCGCCCGGCTGGCCGCTGCCTCCGCCGCCTCCTGCTCCGCCTGCCGCCGCAGGTCCTCGTGGCCCATGGCCAGGTCCTTGTCTTCCAATGCCAGCGTCCGCGGCAGGTTGTACAGCAGCGGTGTCACCGCATCGTTGAGCGAAATGTGCACGAGCACCGTAAACACCATAAACATGATCATCATAACCACTGGGCCTATGGCTGCCTGCAGGCCAAACAGGCCGATCAGGCAGATCTGCGCCAGGTACAGCCCAAACATCAGATGCATCAGCCCGCGCGGGTAGTGAAGGCCCTTGCTGTCCCGATCGCTGTCGTACGAATACAGCAAATTGTACTTGTACACCTGGTACACCACCAGCATGCCCACGCCCGCAAAGATTAGAATCAGCGGCGCAATGCACGTGTAGCTGATGGCAATAACGCCCATGTTCGTGTACACCGGGAACACTCCGCCCCAATGCGGATGCCGCAGCGTCTGGAAGTTGCGCACCGCCCGCCGCGGATGCGTCATCGTCTTGGCCAGCAGCCCGTGCCGGAACAGATCAAAGAAATGCACCATGCCGATCGCTCCACCCGCCAGGCACTGCACCGTGATATACGAAAGGTAAAAGTTGGACGCCTTGGGCAGGTTCTCCGACAGCAGGTCCTTGGCCGACAGCGGATCTTCCAGAATCTGCGTAAACGCCGCCGACGCCGCCGACGTCAGCGTCGTCACCAAGAACACCTGCACCACCTGGAAACAAAAGTACGCGTTTTGCGTGAACAGCTCCACCATCGGCTCCGACACGATGCCAGCTGCACGCGCACACACGCGCAGCATGCCGGGCACCGCCGACATCAGCAGCGACAGCGCCACCGCCGGAAGCAGACCCTCAATCACACCCGTAATGGCCGACGGAAGATAGGCAATCCACTTGAGGAAAAATACCTTGCTCGACAAAAATGACACGTTGGACACAACGCCCACGAGCGCCGCCGGAATGGACCAGAACACGATTCCGACAGCAATGGCGCCCATGATGAGGAACCGCCGAATAATGCGCTCCCACCACCGCATCCGTAGTGATGACCAGATGACGTCCTGCGGCCGCACACCAATAAAGCGCGGCGACATGTGCAGCGGCTGGTGGTGCGTGAGCACCTGGAACGCCACTTGGGCCGCCGCCTGCGTGTCAAACTCGACAAACATCGACGACATGGTATCGCCATCGCCCGCCCGGAACTGCCGCCGCATCTTGGCAATGTCCTTGTTGAGCGACTTGAGCCGCTGTCGGGTCCACCGAATCGTGTCCACGCGGCGGCCAAAGTTGGCAATGGGGCGATGTCCCGGGCGCTGTTCGGCCCTGAGCCACTGTGCTGCCACGGATCCGCGAATATCGGGCAGGTTTTCGGCATAGCCATAGGGGTGCTCATAGTGCCTTTCGTCGTCGTCATCATCATCGTCGGCTGCGGCGGCGGGCTTTCCGTCGTCATGGTCCTCGGCGGCCTTGTGCTTGTCTTTGCCTTCTTCGTCCTTGTCGTCGCCGTTGATGGATGTTCTGGCGGTGGATATGGTTGCCGCCTCGGTAATGTCCGTCATGGGACTGGCCATGGTCGACGCCACGACAGTTACCGACATGGACGGACTCGAGCCTGCATCGGAGACTGGGCCAACCCGGCCGGGACACGCGTCTGACAAAACGCTGGAGATCGGTATCGCGGCGTGCTCGACCGAGACCCGCGATGTTCGTGACTGACTCGATGCACGGCGAAGCGAGAGCGAGTGTGTGGTGGCCCGTCCGACGGCTGTTGTTGCTGGCGACAGCGACGAGCCGGGCGCACCCGAGCCTGTCGAGTGTGGCCGCGGCGTGCCGGGCGGCGATGATGCTGATACCGATGCACGGGCGGACTGCTTTGATGAGGCGGTTGAAGTGGCCGATGCGAGCGATGAGTCGGTGTTGGAGCGATTAGGGCTGGACGGGGCGAGGCCGTGCCCGGCCTCGGCTTCGGCGTGCGCATTTGGATGGAAGCCCCGACGAAAGGCGGCAAAGGGGTGCGAGAGGATGTTGCCTTTGACACCGGCACGCTGCTGCTTTATGCGTTCCTTATTGGCCTTGCGGATGAGTTCGATCTCGGCCTTTTCGAGTTTTATAGCGGTGTTCTCCCGCTCGCGGACGAGACGTTCGAGCTGGCGAGTGTTGCGCGGGATCCAGACGTTCTTGACGGAGTCGCCAAACAGCTTGCGTACGCGCGGCTCGTCGAGGAAGCGCTTGGGGACGCATGTGAAAAGGACGGTGCGGGCGGACAGACGGTGCATGTGCTGGGGAGTCATGAGGTAGGCCTGGCGCAGGTTGATGTAGTAGATGCACTCGCGGCAGATCATGATGAGGATGAAGCCAAAGTAGATATAGGCGATAAGGGCGTGGGCGTAAAACTTGTAGGGATTGGACACGTCACCGATAGTGAGCAAGTTGAGTTCCTTGAGGTTGTTGCCGCCCGTGGCGTTGACAGAGAGAAGAACGGGCCATGATATGAGGCAGCCGGCGAAGCAGATGGTAGCGAGCACGCGGATGTAGCGTAAAAAGAGAAATGCGTCGAGTGATGTGTTGTTGAGGATAAAGGCGTCGTCGATTTTGTAAAAATCCTTGATCCAGGTGAACCAGGTGGTGGGCAGCTCGGGGATGGGCACGTGGGGATCGCGGCGAATGGAGGGGATGGTGCGAGCGGCATAGACACGGCGGCATTTGGGGCGGAAGAAGAAGAATATGGATAGACAGACGGCAGAGTAGACGATGACGGGGATAAAGGTGCTGCCGAGGGAAGCGGCGGACGAAGAGTTGGTGCCGGAGGAGGTGACATGGCTGATCGTGCCGGTGGTGGAGTTGTCGCGCGACGAGCCAACGCGCGGGTCACTGGATTGGTTCTGGAGGTGTTAGTGATGCACGATCGACAGATGAGATATACGAATAAGAGCACGGATCGCAGGGAAGCATATGCATATGCTTGTCAGGCAAGGCTCTGGGGGCGCACGACGTACAATGCGTTTCTCGAGGCCAGCGGCCAGCGATGTCCACTCCATCATGACATTTCTCCGCGGGTGAACTGTGTGTGGTGCAGACACTCAGTTCTGGCGGCGAGATGTATGAGGTGTGGTCATGTCGGGGTGAAAGATCGATGCGCGCAGGCGGGGGTATGAAAGTGGAAGCGAGAGGCGAGAAGTGCGTGAGGCGAGTAATTTGTGTTAAGAGAGGTGAGAAGAGAGGTGAAAGTGAGGCGAAAGTGAGGCGAGAGAAAGTTGTCGATGTCAACAAAAGATGTAGTCGACAAGAGAGAAGGAGCGAGTGATGCACAAGTAGTAAAAAGCAGGAGCGGCCGAGAACCGAGACAAAATAAAAATAAACATTAATCACTTAAATTCGGAGAAGCAGCCAAATGGGGAAGCAGCGATGAAGAGACAAAATGCCCGTATGCTTCTGGGCAGGCGCATGGCACCGAGAAGGGATCCACGCCGCCACGGTATTAGGAACTAAGAGGCAGGAGGGCCCGAGACTTGGACTGGGCCAGGGCCTAGTGGAGAAGGGACGACGCTATGTCGAGTGCAGGGAATTTCGGACCAATAAGAGGTCGCGGGGAGACGTCGTACGAAGACGACCCACTAGTCTAATTAATCAATTGCGTAATTAAATGGAAAAATCACGTTGCAAAGAAGTGCAATGGTAAAAAATATGAACGACGTACGGAGTACTACGGAGTACACATGCGTATTCATTACGGCGCATGGGACTACGTATATGCTGGTGATGGTAATGTGAAGCGAGGAAATATATCACGTACAAGGGTGAGATGAATGGCGTTTACGGGGATACGAGAGGCAACTTGAGCCAAGGCTTGACGACTCGGGCTCTATGTACTACGTATTACGATCGCACAGAGAGAACTCCGCACGATAGAGCAGAAGGACAGCAGGGGGCCGACCTGGGCGTGGCTTGTACTTGTACATATGTGTATATACCAAGTGCGACGGAATAAGTGCAATGTACTGTCGTACAAGTAGCATACGTATAGCACTTGCTATGCTTAGTTGCTGTTGTCATGTACTTTACGGAGTACAGAGTAGCTTACGGAGTAGAGAGGAAGAGGCACGAAGAGAAGAGAAACGGACTCGCACAGTGTAAAAAGTCCGTTGCCCTGCTTGGCCGATATGCAGTGTCAAGGTTCGTCTCCTGCGGTTCAACGGCCACGGCGGCGCCACTCCGTAGATAGTGGGCAAAGTACGGAGAATAGAATATTGCAGACGCTAACCATGTCCAAGGTAGAAACAATAAACGAGCGAGTAATCACGGTAAAAGATACCAAAGGTGATGGAGGACAAGGGTCTGACCATCGGGCTCCATTTGCCATTTGCGTCGTATTAGCGAGATACCATAAGCGGGCATGTCACAGTGAAAAAGAGTGATTCATGACCGAATGCATGATACAACGACGGCCTACGACAAGGCGGACAAGTAGAACGAGGGCTAGACCAACGAATAGTGCGAATAGTACGTACGTAGGCGCCAACAACGGTTAAAGAGGATGGTCAGACAGCGGATGGGTAGTATCGAGGAGACTGAAGTAAGCACTAACTTGGGTCGAGTCGATGAGGTGCATATCTTGATAGTCGTAGACTCGTAGTTGTTATCAACATGTGCAGTTACAAGATACTCCTTACGAATATGCCCAGATAACAAACAACGAGCATGCTTCAAACGGGTAAGCATATGCTTATTCGTTATGCCAGGGAGAGAAAGGCAACACATTACGCGGCAGCTGAAAACACGGATCGACAAAAGTACGTACCGAGGAGATAGTTCTCCATAAGGTGAACAAAGCAGGCTCGACGAAACGACGAAACAACGAGCTAGGAGTAGTACGGGGTACAAGAATGGACAAGAACGGAGTACAGAGTACCTAGCGACGAGTCCAGATGGGGCCGTCCTGGAATGGATGCTCGCAGGTGGCTGATACATCCCGAGCGGCGTTTGATCTACGAATGAGCATCACAGAAGCCGACGGTCTTACCGGCTGTCTTATGTACGGAGTTCTGTAAGTTTCCATGATGTCGGTTGGGGGAGTGCGCGTGCAGATGATCGGAGGATGGGGATGGTGGAGATGAGAAAAGATTAGAAAAGAAAGAGCAGGGATAAGAGAGAAGATGAGAGAAGAGGAGAGAGGATGACAGAAGATGAGAGAAGAGAAGAGAAGAGAAGAAAAGAGAAATGAGACGAGACGAGACGAAGAGAACACGAAAACAATAGCGGTCTCATTCAGCTTTCTCACCAAGGCTTTTAACAGGCTCGGAGACTTCCCCCTTGCGTCCAACAAGGCGCCCTCTGTGATGAACACTCTGCTACTCTGCTAGATTAGACGCGAGGGCGAGCGAAGACGACGCATACACCCTCTTCGCCGAACCGTTGGACTCACCTCGCTGTCGGCGTCATGATCTTCTACTTTCATCCTCCGTCTCGGTATCCTGTTCACCATACCCATCTGACAGTTTACATCACCACTGCATTAGTGCAACGATGCGCCAGATCTCATTCTCGGCGAGTCCAGGAAAACTATATGCGTACATAACGTACGAGACGAATGATCGATCTGAACGCGCATTCACGCCCTGTTCTGCCCCTGTCCTGTCGTACTTTTTCAAATTGCCTTGCAACAGAGTAAATAACTGCTCGGGCGAGCACCTCAATCGATTTCGCCAATCGATTATTCTCATTCTCATTCTCATTTTCATTCTCATATGTGTTTGTACGTACGGAGTGCCACGACAGACAAGCAGGGAAACGAAATGAGACGTCGTATCGGGGCTGAGGCTGAGGAGGGGCGTTATTAATCGATCGGGGATTACAGTTTCGCGTTCAGCCTCAACTCGTATGCTTATGGCGGCTATGCCGGGCACGGACAGGGAGTGGTCACAGCTGCTGCATCTACCCGACTCAACTGCCGGTCCTTTTTGTGTACGTGACAGCGCTGTGGCACGAGGTGATCGTGTATTTATGCTCACAACGCTTAATTTTCGTAGTTCAGCGCGTTGCTCATTTCATCGCGTCTTGCTTCGTGCCGTCATTGCTTTTTGATTGCTCGCGGTCGAAGCCTCTTGGCCGGCCAGCGAAGAGCGCGGACTCCGCGGGCGCGATGAACACAGCAGGACGTGCCGATGCGCAAAAAGGCAAAGGGCGACGCGCGATGAGATGCCACGTCCATCACCGATCGTGCCGTGCTTGCCAGCGTCCCAGTATCGAGGCCACGGGCTGGCCGTAGACAGAGCCGTACGAGGTCGTCTACGTCTACACAGATAACAGGACGACAGTGACCGTGCAACAAGACTATCGCGACTAGACTTCAAATGGGGTATTATGTCTATGTCTATGTCTATATTATGTCTATGCTGTCCAATGACTATTATCTCATCCGTGTGCCCGTGAAGGGTCCGGACTTATGTTACATCTATATGTCTTATCCTGTAACGACGCCTGCGAACTGCAATGGGCGAGTGATGCAATACTTATCAGCAGCATCTCGTAATGTCTCGTCCATCACACCCTACTGCTCGTGTCGACGCGTGTCGAGCCAGACTGAAATCCTCAGCCTACAGCCTAGCATTCAGTCTCCCAAACTAGGCTGCTCCCTAGCCTTCCCTTGTCCTTCCTGTCCTTCTTCTCCTCCACCCACCTCCCCCTTCACCTCTTGTGGTTCGACATCCTCCTCCTGTACTTCCACCTCCCCCTCTGCATCCTCCGCCTCTTCTCCGCCCTCTACCTTTTGTCGTTTCACCCTCTCGCCACTTCGACCCGCCCCGTTCATCGCTCCGTCCGGCACTTTACGCCGAGAACGGCCGACGTACTTGAAGCCAAGCGACCGCAGCGCCGTCGACAGCGCGTCTTCGCCATACTTGTTCAGCGGCGGCGGCAGGACACGCCGCAGATCCCGCCACGGCACGCGCCCGTGCGCCGCGTCCGCCTCGATCCACTCCTTGAGCAGTTGCTTCTCTGGCGTGCGTATCAGCGGCCGGCGCCCGGCCTTGGACTTTTGCGGCGACGGCGGGTGTGTGCACGCCCACTGGACCTGCCGCATCGTGAAGCCGGTCTCCTGTGCGATCTTGACGTACGACCAGTGCGCGTCGTCGCGGAGTGATTTTATGCGCGCGCGGTCCTCGCGCGTCAGTTCTCGTGCGCGTTTGCGCGTGGGCGGGACAAAGATGCGTTTCCGCGGGGGCGTGACGGCGGCGGCAGTGGTAGAAGTGGTAGAGACGGTAGCGGCCACTGTAGAGACGGCAGAAGCATCGCCAGCAGAAGATGCGCCGGCAGTAGATGCGCCGACGGCCGACGCCGTGGATATGGAAGCAGCAGAATCCATGTGTGCGTTGATACAATGTTGATTCAGTGATCAAACCGTTGCTTTGTCGTCGTGATGCTGGATGTCTCGCTTGATGTCTTGCTTGATGTCATTCATTGACTCCCGTGTTGATGAACGCGTCAAGTATCTTTGCTCCAGTTTTACTAGAGGAGATACCTGCGTGGCGCCCCCTGTCGTATTCGCACTAACATTCAATAGCCCTGCCACGAACTCCGGCCGTACCAATGCCGTCGTTAATGGCTGTGCAGCACACTTTTGTTCTTCTTCATGCGCATGAATAACCCTTGTATAATCAAATCCCGAACCCAATAGCAGCCGGACATTGTCGAGACTGGCCAACAGCTCTCGCAATGCCATTCTAGCGATGCTGTAGCATGTATCCAAACGCCAGCGATGATCCAACCCATAAGATAACCAAAGAAAACCCATGACCCAAAAGCAAACCAAACCAAAAGAACAAACGAAAACCCCGACCCAAGTATCAGCGGCATAATAGCCTTTGCCCATCACACATCCGACACGTTGTCTGTAAACAAAATCAGCGGCCACTGCGCCGCGTGCGCGTCGAGCTCGCTCTGCTGCGCGCCCACCATGCCTACGTGTGGCGCCGGCACAGTGCCGCCAGCCATGTGCGGGACCGCCGTCGCCGCTGAGTCGGCACCGCTCGACACTGGCGCCAGCCGATGGTGCAGCATGCTCAGGTCCAGCTGCGCATTGGCGCTGTTGAACTGGTCGTGGCTCTGCGTGTCGTTGATCGACGACGCCCAGTCCGTCCACGGGTTGGCCGCCGCAACTGCCGCCGCTGCCGCCGCCGCCATGTCCGCGTTCGCCGCCGCACTGCCCGACGGCACGTCCGTGTGGTCGCCACCGCCCACCGCTGCCGCCGTCGCGTACAACATCGCCGACGGCTGGTGAAGATGCGGCTGTGGTGCGTGTGAATATTCATTGAGGCCGGCCGACATGTCCATGTGCCGCTGCGCCGGGTGGGAGTATGTCGGCTGCTGCATCTGCACAGTCTGCAAGTTCGAAGTGTTATACAGCGCCCCGCCAACGTCATACGACGCACGGCCGTGGTGCGTAGCCGTCGACAGCGGCACGCCGATGCCCGGTACCGCTCTCACACTGGACTCGGCCAGCACTGCCGACATGGGTGGCACCGGCTCGCGCCGGCTGTCAAACATCATCCGTGCCTGCGTCTCCAAGTGCAGTGCCACGCTGTCGACATTACCCGGCGAGTACTGGGTGGTTGGCGTGCCGCTGCCGCTGTGTGTACTGTCCGCGCTGTTGGCACGGCCGCCGCCAGCCGATGCACCAATGGCGGCCGCATGGCTAGCTGCGGCGCGGGACACTGTCGCCGCGCGGTTCGTGCGCACCGTCTTGGGCGCCAGACGCGCGTTGTTGGCCATGACGGCTGTGCGCGCTGCCGGCGGCATGTCGCGCAGGATGCCAAAGATGGTGCGCGCGCAGATCTGCGTGAGCTTGCTGTTGAACAGCTGTCCGCTGTCCGTCGCGCCCGCGAGCATGTTCATCTCCGCCAGAATCGACAGCCAGATGCTCGTCTCGTCCTGCAGCTGCTCAATGTCCGACGCCGTCGCCGTGTGCCGCCGCTCCCACGCCGCCGCCAGCGTCGAAAACATGGCCGCGCAATACACGGACATCTGATACCACGTCGTGTCCAGCGACTTGAGCTCCAGCAGCCGCTGCACATGCCGCAGCAGCTGCCGCGCCGTCGCCTCGCAGATGCGTGTGTTCTCCGCAAACACCCGCGGGTCGCTCGTCATGCATGCCGAAGGATGCCGCAGGTACAGCATAAACTCGAGCGACACCGCGTGCGCGTACAGCGCGTACATGGTGTGCGTCGGTTTGCACCTGTCAAGGTGCAGCTCTTGCGGCAGCGCAGCCTGGATCGCGTCGTGTCGGGCCTCCAGATGACGCACCAGTGCGCCGTAGCGGCGCGGGTCGCGGCGCGCGCCGTACAGAGACGAGAACATGTCCAAATAAAGCGTCGTGAATTGGATCGCGTGCAGCGCCACCAGAAATGACGGCTTGCCAATCATCGACCGGTCCGAGATGCCATCGTCTGTCAGGAACTCGTCCGAGATGGCCATGGGCATCTCAATGTCAAAGTCTTCCGCACGGATCAGCATCGGCCGACCGAGGCGCCCGTTGAGCGTCACAGACAGCATCAGAGCCAGCCACCACGTCCGCTTGCGCATCTCGTTGCCCAGCGTCGTGCGCTCGTCCGGCACGCCCGACGTGCGGTGCAGGCCCAGGTCGATGGCCTTCATGACGGCAAACGACGCAATCGTCGAGCCGCAGCCTGGCTTGGGGAACGCGCGCGTGTATAGCGTGATGAGCACGAGTGCCTGCACTGACGTCACTGTCCGGTCCGAGAGAATGTCGTAGAACTTGCTCAACGCCCAGTGGTAGTGCTTGTTGGACAGGTCGTCCAGGTGCATGTGCCGGTCGACCTGGTCGCGGTTGCGCACGCCGTACTGAAAGTAGATGGTCGCAAACACCATGTGCACGGTGGCCAGCTGCGACACCGACGGCGCGCACTTGGGGTCGTCGTAAATGCTCGTCAGCAGCGCCATATACGACGGCTTGTGCAAAATGGGCGCAAACGGGTGCACCATCAAGAAGAACCACTCCGAGTATTCAAACGCGTCCGAACGCGACGGTAGTTCCACGTGCACCAGCGGGTTGATGTTGAGCGACGAGCGCAAAAACGAGCCGAGCGAGCGGTTGTAGAGACCCGTGGGCTCGTGATACGTCGCCGACGGTTCCGGCTCGCGATCGGCGCCGCTCACGTCAATGTCGAGCACGGTCCCGAGAATCGAGACCTGCGTGCCGTTGACCGAGTTGAGCGGCGCGCGGTCGGCAAACACGCCGAGGCAGTTGTTGATCGGCTGCGACTGTAGATCCCTGTCGGCCGATGCCAAGCCGCAGAGTGGAGAGGTAGAGGACGCGTGGTCAATGCTGGCTGGCGGCTGCTCGGTGGAAAGTGGCGGCCGCTGGCCCTGCTTGCCGGCACCGCGACCGGGTTTCCACCACACGGTGCCGGTGCGCTCCCAGGGCACGTCTTTGGCGTCTTCCTGTACGGCCTGTCCCTTGCTGTCTAGCGTCACGCCCGGCGGGCACACGGGCGTGAACGGAGACCACTGCCAGGGCAGCACGTCGGTGCCGGCCTGCTCCTTGAGCAGCGCCTCGAGGTGCTGGATGTGTTGGACCATGGCCGTCTTTTCGCGCTCAAGGTCCTGCAGGTATCCGCGGCGCTCCGTTCGGCCGGTGATGCGGTCCGTAACGAAGCACTCGAGATTCTGGCCGAGGCAGTGGGAGCATCCCTGCGGCAGGGCGTCGCAGCGGATCTTGCGGACCTTGCAGCGGTCGCAGGCCTGACCCGTGCGCGTACAGGACTGGAGCTTGTTCTTGACGACGGTAGAGAAGTCGTCGGGCGGCGGCGGTGGGGGAGCAGCGGATGGGGTGGCTGGCGAGGAAGGCGAGGGGGGCGGCAGACGGGGTGCCGCGGAGTGGCTGGGGTGGTGGCTTTCGTTGTTTTGATTTTGATTTTGATTTTGACTTTGACTTTGGCTGTCTTGCGGTTTGAACTCGCTGTAGTCGCTGTAGCCACTGTAGTCGTTGTAGCCGGCCGGCACGGGTGGCAAGGGTGGCACGTGTGGCAGGGGGTGGTGGCCGGACGGGTAGTCGTTGGCGCGCGCCCTCTTGGGTCCGCGCGAGGGGTCCATCAGAGCAACGGAGACACAATTGGAGTTGAAATCATGTAGTTAAACGATCCGCAAGCCTGTTGCGTCGGCGCGCTGTAGTCGTCGCCGTTCTCAAGCCGGTTTGCAGTGTGCAGTGTGCAGTGTGCAGTTTGTAGTTCTCGACGCATCTCAAGTCGCAAGGGGGATCGTCGAGTCGCGAAGATCAAGGAGCGGCCATGGCTAGGAACAGGACAGCGTCATTAGTGCGGACACGGGCGCAAGTGTCTCGGTCTCTGGCCGATCTCGATTGCAGCCAATATCTGGTGTAAACAGTGCGATATACCGTCGATCGAGCTCGCATGGGTGGTAGTGGTGATGTTCAGAGGTGGATGCAGTCTAGAAGTGGATGGAAGGCGAAGGTGAGCAAGTAGACAAAGAAGGTAGGAACCCACAACGAGCAGCTCGATACACTTTCGGCAAGAGCCACTGAGTAATGCAGTACGTTGCACGGAGTATGGAAAGAGCGATGAGGACTGCTAAAAGAGGAAGGAGCAGACAAGACAGCTGCGATGAAGGAAGGTGTGAAGGAGCAAGATCACGGAAAGAACCGAGATGCAATAGGGCAGGCGCTATTAGCTGGTTATAAGAGACTACAGGGGTAATGAATAGCGATGGGGCAGTATACAGGGACATGGCTTAGTAAGCCTTCTGTTATGATTGATTTAGCGAAGCCAGAGGCGAGGAGACGGCTTGGCAGATCACAACCACACGACCTCATCTCCGTGGCACTATCTGCCTTGAGGATGATGGACTTATGCAAGGAACGAAGCGTGATACTACTACACTGCACTCGCATCGTTACTAGAATGCTCGTCGTCAAGTTGATCCTACGCTGCCTCCATAAGATCGATGGGATAGCAAGCATGCAGTTTTGTGTGTCTGCAAGCAGAGTGTCTTATGCGGACAACCGAGTTCCCAGCAGTGTCCGCGGCGAAGAACCCGCTTTACCGTCTCCGAACCTCGAGCTCGAGCTCACTCTGTGCCAGATTCCAGCTGCCGCCCAAGACAAGTAGGCGGACACTCACCCCCCCTAGGGCGATCATCAAATGTGATATAAAACAACAGAATTAAAAATTCCTCTTCTTCCACACGGGTGCCGCATTCTTGGCCACCGCCTGCTGCAGGGTCTCGGCGCGCTTCGCCTCTGTAAAAGTCTCGGGTGGCTGTGAACGCGGTTCCGCTGCCCGGGCGCCTGGTGACTCGTTGTCGTCCATCTTTCACTTGGCCAACTCATCTGGTCGAGCATCTCCAGCAGGCTCGACGCTGTCTTTCATTTCCTCTGCTTCCTTCTCATTCTTGCCGCCTATCCGGCCGAGACCTAGCTGTGTCTTTGGCCGCACTGCAAACACTGTTTCCGCCTTGTCAGTCTTGGCAGTCTCCTCTGCCTCGACTTTCGATGCTGTCGCTTCGTCATCTTCAACTGCAGGCGTCTTGGGCTCAAAAAGCGTCTCCTTCTTTCCTTCTTAACGTCCCCGGCCCGGCCAATCTGGTCAAGCCCTTCTGGCTTGCTTGCCTTGGTTATAGTGGATGTTGGCGACGGCGGTGCCTGAACTTCTGTAACGGCGTCGGCCGTCGGTCCAAATCCTGCCGCGCCTGCGGTTGTCTGCAACCTGGCCTCGTCTTCGCTGCACTTGGGCGGCCCGTCGCTCTGCAGCGTGCGCTGGCGGTCAAGCGTGCGCGCGACACGCGTGAGAGTAACCCCACTTCCTAGTTTCTGCCACCACGCGCCGTGCGCTGCCGGATCGTCGTCGATACGGCCGCCGTCAAAGTCATAGTCGCCGTACGCCAATCTGCCAAACGCCGCCATCTGCGACGGGAGATCAGTAACGCCGTCGGCCACGATGGCCGCCTCCAGCTGCTTGTAGAATTTGGCCTTGTCAAACGGAGCCAGTCCGTGGATGCGGCGCTCCATGTCGGCGCGTGCCATGCGCGGTGCGGCGCTGCACGTTCCACCATCACCACCCGCCGGCAGCAGCGACGGGAACGCGCTCTCGGCACCGGCGCCAATGGCATCAAGCTTGTCCACGAGCTTGGCAATGACGGCGTCCTTTTGGCGCAGCGCGGCCATGAAGTGGGCGGCACCACGCTGGAGGAACGCGCGGTCGCGTATCAAGGGTTGGACGAGCGACGGCACAATGGCCACATCTTCTTGGCGCGTGAGATGCAGCCGCCACGCCAGCGGCGCCAGGCTGCCCGGGAGGGGATAGCTGATGTGCATGACGAGATCGTGGCCGGACGGCGCGAGCGTGAGCGAGGAAGGCGACTCTAAGTCCGGCTTGGATGGCTCCGGCTGTGCAAACGCAGACTTAATCGTCTCCAGAAACACGCGCATCTGCTCTCTGTCGTAGCTGGGGTCGATCGTGATGTTGTCTTGGAACGCGCGCATACATATGGCGCGTCGGTTGAGCACCTCGGACCAGACGCGCACGAGGTCAGTCACGGCCACGACGTACGCATCGGGGCCAAACACGGTCGAGACGAGCAGCGGTGGGACGTCGGCGTGCGGTGCAACCGGCAGTGGGTGCCAGGCTTCGTCCATGTTCAATGCTGTTGTGAGGACAAAAGCATGAATAGTGGGTCTGATCTTGTGGCCTATGTACGATAAGCATTCATAAAATGGATGCCATATCACGACGTCGTATCTGGGTCAACCATGACTGCGATATCTTGGCGCTTCATCTTACGCGTTTTTCATCAGAAGTCAATCAATCAATTTGCCATTAACGTGCTTACAGTGGCTGTGTGCACTAGTCTAGTTACATAATCGTGGCTGGTGGCCACGGATCAAAGCTACCAAGGAAAAAGCTCTAAGAGCTGGAATAAAAACTCTCGTCCTCCGGTGATGGATTAGAGATCCGCCTTCTTCAGTCACTCCTGACTATTGGCGACTAGCTAGACAAATGCCTCTTGGGAACGAACAGCCACAGAGCTATGTGGGTGCCGGCCGCCGGCGGCGGCGATAAGGATAGGACGGAACGGACCGAAAAGAGCGAAAAGAGCGAGAAGAAAAGGAAAATGACCGCATGGTGCATGCCGACCGTGACTTTAGCTTGGAAGAGAAGATGGCCCAGAGGCAGCGGTACGCCGTGGCTGTCTAGCTAGTGTCTTTGCCTAGGTCGCCATCTTCTTACTTGTTCGTTGCATTTGACTTTTCTCGTCTTCTCATCCGGCCTTTAAACTGCTTCTTGTCTGTGCTTATTATGCAATTTAATGATGATATTTCTGCTTGTCTGCTCAAACCTCGCCCTCAACACCACCTGGCGCAATTGTCGACCCGTGCATGTAGCCGGAAAAACTCGACCGCGTCCTCCTCGTGCTTTTTCAGCTTCTTGACATGCACCGCATTTCCAGCGATGTCCCGCTCTACCTGCCAAGCCGTCTCCGTAACCTTGACATACTCGATCGAGCGCGAGTACTGTACAAGGGAGAGGACAAATGCCGGGTCGTTTCCATATCCCATGACGAGCGTTGTGGTGTCAAATAGCTTCCTTTGGTATGCATGAAGGCTGACATCACCGACTAGGTTCTCCTCAAGCCGTATGAGAAGCTGTGAGAGGTTCCGGAGAATTGCTAGCTGGGGACCTATGACTTGACGGACCTTTCATGACACGCTAGACCTAAAAGGCAGCATCTGAATGCCCAAGAACAAACCCTCGATGATGCCCTCGTCTGCGTTGACTACGCACTTTAGCGTACGGTCATAGGCTGGGACGGGTCTAACAGTCTGCCAGAAACTGGCCGTCTTCACAGTAGGAAACAGCCCGCCCTGATCAAACGTAGAATGACCAGCTTGAAGACTACTTCTACGACCTCGACGTCTACATGACCGGCGACTCTAGCGATCCGCTCGCCGGCGTCATCGCCGAGACGCCCAGTATGGACGCAAAGACCGCCGAGGCCGAGATCGTTGCCACGGCTCTCTCACAGCTTGCTTGCGTGACCTCAAGTGCAAGCTAGGCACACTGTATACGCTGCCGGACTACTAAAGTGAATGAGAGGCAGAGCTGCTCCCTCAAAAAAGAGCGCGAGTCGAGGTGAAGTGCTGACATGTCTGGCCAAACTTCACGTACCTGTTCTTTGGCCGCGGCAGCATGTAATGGCATGTGCCAGGCTATAGTGAGGTAAAGCGCTGCTCCCTGAAGAGTCGAGTGAATAGCCGTCGACCATCCGTGTACTGGAAAGTTTTTACAGCATGGCTAGGAGTGAATGATAAAGCACTTCATTGGATGACCTGAAGATCGCGAACATGATGCACAGATCGACAATCGTAAGCTACATAATGAAACATAAACTTACACCCCCAAGACGCAACAAGAAAGTGAATGCTTAAACACAGAACTGGACACCCTAAACACGAGACAAATCATACCGCCATGGTGGTCTGCTGAACAAAATTCTTCGATGCCATGGCGTGAGTTTCTTTGGCCAATAATCTCCTCGTGTACATCTTGTTCTCTGCACAACGAGAGAATGCTGTTGTCTGAATAAGACCCCCATCGCGGTGATATGGCACACGTTGTGAACATGGCTATTTCCTGTTCAATGTTGTAATCTCCTCGTGTACATCTTGTTCTCTGCACAACGAGAGAATGCTGTTGTCTGAATAAGACCCCCATCACGGTGAATATGCCACACATCGTGAACATGGCCATTCACTGCTGGATGTTGACTACGTTGAGCTGCATATAAATATGTCCGGCATGTCAGTGTTATTCTCGGTTTCGTTTTTATTATCAACACATCCATCATCACATCAACTCTTGACAACAACAACAACAACAACAAACCAACTAGCCAGCTCCAACCGGTTCAAGCAACGCAGGTTTCACACTCTCCTCACATTCGGATTCCCAGTACGACCATGTGTAGAGTCAAGTGTGCAAAAACTGAATGCAGCGAGTGCCAGAGACGTCAGGCCAAAGTCCTCACTGAGGTAATATTCTGTGGCAAGTCCGATCAGAGTACCCTGTGCACTGTAGAGTGGGAGTTGCGCCAGCAAGATGCTCCCGACCCCGTCTGCCCTATATGCAGATGCATAGAAACGAAGAAGAAGGGGAGCATCCGTGCAACAACATCTGAGTGGACCGACGCAATCGCGAAGTGGCGGAACCCGCGCCGAAATGAAGACGTGCAGCGAACCAGGAACTCTGCCACTCCTGATGCCCAGCACAGACGCCCCCAGGGCTTGGTGTCCCGCCGGGGGAACAGCGGCAACACCACCGCCGCCGGGGGGGGACAGACCCACGGGCAGCAGTCCCACGGGCGACAGAATTACGGGCAGCAGGGCGCCTACGCCAGGGGGCAGCAGGCCCACGGGCAGCAGGCCTACACGCAGCAGCAGGCCTACACGCAGCAGCAGGCAGTCGCCGACTCTCTTCAGTGGCAGGCTACCTACGACCGACAGCACAGCGGCGGGCAGCAGGGCGCCTACGCCAGGGAGCAGCAGAACCACGGGCAGCAGGCCTACACGCAGCAGCAGGCCTACACGCAGCAGCAGGCAGTCGCCGACTCTCTTGGGTGGCAGGCCACCTACGGCCGGCAGCACAGCGGCGAGCAGCAGGTCGAGCATGCTGCCCCTCCCACCCCGGTGGTGAACCATGGCACGCGCAACACCCGCAGGGCTCGGGACCGCTCCAACGTGTATGACCACAGTCATACGGGCTACTACTACGACAACGGCGGCGAGGGCTCGTCTTCGGGCAGGGGCTATGGTCACGGTCACTAAACCCTACATTGCATAGCGGCCAAGACAAGCAGAGATATTTGCTTGCAGAGACGGTGTCCCGGGAGAATGGTTGCTAGACTGTGTATTTGCTTTTTGTTTTTGTTTTTTGCTTGGATTCGGATCACAAAGTACATTCTTTACAAATTGCAATAAAATACTAGAATGAATTTAAGGAAGAAATAGCAAAGTGGACGCTATGCACTACTGAACAGGTACCCAAGAACAGTGTGTAGATAATACTATGGTGCTGGGCTAAAGCATCATCACCCCATCAGCCTTTTGTAGACTGGTGATTTGATCCTACACCCCACGCAATAACAAAATGAGTGCTTAGATGCAGAACTGGACGCAATGAACACAAGATGGATCATACCGCCATGGTGCTGGGCTGAACAAAAGTCCTTGATGCCATTGCGGGAACTCCTTTGACCAATGTTCTCCTCGTGTACATCTTGTTCTCTGCACAACAAAGGAATGCTGTTTCTGAACAAGACCCCCATCGCGGTGATATGGCACACGTTGTGAACATGGCTATTTCCTGTTCAATGTTGACTTCATTGAGCTGTATATAAAATGTCTGACATGTCACTGTCATTTTCGTTTTCGTTTCTACTATCATCACAACATCATCACATCAACTCTCGACAACAACAAATCACATCAGTTCGACCAGTTCACGCAGCGCAGCTCCCAAAACTCTCCATACATTTATACTATCAGTCCCATCATGTGTAAAGTCGAGACTAAAACGATTCAATGCATCAAGTGCCCTGAGGGTCGGGGCAAAGCCATCAATGGAATCCAATACTGTGACCCCAACAGATTTTATCCGTGCCATGTTACGATGAAGAATTTGTGCAGAAGATATGCTCCGAGCACCTCCTGCCCAACTTGCGACGACCAGGCAGAACACCGGACGAGTGGCCACACCTCTAGATTCGATGATTGGTCGAAAGCCATCGCTGAGTGGTTGCAGCGAACTGGGAAGTCTGTCAATTCCCGGCAGACCTTCGGGCAGCGGGAGGCTTACAAGTCGACTCAAATTTTTCAGTCGTTTATGGACAATCGGCTCGTGCGCGGCTTGCCCACGAGTCCCCGTACTCCTCAAATGATGCGGGAGCTTGGGGCGTGGTTGGCCGCGTCCGACCAGTCTCAGTAGCCCAGCGGGTAGCATGTTGTGTATGACCACAGTCAAAAAGGCTACTACTATAACAACGGCGAGGGCTCGTCTTCCGGTGCGGGCTACGGCCACGGTCAATGAACCCTACATTGCAGCGTGGTGCAGACAAGCAGAGACGTGCGCTTGCGTGGACGGTGTCCTGGGAGAATGATTGTTAGACAGACTGCGTGTTTTATTTTATTTTTTTATTTTTTTTTGCGTAGAGTCGGATCAGTAAGTACATTCTTTACAAATTGCAATAAAGTACTGAAATAACTTAGGGTGTGGGTACGCCAGCAAGGGGATTAAGCAATGATTAAACTTGGTGATGGGAAGTAGTTGATTGTCTCGACGAAGACACCGGTGACCGCTGCAATCCTATGGGGGGGAGTGCTGCTCTGGTCTGGTGGTGTATCTTGTCTTGTCTTCTCTTCTATCTTGAGGTGCAGGGCGCCAGCGCCCTGCTACTTATGTTTCCTCGCTCGGCCTGCTCGGCAGGCCGAGTCCCTATCTATCCTATCTAGCCTATCTCTCCGTCTGCATCTGTTACATCGGGGGCTTCCAAGCCTCCTCCTCAATCTCCTTGTCACAGTCACGTGACCAATGTTCCGACACTGGCGACTCTTGGAAAATGGTACGACTCACGTGACTGTGGTTGGCATTTCTTGGAAGTGGTGATGCCCTCGTCGTCTCTCTCAGCCTCTCTGTCCACTAGCTTGCCACTGCCATCACGCATGCGCACGACGTAGCCGATCTGGGAGCTCTGACCGGCGTTAGTAGCAAATGCAGCGCTGCGAGCTGCATTGTGAACTCGTCGACGGTGATGAGGCGGAAGCCGTGCGTCTTGTTGGCAGCTTGTCATCGGTGCGCGCGCCCAGCACCTTGAACTTGGCTGTGCCGGGCATGGTGTGTTCTGCAGCGATGGACGAATGGGACGCTGCTCTGGCCGGCAGACAGTGCTCACTGGAGGTGACTGTCACCAGAGTATCACCCTGGCGCTCTTGGGAGAAGCGAGATGACAATAGACGGTCGATGCCAGAGGAAGACACGGTCGGCCGGGGCGGCGCGCGATGGGCGGCGGTGGCTGTGGCGGCGGCTGTGGTGCGGGCCTGATGGCCGGTGTTGCATCTGCAAGGAGTGACGCCATTGCGCCTGTGGCTTGCCTGTGCCAATGCAAGACCATGCTCTGCACTGATACACGTGCCATGTCCAACTGGATCTTGACAGAGGGGTGGACATGCGGGACAGGTTGCGGTGACGGGGCGGGGGGGTGTGATTTTTCAAACATCGGTGGCGGCGGGGGGGCACTTGAAGCGGTTGACGGAGACGAGATGGGGGGCAGTTTGTCGAGCCGGGGGGTCTGGGGCAGGGGGGCAGGCTGGGACATCTTGGTCTGGGGGGTGGGCTGGGGTTCGGTCTCGGTCTTCGGCTCAGGCTCGGTCTTGGTGACATGCTCATGCTCAACCTCGGTATCAGTATCGTGCTTGGTCTCGGCCTCTGCCTCGGGCTCTGCCTCGGGCTCAGGCTGGGACGGCTGGGCGGTGACGGGCTCGGGGGCAGTCTGAGGGGCAGGCTCGACCGACGTGTAAGCATAGCTGTGGACGGGGTGCTGTGACATCAACATGGGGGGTGGTGGCGGCGGGCCATAGTGGAATCCTAGCTTTTGAGCGGTGCGCAGCGGGGCCGGGTTGGTACGATGGTACTTGGTGTTGACGGCGTGGGGAGCGAGGTTGAAGATGTTGGGTTGCCAGGTGTTGATTGGGCCGACCATCTTCTCGACGCGCAGAACCTCGTCCAGTGTCCAGACATGCGGCTTGGACTCGTTGAGCAAAGCGACGAGGGCCTCGCCGATGTCATAGTTCTCGGTGTCAACGTAGACGCCGTTCTTGCACAGGGCGCTGCACAGGGAGCGACTCTTCAGGGGGGCGCAGTTGAAGTCAAGCGCGGACCATCCCTTGAAGGATAATCTGGTGGACAGCCATGCGTTCTTGTCGATCATGCCCTCCACGAGGTACTCGATCATGCCGTTGATGGTGGTGACGGTCTGGCTCGAATTCTTAGGTCCGGGTGACGGTGACGGCGACGATGAGGGGGATGGGGAGAGGGGTTGGGTGGGCGAACCAGCCGGGTCGGCGGTTGTCAGAGACATCTTTCTTGGTTGGTGTCTACGCAGCTTGATGCAAAGCTGCGTTGGGGATCATTGCTGTTGGCGGCCTTGCTGTCAGTGTCCTAGGATGACTGATCAGTGTGGGTACGCCAGCAAGGGGATTAAGCAATGATTAAACTTGGTGATGGGAAGTAGTTGATTGTCTCGACGAAGACACCGGTGACCGCTGCAATCCTATGGGGGGGAGTGCTGCTCTGGTCTGGTGGTGTATCTTGTCTTGTCTTCTCTTCTATCTTGAGGTGCAGGGCGCCAGCGCCCTGCTACTTATGTTTCCTCGCTCGGCCTGCTCGGCAGGCCGAGTCCCTATCTATCCTATCTAGCCTATCTCTCCGTCTGCATCTGTTACATCGGGGGCTTCCAAGCCTCCTCCTCAATCTCCTTGTCACAGTCACGTGACCAATGTTCCGACATAGGGAAGACATAGGAAAGTGAACGTCTTACACTACTTAACAGGTCGCCAAGAACAGTATAAATAATGGAAGATCTCGACAGCACATCATCACTCCATCGGCCTTTTGTAAATGGATGATTTGATAAAATTATGCTAAAGGGCAAACTAAGAGCAGAGGACGCTGGAGGGCTTACCGGGCAGATGTTCATACGTAGAGCCCTCTGCAAGGCAACACACTATGCTCGAGACGCCCACAAACTCGAAACGGCGTCGGGGGCAAGATTAACGGTGCTCTCTTGTGGATGGTGTTACATTGCTGTCCATTGTCACTATCTAGATCTTCTTGTCCAGCATCGATGCCATCCACCCCCACAAAAAGGTATCGTCTACACCGTTTAGTTCACGACACAGAATATAATGGTGATGTGATGTGATGACGTTTGCTCGGGGATGGCAGTAACAGCCAATACGGAAGGCGTGATATCGCCACGTGCCGTTGCCGAGCCGTCGCGGCAGGAGCGTCTACACCTAGAAGGCACTATACTACTGGCCTGTACAAAACGGGCAACAGAGGCAGAAGACAAGGCTGAGGCGGCTCGCAGTACAACGTCACACGACAGCTTGCAGCTAGCCGGCGGACAGATCAGACATGCCATAATGGTACATAATCGCAGATGAAATTTAGAGATGCAGTGTGGTGTGATACATATAGTGAATTGCTACATGCACTCACATCTACCAATCACAGTGTGACCTAAGCGCCGTCTTGGTTGGGCATCTACAGAAGACAGTTCTCCTCGTTGGGCCATCGTACGGTATGGTTCAAACAAACAAAGCCTGCCTTTTGGGACAAAGAGTTTCAAGCTTCACAACAAGCCCTCTCACGATCACCACACTCCTGAAATTAGAGACCATGCGACACTTTCGCGACAAAGGCAAACGGGTTTTCCGGAAGGGAGCAGTTGGCCGACGGACGCAGCAAGATATTCCGCCGGCAGCCCCTTCTGCCACGGGCAGCAATTACATCCCACAAGCAGTCAACTCTTCCTCTGAATATTGAAATGGTGCAGCCTTTACAGAAGGACAAACTAAGCACGATTAAAGAGAAAGATTGCATGGAAGGATGTGTGACATGGCCGGCTATCATTGCGTGGTGTAAACATATACGAGTCGCAGAGAGGGCGGGACAGAAAACAGAAAACATAAAACATAATATAACTAACAAAAAAAGACGTAGCTGCTGCTCACGCGGCTGTCGCGGGCTTCCGGGCCCAGACGACGCGATAGCAGTGGTAGATGTGGGCATCGCCCTTGCGCATCTCCTTGCGCACCTGCATCTGGTATATGAGCACCTCCTCGCGCGACCAGCCGAGGACGTTAGTTATGAACAGAATAAAGCCCTCGAGGTCGCTCAGCAAGGCAATCTCCATAACCTCGCCAATGGCGCGCTGGGCCGGGTCGGCGGGCCAGTTGCCAATGGGGCACTTGACGTCAAACGTCTTGATGTCGACGAAGCCGGCGGCCTCCATGGACTTAGCCTGGCGGTCGTCCTCGAGGACGCGGCCCGTGTGGCCAATTTTCTTGCCGCCCTCGTAGAAGAGGGGGCCCCACTGGGCGAGGGCAGAGTCGGGCGGCACCGTGTCGTCGTCGGTGCGGAGCAAGGGGGACACCTCGTAGCTTTCATAGTAGCCGCCGGGCACGAGCGTGCGGTAGGCCTCAGTGGCCATGTGGTCCCAGTTGGGGACGGAGCCGGTGAGGTAGCGGGCATGGACGTAGTCGATGGAGTTATCGGCAAACGTCCAGTCCTGTGTAAAGTCTTCAATTTCGCTGTTTGTCAGGGGCGAGTTACTTTACGAAAAAAAAAAAAAAAAACGTACAAGGAAATGTTGGGGGGAACCCATGTTGGCTGGATGGGGGAAATGTCGGTTCCTATGACCTTGGCTTCGGGGTGGTCGTCGGCAAAGTCGCTACATTGTTAGATTAGGTGGCAGCAGTCGTGTGTGATGGGCAAACGACGTACATTGCCCAGAGGCCCGTTCCGGTGCCGATATCAACAACTTTTTTCACCTGCCATGGTCAGTATGTACACAAAGTAGAGGAGCGTTGGCAGACCGTACATCGAGATCGTCGACGGGCGCGAGATACAGCTTGTCGCCGAGACAGAGCGTGAATGCGTGGTGGCTATAGGTTAGCTGTATTCTATCATCGACATTGTTGATCGATACAGTACAAATCGAGACTCACAGCATATTCAGAGAGTTGTTGTGACGGTCATCGTTGGCACCCCAGTACTTGGCGTCGCCGCGCTCGCTGTGGTACGTGCGGCCGTGCAGTGTCCGATAGCGCAGAATGGACGAAGAAATCGATGCGGTCGACGACTCCACATCGGCGCCGAGCATCGAGTCGAGGTCTCCGTCATCTTCGTCCGCAAACTGGGCCCAGTGATCGGCGGGCAGGGGAGCCGGTATATCGTCGGCAGCGGGTGACCCGGCAGCTGGCTCGGTCGCCGCGGCCTTGGGCGACGATGCCTTTTTCAGCGGCGGCGATGCGGCTTTGTCCGACATGTCCAAGTATGGCAGACGTCTTTTCTATATGACAATGTTTGACTTTCGGGTGTAACCGCGCTTGGGTCAATGCTGTGACACGGCTAAATGCTGTGCGATGGTGATTGATTGGTATAAAGGAAAGAAAACGCCGTTGGTAGCAGGGATTGGAAAATGGAAAAGAGGCGGCGCTGTCATTATGTATGAGACGCAACGCAGCCAAGACAAGGCAGGCACTTTGCGGGACTGTTCGTATTGATTGCCGTTTCTTTTTTTGTGCAGTCTGCAGGACTGCTGCAGTCGACATATGATGGGAGCTTGCATGCACTGGGCTCGAGTTCCGCGTGTGCATCGGACATGGAGAGAAGGGCTGCAGACAAAGGCAAGCGAGGTGGACCATAGTCGGGAAATAGTTAGGGAATAGTCAATATACAAGATAGAACCAATGAAAAGCGAAAAGAGGAAAAGAATGGCATGTTGAGAGAAGAGAGCCAAGGATCTGCGCCCAAAGCCCTGCTTATGAAGGATTCAATGCGGTTAGGTAGGGCGTATGCAGAGAGTACTGAGCATATTTATGTCGCACTGGAGACTAACAGCAGCGGACTAGTCTCAAGTACACCTGGAAGGTGGTGGCGTGGGACAAGTAGGCCTGGAGCATAATAGTGTGTCCAGCCGATTCGTTGAGACTGAGCACGGAGAACAGCTTTGCGCTGAGCTGGTTTGCAGGAACTTGTCGCACAGTGTTTAGCTGTTGCTCATTGCCCTCGGGAGCGAGTGCTGCCGTTGCTGCAGTGCTACTAAAATGAGAAGCTTTTCACGGCATGACGAGGAGTGAGTGCTAGACAAACGCATCGGATGGCCTGAATATCGCCTGATCGTACCCGTTGATGACATGATGCACATATGGACAAAGAGATCAGATGAATGCATTGGAATACTGCAGGTTATTTTGGTTTCTTTTGTTTTGGTTGTGTTTCCGCCATAAATTCATTCTAATAATACACGATGAGTGAAGTCCAGCTGCAGTATGTGTATTACGTAAGCATCATATCCTGTTTCCATTGTGAACACTTTCCATGATGACGAAGTACTGAACAGAGACAGTTTCAATGTTTGTATCTAGAGTGAAGTAAAGGAACACTATGTATAAGTCTAAAGGGAAATACGAGTCTCGTTATGGTGTGGTATTGGTACGAGTCCCGTATGCAGTGCCCAGCTCAGAAAACAACGACCTGCATTGCAGTTCTCAATAAAATAATACATCTCTAAGACGCAACAACAAAGTGAATGCTTACTCACAGACCTGAACACTAGATGAATCATACCGATATGGTGTTGAGTGAATTCCTATGACCATCTTGTTCTCTGGACAGGACTCCCATCTCGGTGAATTTGGCACACGTTGTGAACATGGCTATTCACTTCTCAATGCTAACTTCATAGAGCTGTATATAAATATGTCCGGCTTGTCAGTGTCTTTTTCAGTCTCGTTTCCATTACCATCTCATTATCACATCAACTATTTCCTACAACAAGCCCCGGCAGCGCAACTCTTTCCATACACTTATACCATCAGTCCGACCATGTGCAAGGTCAATTCCTGGAACGCTCTATGCAGCATGTGCAATACAAGGCGCCCCAAAGCCATTGATGAGACTGAATATTGTGATAACTCCGATGGAAATAAACTGTGCATTCCAACGGCACAGGCCATGGTCCAGCAGCATCCTCCGCCAACCATCTGCGATGCATGTATCAACAAAGCAGATACGGGACCGTGCCAGGCCGAGACCAACCGTGCAAGCATCGAGGAGTCGCGCAGCAACCAGTGCAAGATTGAAGACTTGCAGGAAGACATGAGCCCTGCCACTCTTGAAGCCCAGTCCAGCCCTCTCCAGGCCATGCCCGACCTCCAGGAGAACAGCGGCAGCCCCACCGCAACCAACGCTCAATGGACCGGCGGGCAGCAGGAGGCGGCCGCCGAGGCTTGGCCGTGGCCGGCCACTTTGGAGTGGCTGGCCTTTCTGGAGTGGCAGGTCGCGCCCGACCGGGGACAGGAGGAGGCGGTCGAGGAGCATCTGGCAAGGCAGGCCTTTCTGGAGTGGCAGGCCACGCACGAAGAAATTTACTCTGCCACTGTTGAAGCCCAGCCCAACCCTCTCCAGGATATGCTCGACCTCGGGCAGGAGGAGATGGCTGTCGAGGATTGGTTGTGGCAGGCCTTTCTGGAGTGGCAGGTCTTTCAGAAGTGGCTGGCCGAGCACACCGGAATCTAAATGACCAGCAGGCAGCAGGTCGTATATGAGCACAATCAGATGGGCTACTACGACAATTACGACAACGGCGGCGAGTGCTCGTCTTCAGGCACGGGCTACGGCCACGGTCCAATGAACCCTGCATCGCATCGCTGCGTTGACATGCAGAGACGTGCGCTTGCGTGGTTGGTGTCCTGGGAGAATGATTGTTAGACAGACTGTGTATTTGTGTTTTCATATTTTGCTTTGATTCGGATCAACAAGTACAATGTTTTTACAAATTGCAATAAACTGCTAAAAAACCAATTCAGAGAAGAAATAGCAAAGTGAACGATATATACACTACTGAACAGGTCGCCAGAAACAGTACGTAGATCATACTATGGTGCCACGCCAAAGATCTCGACAGCACAACAGCACTTCATTGGCTTTTTGGAATTAGTAACTTCATTTGATTAAATTATGCTAAACGGCAGACTACACTAAGAGCACAGGACGCCGGAGTGATTACCTGCCAGATGTTTATACGTAGAGCCCTCTGCAAGGCAACACACTATGCTCGAGACCTACCTCGTCCTGTACGTCGGTTAGACAGTCCGCTGCTGTACGTCGGCAGTGCGGCACTCCTGTTAGCCATCGACCAGGTCTTCAACTACCTTGTCAGCCCACAAAATTGCAACGGCGTCGGCGGCAAAATCAACAGTTCTCTCTTCGAGATGCTAATACATTATTATCCATTGCCACTATCTGGATCTTCTGGTCCAGCATCACCGAGGACGAATGGCCGATGCCATTCACCCAAACAAAAAGGTACCGACTGCACCGTCTGATTCACGGCACAGAACATTATGGTTATGTGATGTGATGACGTGAAGCGTAACGTGTAGTCTGCAGAAACAGCCAATACAGAAGGCGTGGTATCGCCACGCGCCGTTGCCGAGCCATCGTGGCAGGAACGTCTACATTCAGAAGGAGCTATACTACTGGCCTGTACAAAACTGGCAACAGCGGCAGAAGACAAGGCTGAGGCGGCTCGCAGTACAACGTCACACGACAGCTTGCAGCTAGCCGGCGGACAGATCAGACAGG
This sequence comes from Ophiostoma triangulosporum, assembly GCA_029298705.1. Taxonomy (NCBI): domain Eukaryota; kingdom Fungi; phylum Ascomycota; class Sordariomycetes; order Ophiostomatales; family Ophiostomataceae; genus Ophiostoma; species Ophiostoma triangulosporum. The sequence continues at coordinate 434,197 of JANSLO010000008.1, read as the reverse complement.
CCAGCTAGATAGCAGGACAATGTTTCATTATCGCAAGTGAAGAACAACTGGACTAGTCAAACGAAAGAACGAAAAGAATGGAAGAGATGAAACATGTCGCCTTTGTTCTCGTGGTAATCGTCCTAGCCCGCCATGCACAGGGCCAGCACGGTAAATAACAAAAGGACATCATGAACAATACAATAAAGCGCGCCATGATTCTTACTCTAGTATCTCTCGCAGTTTTGTTATTGTTCCTCTCTTCCTTTCTTCCTTCTCCCTACCCAACTTGTGCCAGGTAAACATACCAGTAAACTTTTAGCTCGCCAACCAAATAACACAATATCAACCCACAATACCTTGTCATGACCAAATAGAAAACTGATTCTACTACCTCGGCGTCGAACTGACCGGCGAATCTAGCGAGTTCGTCGTCGTCGCCGAGAAGCCCAACATGGCCACAAAGCCCGTTGAGGCAGCGATACTTTACACTGACCCCGAGAGCCGCCGCTCCCTCAGAGCGTGCATTAATGATTCCAGCTCATTTAGCGTGCGCTCCACCATGCTAAACAAGACTCGGGCACTCTAAAGGAAATCGTTTGTCTTGCTGGATTCGATGCGGCCAATGGAATGTAACTGAAAAGTGGATGAGATGGCAACATGCATACTCTGTGGAGGCTGCAATTGGTTCGCCTGGAATTGTACGCAATTGCAATATATTGTCAGTCGCTGGCGGCCTGGAGTGGCTGGTCCGAGGAGAAGATGAAGTGAAGTTGATTTCAACCGGCGTTCTACTTCAACCGGCGTATACGGTGTGCACATAAGGAGCTTGAGAGCTCTTACGTGGAGTCAATCCGGGGAGGCTCTGCCGTGCCGAGGTGCTGACCCACTCCGCTGCTGCACTTGATAATTGTATGTACACGTGACTGCTGAATATCAATAGATACTCGTACTTGAGAGACGCTGTCTTTCTCTCACAATATATAAGTAGATTCACGGACGATTATGTTAGAGACACAGTTCTCCGACATGAAGCTATGGCTATTGGATCCGGCACGCGCGGTGCACAAAAACCCTGAGCTGAATTTTCGCGCCGGCCAGCGCGACGCGGCACCGCGCGGTGACATGCAAGACCGCTTAAACCAGCATGGCATCCAGTACCATGTGTGGACGCCGGGAATACTTTTACCTCGGCGTCGATATGACTAGCGACTCTAGTGACCCGCTCGCCGTCGTCATCGCCGAGAAGCCCAAGATGACAACCATCTCGTGGGCCGCAGATATAGTTATGCCAACAGCAGGTTCTCAACGGACGAGGATTTGGTGTCCCGCGGTTGTCGTCCCCGGCGCACGCGCAGCCAGCTGTCATCTCGGAAATCAGCACTGCCACTACTGCCACCAGCGGCGAGCATCGCCTTTGCCATTGGTGTCGCCTCGGTACCAGCTTCCCCGACCGCCGTCTCACGCCGCCGTACAAACGCGTGATCAAAATCAATCTTCATCACGCGCTGCCTCTCGCTGCACCACGTCAGGTTCCCGTTACTCTCCGTGTCCATGTCCACGAACCCGACGCCCTCCAGCTCATTTAGCGTGCGCTCCACTTCCTGCTCCAAATCGACACGGCTCTGCATTGCCTGCACCACCCGCTCTGAAAGCCGGTACAGCGACCGCCCTGCGTACGACATGAGCAGCATGTGCGTCACCAGCTTGCAATTGTCCATAGGCCACGGCAGCAGAAGCTGCACCACCCCAAGACACACCGGCACCGCCTGTCCCTGCTGTGCTGCGAGGGCTTCGTAGATGCGCTCCTCGTGCCGCAGACGCCCGCTAAAGTGTTCCTCAACGCCTTTGGCAGAAAAGGTGTAGCCATAACCCGTTACTGTGATCTTGAAAAGGCAGCCGATGGAGCCGCTCAGGCCCTGCTCTTGAAAGCAGTGGCAGTCTTGTTCCGCGTTGGCCAGCAGCTGCAGCCGCACCAGTTCGTGCAGCTCGTGCACCGTGATCGCGTGCCGTGCCGGCCTTGTGCTCATGTCTGTCCCATCTCGCCACTGTGCCTGTCGGTGCAAAATGACATTGGGACACATGACATCCAGCTCGTCATCGCGCACCAGACTCAACAAGCACGCCTGTGAACAGTACGGCCGAATCGGCCGGAACGTCGATGGGTCCAGCGGACTCGGCTGCGTCGGCCCGACAATATTGTCGTACTGCCGTCCCACCTTCTTCCGTTTCCCATGGCGCTTGCCACTGTACATATCGCCCACAGCACTATCGTTGTCATTGTGACAGTCACTGTCGTGGTTGTCAGGGTTTGCTGAGCGCCCGCGTTTAAGCGGCGATGGCTGAAGTGGTCTGTGATCCATCGGCACCTGCAGATGGCCACGCGAAGTGCGACTCTGGTCGTTATTGTCATTGCTGCCATTGTAGTCATCGCCACCATCACTTCCATCATCATCATCCATCCGTCTCTTGCGACTGCTTTGGCGGCTGGTCGGCCCACGAGAAAGGCCAGACGTCGTGGCGGGCGACTTTGCGCCTTCGGACAGGGTCTGTGTTCCGGTTTTCCGGGGAACGAGCCGTTGCATGTGATAGGTTATGCGGTGGACGTCGGCAAGGTAGTCGCTGAGTGTCTGGTCTGTGTTTGGTCTGTTAGCATCTGGGACTGAGTGGCATCAAACACGTCTCGTCGTCTCCTTATCATACCTGTGAGCACGCGCCTGTTTTCAGCTGCTTCCTCTTGCATCCTTGAGATGACGGCGTCTCGGTCTCGCAACGCCTTCTCAGCCTCTTCTCTCCGCTTCTTTTCCTCTTCAGCTGCCTTCTCGGCTTCTTCTCTCAGCTTCCTTTCCGCTTCTCCGTCTTCTCTCAGCCTCCGAATTTCCTCCTGAAGGGCAGCTAATTGCCTTTGAGACTCTTCCATTCTGATGTTGACGAGGACGCGTAAAAATCCCCACTAGATAGACTCAACTGTGCTGTGCTAGATAGAAATGGTGTTGATTGCTATATGTAGAGAGGATGAGGAGAGAAGATGTAGAAAAACCCCTAGTTCCTCACGCGAACCCCATGATAAGATCCAGGGTATTAGTGGGGCAAGATTGAGCGTGTCGTGTCAACCTGCAGATTTGGGGACTAGCCCCATTGGCATCATTGGATGACTCAGCAGCCAGAACAGCGGTATTCCGCAGATTAGATCCCAACTTGACCTTCCACAATCCACTTTGTCTTCCAGCAAGTAACACACGCGCATCCAGCCAATCCTGGGCGCGACAGCATGGCCGAAAACTTTGTTTACAACCACAAACACCGAATCCTGGTGTGCCTCATATGCGAATCATGCATCGTCCCGACGGCGAAAGGGCTGAATAACCACTTGCGCCACCCACCGCATATGCTTGTAGGGACGCCGATGAAAAACGCCAAGGACTCTTTGAAGAAGTTCTTTTACAGGCTGCGGTCTCAAGACGAGCTGCAGCACGAAAAGTTGAGCGAGCGCCCGGCCATCCTCGGCCTAAAGATATATCATGGCTACCGCTGCCTGCAGGACGGCTGCGATTTTGCCGCGCCCAACAAATCAGCCGCAAAGGTACACGACAGCACAGTGCACGGCTTCTACATCAAAGGCTCTGCACCACCACCGCCCAGCCGGTTTGCCCCAACCCCCTTTCAGTCTTATTTTGCATCAAACAATCTACGGCGGTACTTCCCCGTGACAGTCACCGCCTCCGCCTCCGCCCTGCCGATCCAAGAAGCCCCGGCCGAAGCCAGCCATGCGGTGGCCGCTACGGCAATGCTCGCAAGTTCTGAGGCAATGACACGCGAGGCCAATCGCGAGCTGCGGTGGGAGGGCGGCATCATGCCAGCGGTACCGGCTGACGAATCGGCGCGCGTGCCGTGGCTTGTGCGGCTGGGCATTCAGCACCATCTACACGGCCTCACAGACGACGCCATCCACGCGTCGTACTGTCTGCCAGACAACAAAACGAGCCGCGCCACCAGAGACGGGGACAACCTCGTGCTGCTACTTGCCGTGGCGGAGACGACGCTGTGGCGAGCGTACCAGAGCTGCCGTCGAGTTGGTAACTCAAGGTGGGCAATGACGCTGCAGCGGGCCAGGACCCTAGGCGCGCTCCGCCCAGGCGGCGAAGAGGACACGCTTGGTTTCTGCCGCTTTCAAGAAGAGTCGTCGCTGAAGTCATACTTTTGCCGCGCCAAACAGCTGCTTGTCTTCTACTGCCGTGTCGTGCACGCCGACGGTGGACACTTTCGACCCAGGACCGCACCGGAGGATGCACCACGACCAGAGGATATAATCCAGGCGACCGACCTGCAGAGGGAAACCATGGCCAGGCTGCTCGTTTCCCTCCAAAAGGAGGTCGAGGGCGGCGCCCAGCCGGAGCAGATCGCAAACGACTCGGCCATACAGGACATCGCACTCACCATGTTCTACTCCCTTATCTGCCAGGACACCAGCAGCCAACACTTCTGCTCGCCGGTCCTCAGCTTCTGCGCAATGTTAGCCCGCCACATCAGGCCGCAGGGCAGCGGCAGGGGTGCCAAGGACGACACCATCGGCTGTGGGTCATGGCACGATCCGGGCGACCTAAATAGCCTGTTGTCGGCACTGACCTGGACGGGGCAGCTTGTCCTCTACGACTACGTGTGCCGGTTTCTCACCACTGACGACGGCATCCAGGTGCTGCCGGTCTTACAGCGCATGTGCAGACAGTACATGCACCATGACTGTGAGACAGCGTTCGGACGGCTCCTGCAGTGGCGGAGCTACCTCTTTGAGACCAGCCGGACCCCAAATGCCGCGATGCGGGCGATTTGGTCAGTGGACGGCCAGCGGGTGACGTACAAAGGTACAGAGCTGGCCATCGCGCAGGTTACACAACTGGCGGCATGGGCCTTTGCCGAGGCGCACCGGCTGCTATATGGCACGCTAATGTTCGGCACGCCCCTCGTGCGGCCCCTCACAGCGAAGGCCGTGCAGGACGACCTCACTGCAAAAGACTTTGGCGGGTCATGGCTGACAAACGGGCTGAACACGGCGCTGCTTGAAGGCACGCAGTCGGCGCTGTTTAGCGCCATTACACAACATGAGGCGCGGCACCTGCCAGCCAGAGCCGTGTATGAGGACCACATACAACAGTTCCTCGGACTGCTTGCGGTGCTCACCCACATCACTCCCGGGCCACCGTTACGTGCATCGGAGTTGCTGTCCGTCGAGTGGATGAACACGGGATGGCGGCGCAACATCTACGTATATAAGGGTCAGGTCTTGCTCCACTTGGACCACCACAAGAGCCAGGCGCAGATTGGCGAGTGCCGGGACAACGTCCGCTTTTTGCCGTCGGCGGTGGGCGACTTGCTGCTCGTGTTCCTGGCGTATGTACAGCCACTGCGGACAGTTTTTCTGCGAGAGGACCAACCAGACGAGCTCCTTTCGGCATACCTCTGGTCGCACCTGGACGGTACGTTGTGGCGGGACGAGGACCTCGCACAGTGCCTGCACAGAGCCTGCGTGGCAGCTGAGGTGCCCCGGTTCGAGGTGGCGTGGTGGCGGCAGGTGGCGGCGGCGGCCATCAGAGAAATGTTTGGGCCGCCGGAGCAGGAGATCTTTGCCGCCGCAGGCGTCGACGTGAGCGAGGTTGTCGAGGTGGGCGACGACAAGGAGATGGCAGCGCTGGCCGGGATGAGCAACCACAGCGCCCGGACCCGCAACACGACGCTGACTCGAGACATGCTGCTTGAAAGTGCGTACGAAGCATCCACGAGCTGGCACCAGATGTTTGGGTTTAACAACCTGGCGCCGCCAAGCAATTTGTTGGGCGCGGAACGGCCCTACGCGGCCGCTGGGCATGAGTTCGTCCGCCTTGTCGAGCGGGTGCGCCCACGGCCTCCTCTCATTTACGACGAGGCGACGCTTCTCGCCGCGGCACGCGCGGTGCTCAAAAACCCTGGGCTAATTTTTGGCACCGGCCAGCGCGACGGGGTGCTTGCGACCCTTGGGCCCCTGCCGGCCGAGCAGGTCGTGCTGGTGCTGGGGCAGGGTGCAGGAAAGACGCTCGTCGTCCTCGTGGGCACCGCCGTACAGGGGGCGGAGACGACAATCCTAGTGCTGCCGACCATGGCACCGAGCAGCGACATGCAAGACCACTTAAACCAGCATGGCATCCAGTACCATGTGTGGACGCCGGCGTCGACGCCTAGCGCGAAAGTCGTGTTGGTCTCAGTCGAGGCAGCGTGTAGCGAGAGCTTTCTAAGATTTGCACACCGGCTCGCAGGCCGCCAGCAGCTGGACCGTATAGTGGTTGACGAGTGCCACCTGACTGTCACAGCGACCGACCGGCCGTGTTTACGCCAACTTGGCCGATTTCTGCGGCAGATACAGACGCAGACCGTGTGGTTGACGGCAACGCTGTCGCCCTCGATGGAGTCCCTGTTTTTGGAGCGAAATCACCTGGTGCAGCCATGCATCGTGCGGGCGTCAACGAACCGCGGCAATATCCAGTACCGCGTCTACCGCACCGCCAGGTCGGTCCTCGACAGTATCGCTCAGCTGGTCGACCGGTTCCAGCCCCAGCCGCGCCCAGGCGGGCACGAACACCGCGACCGCATCCTCGTCTACTGCGCCACGCGGGCGATGGCTCTGGACGCCGCCGAGTGGGTGGGCTGCGAGGCGTACGCGACCGATGACGAGGACGAAACCGAGAAGGCGGCCATTCTTAGGCGGTGGTTGGCGGCAGCGGGCGGCAGTAATGTGTCGCGCACACTTGTAACCACGTCGGCACTGGGTATCGGCTTCAAGTATCCTTGTATACGGGTCGTTGTCCATGCTGGGCGGCCGTGGAGGATGTCGGACTTTGCGCACGAGTCAGGGCAGGCTGGGCGTGACGGGCTACCTGCCAAGTCGATTATTGTCGTAGGCGATAAAGAAGTCGAGCAGAGGGTCGAGGCAGGCCCATACGACGGGGGTGTCGGTAGCAAGGGGCGTGCGGACGATGCGTTGGACCGGCACGCCATGGACATGTATCTGTCTAGCCGGTACTGTTTGCGCGGTGTGCTGTGCGAATATCTAGACGACCCCGCTGACTGGCGCTGGTGTATGGAACCCGACATTCCATGTGCTGTCTGCAGGGTGGTGCACCAGGAACCGCGCCCGAGCGGGACAGCGTGGTTCGGATCAGCCCACCGCGAAGACGACAATGCCGCGGACGACGCCGAGGCGATGGTGTGGACGGGGCTCGACGAGGTGTGTGACAAGACGGAGAGCGCGAGGGCGTAATTGTAATATACCGTCAGTTGCTGGCGGCCTGGAGTAGTTAATTCGAGGGGAAGATTTATTATTTATTTTATTTTATTTAACGATTAACGTGCTTACTTGAGCTGTGTGCACTAGTCTAAATACATAATCGTGGCTAGTAGGCCACGGATCAAAGCTACCAAGGAAAAACGCTGTGAGCGTAAAAACCTCTCGTCGGTCTTATGAAGAGGGGAAGATGAAGTGAAGTTGAGCAGTTCGTAGAGCCGCATGGTCACGTGCATGTATGGGCCCTATCTTCAACGACATCTCATCACGACAACATGACAGTCTATCATTCATTACAGCGTGTATGGTTCACTGTGTCATTCAATGGTATAAGAGAGCTGTAGTCTTCTTTTGAGATATCTAGCACTGCTGAAGTATGAAGCGATAAAGCGTATTACAATGGAATGTCACGTATTATGAAGCTGAGCTTGCACCTGATCATAATTCATTCTCTCACATGTTAGCTATTTAAGATAAGGATCCTCCAGATATGACTATTTCTTTCCTATCCATCGGTGTCTGCTTGTGTCTCATGTGATGCCAGTGTTTGGCAGTTTGTTGTAGATGTGCTAGCGTGCGACAATGTGGAATTGGAGGCAGCAGAGTGGAGGGTTGTTGTTGATTTCTTGGCGGTTTTTGTTTGTGTTTGGCAATCAAGAGTCGATTTTTGTATTTTGGTTTGTTTTGTAATTGCGTAGCTGTATTACAAACAGCTTAATTGTCCATGTTCGTTGTCAAGACTGATAGACAAAGTGTGCTGGCGAAAGCTTGTTTGTTAGCCTCAGTCAAGTATGGAAATCGAGGGAAAGTTACTTACCAATGAAAGGAAGTCGGCATGAGATAAAAGTAAATCAAGCAGCATGTGAGTGTGTTGTTCTCGATGAGGTGCTGGGCTTTGAGGTATTTTGAAGGCGAGACTGGCCATGGAAATGCCGAAGATGGGGCCATGTAGACAGAGACAAGACAGACAGGAAACAAGAAGATGAGACAAATAACTAAAGTAAAGACATGAAGAGAGAAGACAAAATGAAGGGATGTAAAATAAGATGATTGAGTTGATGATTGATTCTGAAGAGCTGAAGAATAGGATGTTAAAGAAGTCGATGCTGAAATAATTGAAGAGGTTGCGATATTGAAGATAGTGGAAGATGTTGATGAGTTGACTGATTTTGACGTTGAAGAGGTTGCGATGTTGGAGATGTTGGAGATGTTGGAGATGTTGGAAGATGCTGGAGATGTTGGAAGATGCTGACGATGGAATGATGAGACGATGAGATGACGAGATGTTGATATATTGAGATGTGCAGTGGATTTGTGAAATATGACAAGAAAGAGAGGAAGAAGTGAGGGCTGGTGATCTAGTTGAAGAAGTGTTTTGTTTGGTTTTTGTCGAGGTGGAAGTAGTATTTGGTGTTTCTTGGCGATGTCTGCCGCTTTTTGTAATGTCGTGCTGACTGAAGCCATTGTGAGTGTAGATTAGCAATGAATGATGATGCTGATGCGCCTAATAAACAAGAAAACAAGGAGAAAGGACAAGACGCTCTGTTTAAAGACTGTACAGAAAAACAAGACAAGGGTCAAAACACCGAGGGCTTAGCCCTAGGTGAGCCCTAGATCTTGCTCGGTAAGAACTGATGGCCTTGCCAAAGAGTCCTTGAGACCGAAACTATCTAAAAGGGCTTCAAAGACTTGATGAGAAGCATACATGCGCTTCACTACCATCCGAACGAGCGCATTAAAAGGAAGACGGAATAAATATACTCTAGAAATGAACGACGCGAAAATCGAAAATCGCCATAATTGCACGCACTCTTCGAATTCCATCAATCTAACATCGAACTTTAATCGCTATCACCAAGCCGAGATGCCGCGAGCCAGCGCCGGCAGTGCGCGTCTTGGGCGCGGTGGTGGAAGACACGCCGCCTCCCGACACGCGCCGCTCGAGGGCCAAACAACAACGGACCCTCGCACAGCTAACAACTGTCCCAAGGACGACAACGTCGACCGCCTATTTATCGAAGACGGCATCGAAGACATCGTCCCCCCTGAGAAACTCGACGAGATGCTGGCCATGATCCGGCGTAATTTCAAGAAACTCCAGCCCATGCTGGTCACGCCCTCCGACCTGGAGGCCGTCATCAAACGCGTTCTGCCAGCACCGACGCGCATTGAGAAGCCTACCTACATGCAGGCGCTGACGAGCGCTCCCCCCAAAACAACAACGACTACTGAACGCGATCACTACGAGTTGATGATCCGAGCTGGCATTGAGAATGCCGACAAACGCGATCATCAACAAATTACAAGAGCGGTCAACACCGCCATCGGTCGCACCGGCGACGCAGTGGGCGTGCGCCAGCTACCCAGCGGTGACACGATCATCCGTTTCCAGAGCGCCGCCAACAGACACACCATCGATACCGCCTGGATCACCAAGGCGTTCAACAACAACGCCACCCTGAAGCGGAAGACCTTCCCGGTCCTCGTCAAAGGGGTCCCCCAAGACACGGAGAACGACGTCGACTCTGATGTACGCCTGAGGAGTCTGAAGAGCGCAGAGCCGACAGTCATATCGGCCAAAACTATCCATCAACGTAATTCCAAGCGCAGCCACCTGCTCTTACATCTAACCGACATCAACGCCGCCCAGCGCCTCTGCGACCGTGGCTTCACTTGGAAGTCACAGCTCTTTAACTGCGAGCCCTACACCGCGTCCGCCCGCATAACCCGTTGCTACAACTGCCACCAGTTTGGCCATTTGTCTAAATTCTGCACCCAGCCCGCGCGCTGCGGTTTCTGCGCGGGAGAAGCACATCCCAAGGAGGTAGACTGCCCCATGGCCGCTACATCCCGTCGGAAGTGCATAAACTGCAAAGGCAACCACACGGCCTGGGACACGAGATGCCCTGCCGCCGAAGAGGCCCGACGCCAGGCGGCTGCCGCCTACAACCAACGGCCTCGCACCTACGCGGCCACACCTACAACGACCTCAACCCCAACCCCGACGAGTGACTCGGATAAGCCTCGCAAGAGACCATGCCGACCGGAGACGACACCGGCCCAGCCGGCGGGCCGCGGCCGCCCGCCAATCACCCAACTTCGCCCAGCTGACGCCGCCAACACCCCACCGATCACGAAGCATTTCACCTTCCAGGCCAACTCATTGAGCCAATCCAGCACTGCCAGCAGTGTCGACGACACCCCGATGGAGGAACCCACCCAGATGGAGGAACCCACCCCGGCCATCAGCACCGACGCAACCACCCCTTCCACTCAGTCATGATTAGTGTACTCCAATGGAACACACATAAAACCGCACATCACACAGCGACAGCAATGCGATACCAAAACGAACCCGACGTCATCGCGCTACAAGAACAGGGTCAAACAAAGCACGGCCAACCCGCATTTCCGTCCGGGGCGGCATACCATTCTATCTACCATGGCGGCAGAGCAGCTATCTTCCTCCACCATCGCTGGGAACTCGCGTCGTGGAAAAGCGACGGCGGAGACGACTGGTGCTCCGTCACAATCACCATACCCAACGAATCACCAATCACGATCTGGTCCATCTACTCCCCGGACCCCAACACAAGCGACTGGGACAGCCCATTAAAGCACATAACGCTATCACCGCAACAAGGTCGTCACGTTCTACTAGGCGACTTCAACCTCCACCACCCTTTATGGGACCAGCACGACCGGGAATCTCCCCATGTCGAGCACCTGTTTACACTCACGCAACGATCACAACTAAGCCTTATCACACCCAGAGGACTCAAGACATGGTCACGGTTAAACAGCCGCGACTCTACGATTGACCTCGCCTGGGTCTCCCCAACACTCACAATTGAAGGGCCCTTCCTTACAGACCTCATAGGATCCGACCACGAAGCGCTCCTCTATACAATCCCCATCGCCCGCCCTACCCAACAACCTCCCCCCGGGTGGAACTGGCGCCACCTCGACTCCGACCTCGCCGAGTCCCTGGCAGGGACCATTCCTCTCTGCAACACCGACGATGCGGCGACCCCGGACGCACTAGATCAATATACGACCCGACTAGTCCAATCCCTCACCGACATTGCCGACCGCAGCACACCACGGAAAAAGACACCGAAGAGAGACGCAACACCATGGTGGAACAACACCACAGCCGCAAGCTCTCGAGCCTCCCGCCGAGCACATCGGGCTTGGTCGGCCACCCGGACCCAGCAAGACTGGGATTTATACCAAGTAGCCCAGAAGAAGCACCGCCGAGCCCTCAATGCGGCCCAGCGCGACTACCATCGACGCGCACTGGACACAGCGACGCAGAACCCCCAAAATCTCTGGCAACTGGCCCGTTGGGCAAGACTCCGCAGTCATGCTCCCCGAGAGCCACCACACCTCCCCGACCTGGACTCACAAACCCCAGGCGAACCAGCAGCGACAACACACGAAGCCAAAGGCGCAGCCCTGGCTGAGAGGTTCTTCCCGCAATCCGATGCAGACCTCTCGGACATCCCCTCACAATGGCGGCCAGTGGTTCCGATCGACATGGACCTGGAGGTCACTTCGGCCGATGTCGAGGACACCATCCGCCATGTAAAATCGTGGAAAGCCCCTGGACCAGACCTCCTTCCAACAGGCTTCCTCAAGGCGCTAGGCCCGCGTCTCCACGACGCGGTCGCAGCGCTGGCAACGGCGAGCCTCAATCTAGGATACTACCCGGCACACTTCCGTCATGCAAAGGTCATCGTCCTCCAGAAACCCAACAAATCGCCAAGACAGAAACGAACGGCAGGGGCCTACCGGCCGATTTCGCTACTCAGCACGCTCGGCAAGCTAATAGAGACAATCCTCAGCCGCCGTCTCGCAGAGACGGCGGAACAACATCTTCTGCTCCCAGAAAGCCAGTTTGGGAACCGCACGGAGCGGTCAACAGAGACAGCAGGACTACTGCTCCACGACCTGGTCAACACCGCATGGCAGAACGGCCAAAAGGCAACACTACTGCAATTGGACATAAAAGGCGCGTTCGACACGGTCAACCACGAGCGACTTCTGCACACTCTTCACGCGAAAGGCATCCCAGATGTCTTTGTAGCGTGGTGTCGCAGTTTCCTCACGTCGAGGACGGCATCCCTATACTTTGACGGAGCGGCAACACCGCAGCGCGTGCTTAGAGCAGGAGTTCCACAAGGCTCTGCCCTCTCCCCCATTCTGTTTCTGCTGTACATCAGCACACTCTTCGAAGAACTCAAGACAACATCGCCAAGAACATACCTCATTGGGTACGCCGACGACAGCAACATCGTTGCGGTCGGGCCAACCGCAAGGGCCAACTACCGCCAACTATCCAGAGCGTGGGACACTTGTCAGGCTTGGGCAGGACGCCACGGGATGACTTTTGAACCCAGCAAGTGTGAGCTCACCCACTTCCATCGCGGACCCAACCCAGAGACCGCGGCACTACGGCTGGGCGAGACTACAATCCTCCCCGGCGAGTCGACCAGATTCCTGGGGATCTTCTTCGACCGCAAGATGCGGTGGACCACCCACATGGAGAAGGTGAAAGCTAAACTCCGCACTCAAGAGTGTGCGCTGACGCGCCTCACCGCGTCGGCGTGGGGATGCCGCCTTCACATTGCCAGGCGACTATACCTTACCTGCCTACGAACAGTCCTCGCCTTCGGTGCGGCGGTGTGGCTTCCAGCCAACATCCCGGAGCCGCCAAAATCCCCTCCACGTTTCCTCGTCGAGCTCGCCAGACTGCAAAAGAATGCACTTAGGGTGGTCACTGGAGCATACAAACACACACCAGCACACCTCCTCGAGCTTGAGGCAGGAGTGCCCCCACTCCTCGCACATCTCCAACGACGACAAGACACCTTCATCGCAGGCTTGACACCCCACCTCCCACTGTTTCGCTCCTATACCCAGTCCATCCGAGATCGCTTCCGCCACATCCACCAACGACCGACGCCGTCACCACCGGCCAACCCAGGCCACCTGCGCTACGATGAGGCCACGGCCGCCATAGCTGACAAGACGCCCAACGAGTTGGAACTCTATCTCTGGGCCACACGGTACCCACCTCAGAGAGACGCAAGATATATAGCCGAACCAACGCTGCCACGCCAACTGCAGGACCCGCTGCTTAAACACAGCGAGCTACTGAAACACGAAAGCAGCATCATCACGCAACTCCGAACCGGCCGCAACGGGCTCGCCTCCTTCCTGTACAGTGTCCATGTGCCCACGGTCGGGTCACCGTGCTGCCTCCTGTGCGGAGACACCGAAACGGTCAGCCACATCCTACTCGACTGTCCCGCCACTCGCCATAACCGGCTCCTACTGTACAACGCCTTAGGCACCTGGCCTCGACAACGACGCGACATAGCGGAACTGACAGAAGACCCAGGCAAGGCCAAATTGATTGTCAGATGGCTTCTGAGGAGCGGATACTTTCTCCAGTACAGACTAGCACAACGTATCGCAGACCAACCGGCCGACAACGGCACAGCCACGGCATAGGCACCAATTCCCGCTCTTCCCTCTTCCCCCTCCCCACCAACATCAACATAACAATCCACTGAGACACCGCACACACCCTACTGTCACCACAGTTGCCGCCTGTCAGACGGCATGACACCAACACATCTCACCAACCAACCACCCGCGCATAACGGGCCCCCTACGGGTTCCCTGTCAGCATTACGCTGAACCCGAGTTTTCCCTGGGAGGACGGCTTGCTACCGCCCTCACCTCACCTTACCACAGAAACGAGACCGAGGATACCTAGCCACGGGAAGGCGCTTTTCCCGTGAGCCGCCGCTCCTAGAGTTTTCCTCCACTTAAGGAGGCTTTTACTAGGACCCATCATAGATCGCTGAATACTGTAATTAGATAGTCTACTAGCGTACCAATAAATAAATAAATAAATAAGACTTGATGAGATTTCTCTTGAATCAAGCCTAGAAAATGAGCACTCCCGGGTCTGCAATTAAGCAAGTTTCGGTGCTCTGGTAGCAGACTCTGAAGTCAACCAAGAAGCGGCAGGCAAGGCTTCAAGGGAGGTCAGAAACTACTCTCGACCAAGAAGTGGTGTAGCTTCGAGGAAGGTAGGGTAAAGGAAATGAGACACTCACGGCTTGCATAAGCAAGTAGCGGTGCTCTGGTAGCAGAGACTGCTCTCAACCAAGAAGCGGCGTGGCTTCGAGGGAGGTAGGAAGAAAATGAGACACTCCGGCATGCATAAAGCAAGTACCGGTGCTCTGGAGGGGGGGGGGGCCTGCTCGAAGATGTCCAAAAATGTAGATCGAGAATATAGCAAGGCAAAACAAGCAGATGGGTATCAAACAGATAACGAAAATGAAGTGAAGATGAGCAAGCGTAAAGACGCAATGAAAGAGAAGAAAAAGAAGAAACAAACAAGAAAATATGAACAAAGAGTATAGAGCAGACAGGAAACGATATTGGAAGCAATGCATTTCAATGAAGACAGCTGAGAGAGACAAAAAGAACAGAAGTAGGAACAAAAGAAAGAAAGAGAAGAAACAGTAAAGAGTCTTGGCAGTTATTCATTGTGAAACAGAGCAGAGATGATTGAAGCAGAGAGGAAGGAGATAAAGAAAGACAAATAGATATGAGACAAGAAGAGGCAGCATCAGACATCATCAAACTTGCCTGGACTGGTGGTGTAGAAGAGGACGAGGACCAGATGAAGTTCTGGCTGATGTTGGTGGACAGACAGGCTGTTGTGAGCCGATGCAGATGATGCAAGTCCTTGGATGTTAGAAGAGAGAAGACGAGAGGGTAAGAAAGACATACTTGGAAAGAGTTGATAGATGTGTTTAGTAAGAAGCATTGAGAAGGTGAAAGGCTCTGAGAGTGCGAGAAGGTGCTCTACTCCTGGCCAGGAAGGTGTTCCCAGTTGTCGGTCAGGAGTAGAGCTCAAAGAAAAAAGTGGTTGTGATGAAATAATTTATGGAAGGAGGAAGAGTTTGAAATTGCCAGGAAGGATATATATATATATATTTATTCGCCTTACTGAGTCAATCCTGACTATTGGCGCCTGTGTTGACAGAACCCTCTGGGGAATAAACTGTCGCTGGACTATGTAGTTGCTGCGTAAAAGCTATATACAAAGTGTGTGTTGTCGTGAAAATTAGCGAGATACATGATATGCCGTAGCAAATAGCCCCCTAAACTATCCCTCAGATTGCTCTTCATTAGTACCATTTCCCCCACTAAAGATTCGTTTCCGCGTTGGTCATTGGACACCAGACACTTCGAGGGAGACCTGTAGTAACCGGCTTACACCTGATTCATGGGGGCGAGGCCACCAAACTCGCCCAGCACTACACAGGGGCGGCGGCCCCTCCTCGAAGGTCGACGGTGCCGGGGTACGAATTAATTGACCAGAAAAATTCGCAAGTCAAGAAGTGCCCATGCAGGAATCAAACCTGCTACCTCTAGGAGGTACACCCAGCGCCTTGACCACTGCGCCACTGGGGACGCCAGGAAGGATAGAAGACGAATATTCGTACATGGGGGGAAAGAGCAAGGTGGTAAAATATTAAAATAATGGCAATTGTTTTGTGCGCTCTCGACGGCGAATCTTTTGTGCGTCTCAACTGCGACGACAGTAAGCATTGCGTCAGTGTTTGCAATTGAGGAAGGAGCGATGTGTAGATGAAGCTGCAGACGAGGAAGGAGCGATGGGTAGATGACCAATATGTGGTGCGGTTAGGAACAGCAGAACGGGAAGGAGCTGGAGCTATCCTTCGAGTCCGGGCTGACTAACCTTTCACATAAACATCAGCCTGTCTTCACCGTCACTCCTTGAGCTCATCACTTTGTTTTTGTCTTCTACTGATATGACAGTCATATTGGTCTGAGTGGATGTCAATGTAGTTTTCGTGATCAATGCCATTGCTGGTGCCTACACTAAGTTGTCGCCTGTTGCTCACATCGCGTGTCTTCTCTCGCGCACAGCCCAAGATACCCGTGTCCAACTTCATCACACATTCAGTGATTGGGGGGGTATGGCCGGTTTACCCAAATACATGTCCATGTAACTCTTGCTCAAACACGGCTTTATGACATCCAAACACGTGTCGACTACACCGATGGCGCTGCTCTGAATGCAGCTGTTGCCGCACACAGCCTATAATCACCATTTTCGCAGGAAAGGTGAAAGCTACGCTGCAAGAGGCCAACGCCGGCCCGGCGGCTCCTCGAGCAACCAACGCCCAAACACCAGAAAACTCCAGCGCGACCAGGATACGACTAATTGACTCGCGTGCGACTCCAACTGCCACGCAGTTTATCATGCTGGTACATGCACCCAGAGCTACGGCCATCGATGCGCCCGTGTCATAGATAACCGAGTCTCGGCTAAAGACGGATATAGTGGTAAATGCAAAGTGGTCGATGCTGGGCAATGTGTCGTTGTCAAGAATGCTGGTATTTAAAAAGATTGCGGAAAGATAAGCAACGTGGCCAAACTCGGGTTCTCTTGGTACCTCTATGCCGCCTGTGATTGATTCCTGATGCGTCTGTAGAAGGCGGCTGGGTCCTCGACGTCGTCTTGTCGGCTTTTCTTGGCCGCAATAGCCTGACGGAGATCGGAGTTGGGGTCTTCAATCTTTGCGTTGATCCGTCGTTTAATGTCGGGGTTGCCGACGAATCCGGGTGGGCGTAGCTCTCGGTTTACGTACCAGCACACTTCAACTCCGTGGCGGTAGGAGTCGCACGCGAGGCAGTTTGTGGTGCCCTGGTCGCGCTGGCGTTTTCTGTTATTGGGGTGTTGGTTGCCCGAGGGGCCGTCGGGCCGGCGTTGGCCCCTCATGGCGTAGTTTCCACTCCCGCGGGATTGCTGATTTGTAGGCTCTACTGTATGTGCATCTGTATTCAGAGCAGCGCCAGCGGTGTAGAGCGGGGCGACGATGAGTTTTTGACGGATGCGGAGGCTCTTGGCGACAGCTTCAAATGTAACCGTGTCGTTTGTGATGTCGTCCATATGGACCTGGGCGAAAACTTCCACCCATAGAGGAAGGGTGGCCATAATGTTGCTAGTGAGCAGGGGCAACCACGATCGCGACGATTGCGCGAGGCCAACTCCGGCGACGTCGCATTGGATCATGGTTTGGTACCAGTCTCCTACCCAGTCTCGATAGTTTATGGGGTTTGTGGGGGCGGTAGACATCTTCGACATCGCGGCCCAAAATTTGCGTTCATAAACATGGCGGATACTGTGTTCGTTGATGTTAAGATAGGTTTTTAGTTCCTCGATCCAATGGTTGGGGTCCTCGTCATGAAGCTCGACGAGCCGTTTTGCCAGGGTGTCATTGACCGTTTTCCAAATCCATTGTTGTAGCTTCGTCTTCGCTTTGGCCTGGTCCTCAAAGTCGTCGTCTTCTCTGTCTAGCCAAGGCTGGCGGGCATCGGTAGCGATGACATTGTCATAGATGTCCTCGTCAATGGCGACGGTGGTGAAGTTTGAATACCAATCACCCCATTCTTCCACGGAGTTAAGTATGGGCGCTGAAGGGAAGTAATCCATCATGTATGTATGTAGTGTAGTTGGCAGGTGTGAGTGGGTATGGGTAGGTACAAGGATCTGTTGCTGTATTGTGAAGTCGTAGAATGGCGTGGTGGGCGAGGGTGAGGCTTGTGCCGTTGCCGTAGATCGTGTCAGTGGGATAGTCGAGCGAAGGGAAGTTGCGGTGGCGCGTCGTACTGATAATTAACGGTGTGAAAATATAGAAAGAGAAAAGATAGTTATTCTTCTAAGTTCTAGTATGCCCTATCTAGTATGCCCTATCTCGATGGACGAGAGAACTTATATACATAATAAGGACGCACACTTCAGAGGCAAACAAAGAGAATGCGTCATGATGACTCAGCACCTCAGAATGTGGTCCGTTACTAGTCCATGAATGGGCACAGCTCGTAGTGGAGTCGTGTGCCTGGTCTCCGGACAGACTGAAGCGCGGCAATATCCATCTGTCCTGCGGTTTTGTTTTCTGTTATTGTCGGTGCCGTCGTCGTTCAGACGTAACACTCACACATATCACAGAAGCATGGGGGGATGTCCATATATACTTTCTCGGCTCGCACGTGCATCGGCAGCCGCACACCCACTAAGCATAAGCTACTAAATCCGCATTTATCATCCACTAATTAGCCAAATTTAGCCTTGGTCCACTAAAACATAGCCCGTGCAGCCCCACGTCTTCCCGGTGAGCCTCATGAGGCGCAGCTTTGCGTATGTGTAGTTAGGCGGCAAGTATTGGACAGACGTGCTCCGAGACAAGGAGTTTTCATGCAACATAGGCGCCAATAGTCAGGATTGACTGAGTACGGCGAATAATTATAATAATAATTCTATCAATCCAGATACCAATAAAGCGGGCTAACTGGTGCTGGATATTGGCGGTAGCCTCATCGAGCAAACAGCCGTTATTCTGCCGCATTTTGATTTAGTTTGAAAAATATAACTTCAAAGCCACATGTCTGATTCTATAGCGGACTAGTTACTTCCTTCTTGCATATCCAGCGGCACCCTCAAAATCACCGGGCTGGCCACCAAAATTGACGGAACTGGACTCCCGCCTGCAGAACGGGCTTTACGGACCGGCCGCTTTCTCGCGAGCCTAATTAAAACGAGAGGCTCTTGCTAGGGAACTGGAGAGGTCCTGTGCTGACATGCTACTGCCCTTTTTTTATTTAGTTTGTTTTATGCTGTTTTTTGGCAGCTTCTCCTTCTTCTCTATAGTATGCACTCGCCGCATGCTACACAGAACTATTGTCGGAACGTTAATCACGTGACTGTGACAGAAGTATTTGGCCGGCACACCACGGAGTGGTGTTGGAGCCCCCGGGACGAGCAGGAGCAAGGAAATGAGACGTGTTTAGGACTAAGGACGGACTATCCCTCTCCCGGCTACCGAGAGGGAGGTCCTACTCAGGGGTATAAGTAGGCAGGGCGCGCAGCGCCCTGCATCTCAACTTAGAAGAGAACCATGACCAGATATACCACCAGACCAGAGCACCCCCCCCACCATAGGATTGCTTCGGTCACCGGTATCAAGTCAGACAATCAATACGAATACTCCTTCTACTTACATCATTGCTTAAACCCTTACTGGTGAACCCACAACTATAGTATATGACACCGCAGTTCTGCGACGTGTTGTCTCCCGGGGGGCTCTGTTTATCTACTCCAATAGTCAGAATTAAGAAGGCGAATTGATAATAGTGATAACGGCCGTAGCTCTTATTATTCTCTTACACCGTTACTAAGCACACTCAAGTCTACATTTCACTTACCTGGGATGGTGTATTAGTAAACTTCCTTGGATCGTGCAGTAGACTTTGTATCTTATATTTCTTCTATTTCTTATATCAGAAATAACTTCAAGGTAACCCTCCCAAAATCAACACTTTCTCGATAATCGCATCATCACAAAAACCCATCACAGAAACCAAAGTTACCAAACCCAGTCAACATGCCACTTCACGACTTCTATCAGGTGTATAACCGCATCACAGAGAGCATAGTCTTATCTTCCAAGGAAATATCATCCAACCACAGCCTGGACCGACAGCCGGAGATCGAGATGATCGAGATGGAGAATCTTTCCCGCAAATTGCCATCCCTCAGCATGTCCGTTTCGACCGTCACACAAAATCAAGTTCCGAATCATAAAAAAACTAGCAGCAAAACTACCCGGAACGACACCACGCAAGTCATCCGCGCCGACCTCCTCCCTCTTATCCGCAGGTGGATTGCTTCGGCAGTCGATGCTACTTCGGCCGCCAGTGCTGCTTTGGCCGCCCAGGACGATACCACTCATGACATTGAGCTGGACGAGTTTTTGAATCTGCCACGCGATACTACTGGCACCGAGGGCTTTTGCGACGACTCCAGGGCACACACGCCCGTTGAAATCGCCATTGCACGTCATCTATCACGGGCGCGGCGAGCCAACGCTTCGACGTCCGTTCCTCTGAACAGATTCCCTCGCCGCAGCTGCCCGGGACGTCGCTGTCGGTGCCCTTGCTGCTCATCGGCGACACTCATGACCGACGATGAAGTTAATCTGCGATGTAACAGATCGACATGAGCGTAAGTGACGATTGGTTCATTCTGTACATACCTTCCATTGCAAATCACTAACATGAAATTGCCGTATTGGGACATCACGTGCAAAAATCAGTACGATTAATCAGTTATATTCTGCCATCCTTCACCGCCTACTCACAGACTTTTCTCTCCCGTCTCCTGATCCTCCCATCTTTTGCTTCATCTTTTCTACTTTCTCTCCAAACTCGACACCACATCACGACGCGACAAACAACGTGCAGCTGCAACTCAAGTATCACTGAACTACACTGCACACGGTAAGCGTAGACTGTCATGCGTTGCTGGTTGTCCTCGAGTTTTTGCGAGTCTCGAGTCTGAGACTGCGACATCGACCTGTCTTACGAGCCTCGTCTGCCGCCACGCAGTTCCCCAGCTGGCCACACCGTCACCGATACTCGTTCCTACGGATGTCACGACACCCAATATTGTCCTCGTTGATATTTTTCGCGAGGCTTGTCTCACGGCAAAACGTTTTGTTGCGCCACGACAATGGGCTGGATGGGATCTGTCGAGTTTTTTGTTTCAAACAAAGCTCGAAAGACCACTGCAAGATCAAAGGACCATCATAGTCCGCGCCCGCCGTCGCAAGACACGGGGAACGCCGCTCTGCGGTGTTCCGCCTCCCACGCGGGCGAGGCTCCAAGCGTTCCAACAAATTATGTAATGATTTCATAGCTATGCAAATATGCTTACGTAACCATGATAATGCATCCGCCGTCGCGATCGTGATGACACTAGTTCTCTGCGTGAGCGCGCTATTGCGTATCTAATCTACCCGATTACGACCATGGGCCATACGTCATCCCACCAACGAGCTTCTGATCTCCCCTGATAATGTACCTGATCAGACCAGTTCTCGTTCTCGTATCGTGATATAAAAGGCGCACGTCTCTCTCTTTGTAACAACGCCGTCAAGAGCATCTTTAATTAGTCGATCTCCTCATCAACATGGCCAAGTTTAGCCATCTGCCGCTGAGCACGAGCGGCCCGCTGGACTGTGCCCTACGCGGCACGCTGCTCCTGAACCACGCCATCTTCAACAAGGGCTCGGCGTTCCCGGCCGACGAGCGCCGCGAGTTCGGCCTCGCCGGCCTGCTGCCCGCGTCCGAGCAGACGCTCGAGCAGCAGGTGGAGCGCGCCTACCAGCAGTACAGCACGCGCGCCGATGACCTGGCCAAAAACACGTTTCTGACGTCGCTGCACGACCAGAACCATGTGCTTTTCTTCCGGCTCGCGCAGGACCACCTGCAGGAGATGTTCTCGGTGCTCTACACGCCGACCGAGGGTGACGCGATACAGAACTACTCGCGCCTCTTCCGGCGGCCCGAGGGCTGCTTCCTGCGCATCGACGACGTCGACGGCGTGTTCCCGGCGCTGGCGCAGTGGGGCGGCGCCGACGATATTGACTACATTGTCGTGACCGACGGCGAGGAGATTTTGGGCATCGGCGATCAAGGCGTCGGCGGCGTGCTCATCTCGCGCGCCAAGCTGATCTTGACGACGCTGTGCGCCGGCATCCACCCCAACCGCACGCTCGCCGTCGTACTCGACTGCGGCACCGACAACCAGGCGCTGCTCGACGACCGGCTGTACCTGGGCCTGCGCCAGACACGCGTGCGCGGCGCGCTCTACGACGACTTTGTCGGCACTTTTGTGCGGTCCGCGCACCGCCTCTTCCCCAAGGCGTACGTCCACTTTGAGGACTTTGGCCTTGCCAATGCGCGCCGCATCCTCGACACCTACCGCCCGCAGATCCCATGCTTCAACGACGATGTTCAGGGTACAGGCTGCGTCACGCTCGCGGCTATTCTGTCGGGCCTGCACGTCGCGCGCGTGGACCTCGCCGACCTGCGCATGGTTGTCTTTGGCGCCGGCACGGCAGGCGTCGGCATCGCCGACCAAGTGTGCGACGCGATTGCCGAGGTGCGCCAGATTGCGCGCACCGACGCCGCGCGCCAGATCTGGCTCATCGACAAGCCGGGCCTGCTGACGACCGACATGGGCGACCGCCTATCGCCGGCGCAGGCGTTCTTTGCCAAGGAGCGCCACGACTTTGCCGCCGCCGACGCTGACGACGACAGCACAATCGGCCTGCTCGCGACCATCCAAAAAATCCAGCCCAACGTGCTCGTCGGCACGTCGACGAAGCCCAAGGCGTTTACCAAGGAGATCGTGCAGGCCATGGCGCAGGGCGTCGCGCGGCCCATTATCCTGCCGCTGTCGAATCCGACGCGGCTGCATGAGGCCGTGCCCGAGGATCTGCTCGCGTGGACCGACGGCAAGGCGCTCATCGCGACGGGCTCGCCGTTTGCGCCCGTCAAGGGCCCGTGGGGGCCGGACGGCCGCGAGATGGAGATTGAAATCGCAGAGTGCAACAACTCGGTCGTGTTCCCGGGCATTGGCCTGGGCGCCGTGCTGTGCCGCGCCAAGCGCGTGACCAACGGCATGCTCGTCGCGGCCGTGCGCGCCGTCGCCGACATGAGCCCGGCGCTGCATGTGTCAGCCGAGGACAAGGAGCGGGGACTCGTGCCGCCGCTGCTGCCGGGCGTCGAAGCGGTGCGCGACGTCAGCGTGAAGATTGCGGTGGGCGTGATCCAGCAGGCGGTGGCCGAGGGCGTGGCCACGGAGGCGGACATTCCGGCGGACGACGCGACGCTACAGGCGTGGGTGCGTGAGCAGATGTGGTCGCCGGAGTACCGCAAGCTGCGGCCCGTAAGCCTGGACAAGGCGTCGCGGCAGGCGATGGACATGCGCAGCGGCGGGTTTGTGCGGCGCGACAGCTTCGCATAGGTAGATGCCGATTTTATATGATATTCCATTTCCAGACACAACTCGTGATGCTTAGTCATCGTCAAATGCCAGCACATGTCAAGGTATTTACGACTGCTCAGACCTTCTATCTACTTTGTTACTAAGCTTACACGGCGAGTCGGTTAGAGTCAACTACTAGTCGCAAGTCTAAGAGGCAACGAAGACGTGAAGCATGTCGTGATGAGCCCAAGGCTATCCAGTAGACTTTGGTCTTTAGTAGACTTTGGAGTGTATATCTGTATCCCACGTAGAGTCTCTGCTCGTCCTTCATCACTTCTTCCAACTATACCATTTTCTTACTTTACTTATCAACTCTTACCCCCTCACATCACACAATGACTCTCATCGTCCTCTGGGACTACCCATTCATCCTTGACATGCCTACTATTACCATCACTATCTACTATTGGCCGGACGACCTGCTAGTAACAGTACTCTCTGATTAACATAATGCCCCCCTTTCTTCCCAGCACTAAGCTCGCCCTTGAAAGTGCCATGGCCGTTAATGCCTCCGCGGCTGCACTCAACATGACTGTGACGGCAGCCGCCGCCACTGCCGCCACGACTTTTCCGTTGATCAAAACAGTAGGCTACCCGGCCATGGACTTCGTCACCACCAGCGTACACGACGCCAGCAGCCACACTTTGTACGTCGCGGAGGGTGCCGACGCCTACGCCATCTCGTACTATCTCGACCGAGTCAGCAACACGACCGAGCCCACTGCGCACGACTTGCAGCTCGCGCGCCGCAGCGGCCCCGACATTGCCCAGGTGGCCGTCGATGCCCACAACCGGATCCGCGCCAAGCACGGCGTCCAGCCCCTGCGCTGGAACCAGGAACTCGCCGGCTACGCGCAGATTTTCTATTTTAAATATTGATTCCACTCTCTCGGTCAAGCCGCTTCAGGTCACCGTACGTCGGGCTGGTCAAGGGGCACAATAGGCGGCTTCCGGCAATACGGTGGCCTTCTCGGAGGAGGGAGAGGGCTGTCGCCGGGGCTACGGGTCACGCCGGCTGGTGCTTGATAGGTCACGGACGCACACACTGTCACACACTGTTACACACTTTTATGACGTCCAAGACATTGCTGTCACTATACTATATTATATCTCAGATCGCTTGTTTGCCTATAACGTGTACTAAAGTCTAGGTACAAATGCATTTTCAAAGTTCTGTAGATGCACGTTAAAAGGCGACGACGTGCCAAGTTACAGCTTTTGATTCAATATCTGAATGATAGCACATAATCCACATAATCGGCAATCTAAAGATAGGAGTGTTGGCTTGACAAGCTGTCTAATATGCCTTGCCAGATGTCAATCAATCAATCAATCAATCAGCCTTGCCAGAGATCTTACAGAAAGTGTCTAAACTAGATCTACCCTGTCACAGGGTTGTACATGTAAGTGAAACCTGGGGTAGCGGCAGAAGGCTGCCTGCCGACAGAATATTCTGTACATATATGTTGATTTGATTTGAGCTGATTTGATCTTGTTTTACGTCTCCCAGATTACACCAAGTACCGTCCCAAGTACCGGACTACACCAAGAGCACAAGACGCAAGACTGGTTACGCAGAGGTTGGAGCCCTCTCAAGAAATACTTCAATGCGTGGGGCTTTAGAGCCCCATAAGGCCTGTTGCGCACGTCCACAGCATGCGGTGTAAATATAGACGTAAATAGGAGTACATACGGAGTAGACCACAAGTGACGTAGACTCCATCAGAAGTGTCGTATCCTACCAGGTCTCCGTGCCGAGATGGTGAAATGGGTAAGGTGGAAAGAAGGATAGGAAGGAGATCGGAATATCAGGGACAGGCATGTCTATGCTTATGCTTAAGCATATGCTTACCTATGCTTACGCAGTACCACCACGCCGGACAGGGTATTTCCAGAAGGGCTGGTCCACAGCTAGGGCGTGTCTATTTCCATTTGCTGCAAATGGGTCGCCGAGAGTTACTCCGTAGTGACAGATCGTTCTTTGTTAAAGTTCTTTGATTCGGTAGCTTCTCTACTTTGTTAGGGCAAATCAAAAACGCTTCGTATCCATTCCCGAATAAAGTACGTATATGCTTACGTATAGTGCGTACGGAGTATTCCGAGCGGTCAATTTCATCTCGTATTGAGAAGAGACAGACTCCGTCGAGGGCACGTCTAGTCGGCTTTTACATACCGTACCCCTACTGAGACTCGCATAGCCCCTAATGGTAAATCGCGTCGCGAGTCGGTAATGGTATGCTATGAGACGCATAAGAATGTCATCTAACCAAACAAGTTAATCTAAGATATGTATTTGAATTGCACGGAGAGACAAGATAGGAGCAAGTAGAAACAAGTAGACAGTGGTAAAAAAGTAACAATAACAAGCAATACCTCTGTCAAACAACAGAAACTGGCTGATCATGATTCATGATATTCGCGCCGTAATCTCTCAAGTCTCAAATATTAACGGAGCCCTAAACGGTAAGTAAGATTGCGCTATGTCATAACGGAGACAAAAGTAGCATCGCGGCGCATACTGTATGCTTACATCTACACAGTAATATCCCGCAATACGAACGAGTCGTCTGACCTGATGCTATCCTATCGCATTTGTATCTGCTCGGCTCTTTGCTTATTATTTGCGTATGTGTAGTCCTTCACTTGGTATGAGTTCTCCTTCATCATTTACCTCTTATCCTCTCTATCATCTTCTCTGCTCCAATCACATGACGTACTTTCCGTTTCTTACTTTCTCCGTCCATCCCTCCACCCGTACATCCGCCTTCCGTTTATCCCCGCCAAGACCTCGTGTTCCTCCGTCACAGTATTGCGCAATGTTCTCCGTTCTCCTTCCCCGTAAATCTTCTCCGTATTAATCAAGTTTTCCCCTATAAAAAATCAAAATCGCCCCTAAAGTCTTAGCTTTTAGCGCACACAAGCTTATTTCTAGCGTGCACTTGGCGTGATGGTGCCAATACCTCAAAGACATGTACTCGTCGATGGTGGATCATCAAGTCCGATGTCACCTCCACAAGTGTTCTCGGCAGGGCTGTCTCCTCTTGATCGGGTGTGGCGATAGAAGCGGCAGTATTCGTATTCTGGATGTATGTAAGCTGTCTTACTCGACCGCGTCGAGCTTTTCATTCTTCTCGTCTCTCTTCGTACTATCACGAGATGACCGCATCGTAGCCTCTGTCACTCGTTATCGTCCTGTCGCTCTTCTCGGTCGCTCTTCACATTGTCTCTCGTCTGTCTCTCGTCTCTCGTTCTCATTCTTTCTCTCGCTATCGCCATCGTCTCTGAATCATCCCTACTACCGGCATCGTCTGCATCTATCGTCTCATCTACTCATCTATCGTCTACACAATGAAACCCGCCACCATCCTCGCGGCCTTTGCCGCATCTGCCGCCGCCCTCGATGTCGACATCACCGATGCCACCGCCGTCAAGGCCGCTGCCAAGCTCATTGCCGCCAACCTCTTCTCCTACTACGAAGGCGACCAGCCCGGCAATACACCCGGCATCCTGCCTGGCCCGCCACCCATGGGCGACTACTACTGGTGGGAGGCCGGCGCAATGTGGGGGACTTTCGTCGACTACTGGCACTACACCGAGGACACCACCTATAACAATATCTCTGAAGAGAGCATGGTCTTCCAGGCCGGCGCCCCCGACTACAGCTACCAGCCCGCCAACGTGAGCATGTCCCTCGGCAACGACGACCAGGGCTTCTGGGGCCTGAGCGCCATGCTCGCCGCCGAGGTCAACTTCCAAAATCCTCCCTCCACCGATCCCCAGTGGCTCGCCCTCGCACAGGGCGTCTGGAACACCCAGGCCGCGCCCGACCGCCACGACGACACCTGCGGCGGCGGTCTGCGCTGGCAGATCCCGCTGTCGAACAACGGCTACAACTACAAGAACAGCATCGCCAACGGCATTTTTTTTAATATGGCCGCGCGCCTCGCCCGCTACACGGACAACGACACATACGCACAGGTCGCCGTGGATACCTGGAACTGGATGGAGGGCGTCGGCTTCATGTCGGACTCAAACATTTACGACGGCGCGCACGTCGACTACAACTGCACCGACATCAGCAAGGCCCAGTTCTCGTACAATGCCGCCATCTTCCTCCAGGGCGCCGCCTTCATGTACAACTACACCAACGGCAGCACCGTGTGGCAGGACCGCGTGACGCAGCTCACCAACCGCACGCTCGAGCTCTTCTTCCCCGACGGCATCGCCGTCGAGCTCAGCTGCGAGCTCACTGCCTCCATCCAGTGCACCACCGACATGCTCGCCTTCAAGGGCTTCGTCCACCGCTGGCTTGCGGCCACCACCCAGGTCGCCCCCTTTATCAAAGATACCATCATGGCCACCCTCAAGACCAGCGCCGCCGCCGCCATGACCAGCTGCGACGACTCTGGTGTCTGCGGCTTCCGCTGGACCACCGGCAGCTCCGACGGCAACACCGGCGCCGGCCAGCAGATGAACGCCCTCGCCGCCCTGCTCAGCACGCTCATCGACGAGCCCTACGTCAAGGCGCCCCTGACAAATACCACTGGCGCCACCAGCGTCGGCAACCCCACCGCCGGCCTGGACTCCAGCTCCAGCTCCAACAAGGTC
Source organism: Ophiostoma triangulosporum (assembly GCA_029298705.1). Lineage (NCBI taxonomy): Eukaryota > Fungi > Ascomycota > Sordariomycetes > Ophiostomatales > Ophiostomataceae > Ophiostoma > Ophiostoma triangulosporum. The sequence goes on along the minus strand of JANSLO010000008.1, from coordinate 406,349 downwards.
CTCAAGGCCGTCACTACCGCCGACCGTGCCGGCGCCGGCATCCTGACCGCGGTCACCCTGTCGACGTTCCTGGCACTCTGTGTCTGGCTGACTACCGACCTCGCCGAGCACAGCGATTGGAATTTGATGCGCCCTGTTTAATTTTGTTTCTTGTTTTTCGTTTTTTTTTTGTTTATTTCTTGCATATTGTACTATTGTTACTATCGGTGTTTACTGGGTGGCGTCTGGCGTTTTGTCTATCGGGGATCATCGTAATGTCACGGGCACGCGCAGTGCGGTTATATGTCAATTTTATCCTATCTTGAACCAAAACCTGCTATGAAAAAGTGATCGCAACGCCGCCACAAGACTACACGCCGTCCGGGAACGCCGCCACCCACGCCTTCACAAACTCTTCCTCGGCTGCCTGCACGGCGCGGATCGGCGCCGGCGGCAGGTCGTCTGTCGTCTCGTTGTCCAGCAGCCCGTTCTCGTCCCAGTGGTGCACCGCGCCGCCGCCAATCAGCATAAATGGCTCACTGGCCGTGCTCTTCCGACTGGCGTCTGTGTGGCCCAGCGCGTGCACCGAGGCCGCGCGCCACGGATCTGCCTCGCCGTCGAGAAACGCCAGCCGCGGGTAGTGCATATCATACGCGCCGTACTTGTTTACCGACTCTAGGTCCGGCAGCTCGTCGATCCCGAATGCCTGGCGGCAGATCGTTGCGTAGTACGATGTCGTCAGTAGCCGGCTCACGAGCGGCAGCCGGTCCGCCGGCACGCCCGCGCCCGTCGGCAGGTAGCCCCATTGCGTGCAGAACTGGTACGGCCAGGCGCGCCACTGCTGCGCCAGGTCGTCCTGCTGGTAGAACGTGGCGTTGTGGTTGCCAAAGCACTGGTCCTGCGTACGGCCTGGCGCGCAGGGGTGCGCCGCGCCTACCCAGCCGATGAGGTTGAGCATCGGCTGTGTCAGCTCGGCCACGTGCGTGCGATACGACGTCGCACCGAGCAGGGCCTGCACGGCGTCGCGACGGTCGTCCAGGTCGGGGTACAGCGCCGTGTCTGCGGTCAGGTTGCCGCAGAAGTAGCCAAAGCTGGGGTCGCTGACGGCCGGGTCCCAGTTGGTCGACTGGAAATCGTCGAGGCCGCTCGCCAGCAGAGCGGCAAAATCGTCATTGTGCGTAATGTTGGGCAGGCCAAACACGCTCTTGAGCTCCACGATTCGGGCGGCCGCCGTGCTGTCGGCGTCGGTGTTGGCGTCGTGCCGCTTCTTGAGCTCGCCGGGGGATGCTGAGGCAGGGCTCGAGGGCAGCAGGATCTGGTCGACAACGTGGACCAGCTTCTCGAGCACGCGCATGCATGCTTGTGGCGCGTACAGCCGGAGCGCTTCGTAGTACTCCCAGTAGTCGTAGATGGCGACGGTGACGCCCGACGACGAGATGGCGCCCCAAAACACATCCGGGTACACGATGCGCGCCAACGCCGCAAACACGCCCGCGTACGACCCGCCGTAGATGATCCACGGTGCCTTGGACGGCGACACGTCGTTGCCGACGTGGAAATCGACATGCTCCGCAAAGTAGGCCGTGTCGGCCAGGGCCTGTTCCATGCGCAAAAAGCGCAGGTTTGTAGTCGACAGGTCCGCGTACGGAAAGCTCGTGCCATAGTAGCGGTGCTCCAGAACGACGCCGATGCCATGTGTCGCCCGGGCCAGGCGTGCCAGCAAGCCCTTTTGCAGAAACGGCAACCGGTCCTCGCCAGTCGTCTCGCCCGCCGCCAGCACGATCACGGGTCCGCCCGGCCGGTAGTGTGCGGCGTCGTACCAGTACCGCAGCTGGAACGTGTCATTGGTGTGCGGCGCATAGATGGATTCGTTGTGGAAGTGGTCAATCGGCACCGTCAGATTGTGCGCAGTATACTGGCTCGTGAGTGACGAAGTCGTCATCGCCGTCTCGGCCGCGGATAAGTCCACAATGTCGCGCGCAAGCTCGCGGATGGGCCTCCATGTCCGCAAGGCCGTGCACACCGGCAGCACCACAAGTAAGCCAGCCACCCGCATATTTTGTTAGATGCAGTGCGTTGATGATTATTTCAGACGATGCGGCGTGACAGGCAAGCAAGATAAGCGGCGTATTAGTGGGTTCTCTTGATGTGGAAGAATGACGGATGACTAATGATACGCACGATGACTAATGCTCGATATAACAAAGGACGTGATGCCGAGATTTGTTCAGCTCAGCACCACGGCAGAATTATTCTTAAATATTCACCGTGTTACTGCTTCTTTGTGATGGTTTCAGTTTTTTATTGTATATTGTAACTGTCAAACAGCTTGTCTGAGTTATTAAAGCTTATTCTGCTGTAAAGTGTGACAATCAGCGTTTGATCGTTACACGTTTGTGAGTGGTGTCCTACGGATAATGCTCTGGTCTGTTCGGTGATGTTTTGTTTTGTTTTATTTCTATCTTGAGGTGCAGGGCCTGCGCCTTGTTCACATATCACTGAGGGGATCAAATCAAACCCAATCGAAATGAGAGGTAAGCATGTACAAGTTGTACATGCTTACTCATCGAGCGATGCTGTACAGTACAACATCGTTGTTGGTGGCGAGTAGCTTCGTCCATTTTGATTTCTTCCTCCTTCTTCTCCTCCAACTCTTCTTCTCCAATTTTCTTCCTCCTCTCTTCATCCTCCTTCTTCTGCCTCATCTTCTCTCTTCTTCTCACAATTGACCTCAACACAACACTGTGCAAAGCCCCAAACATGGGTAGGTTTTCCACATCCTTCTAGACTGCTTCTCATGCTGTATACTAATAAACAAGCAGATCGAAAGCGAAGCACGACTAGCGAAGAACAGCGTCAAAGCAAGAAAGCCAAGCAGTCGAGAGAGAGCTGGCAGACGCTCGCGCTTTCGTCAGAGTCTCTGAGGAAATGCAACACCTGGGCCCCGGCGGCCGGTTCAAGCGTCGATCCGGAAACGGACTACTGCTTAGGCATTTTATCTATGGGCCGCGCCGAGATGGCCTTCACTCAATCTCTGATGACCGAACATGAGTCCAACAGATTCATCTGGCCACGGATCGCTGCCAGAGGTGCCAGTGATGAAGACAAACTGATCATCATCAGGTTTTGTATTGCCCTCGCCGACAATGGTATCGGTCTCATTGGATATCCGGAGGACAAAAATGAAACGATCAAGGAACTTGCTAGAAGCATCTTACCTGTCAAGGACAACTGGCAGACGCTCGCACTATCGTCAGAGTCACTAAAGAAATGGCACTTCTCGACCCCTTCAGACGTCACAAGCGCCAGTATGACGCGCTCCTGCAAAAACATTTTGCAAATGGGCAACGAGCAGATGAGAGCCGCTCAAGCTCAGATGACCGAACATGAGTGCAACAAATTCATCTGGCCACCAATCGAAATGAGACGCGCTAGTGACGAAGACAAATTGATCGTTATCAAGTTTTGTATTGCCCTCGCCGACAGTAGTATCGACCTCGTTGAAATCCAGGAGGACAAAAGGGAAACGATCAAGGAACTTGCTAAAAGCGTTTTACCTGTCAAGACCGAGGACCAGCTTCTGGTTAGCCAGGTCCACTGGCAGGACCACTGGGAGGTCGCCAAGGAGGCTTTTGAGAGTGAAGAGATTGTTGATGTCGTCGGGACTCATCCTAGCAAGCGGCTGCAGCACGTCCTGATGAAGTACATGGACACATATTTCGGCACCGCCATGCAGGCGAAATCCAAGTTCGCCTACCACTCGCCGTATGCCTCCATGGTTGGACCATCAGGCTCGGGAAAGACGTTTTCAGTGAAGCACATGGCCGAGGACGAGGGCGTGTGGGTTGTGTATGCAAATCTATCTTCTGCTGACCGCTCCGTCCCGCCACAAGGGCCCCTCAGCGCGTGCTTGCGTACACTGACTTCTGTGCCAGCTGCCAAAAAGTTCTGGACGCAATATCTTCGCTCTTGTGTCTGGCTTGTGGAATTGGCCAAAGAGCACAGCATGACGCCAGCCATGCTGTTCCGCCTCTGCTATCATGACAGATACCAGTCATTTCGCGAGGCTCTCGCCACGCTCGTTTATGGATGCCGCAGCCTCTGCACCAAGCAATCCATCGCAGATGCTCTGCGGAAGACTGTGAACCTCGAGACTCTTCGTGCTTGGGAAACGTCGCGCGCGACATCCAGGAGACCGTCAGCCGACACGTACACCCAGAGCAAGCGCATTGTCGTCTGTCTCGACGAGGCACGCAACCTACTGTATGAGCCTGCCCACACCTTTGAGAGCTATACAGAAAGCTGCCCTGTCGCCTTCCTTCAGCTACGGTTCACTTTAGCTCAAAACGATACCATAGGAGACCACCAGCTGTTTGGCCTGTTGCTTGACACATCATCGAAACTGCTAAACTATACACCGGTTGTGGACTATAGCCCTAGTATCAAGGCGGGAATAGGCATTGAACTCTTCCCACCTTTGTATGGTATCAACACAATCTGGGACGGTATAGCCATGCGATCCGAAGCTGTTCAGGACTGGCTCAAGACTGTTTTGGTGCGGGCTCGCGACAGTGATCCCTTGTCCACCACCGTCCATATTGGCCCTCGGTTGGATAACGACTGGTCTCGCTTTTATTATTCATTGGGCCGTCCACGCTGGGGCGGCATCATCGAGGCCAGCATGCAGGGAAGGTCGGACAACATGGAGAAGAAGCTGTCCGATGGCATAGATTTTGTTGACAAACTCGTCCACGAGAAAATCAGTCCGAAAGACGGATTGACACCCACAGAGGAAGCGCAATATCACCTTGCCTTCTTGATGTTTAGACTTCAGTTCCGCATCTCCGACCACAAGCTGAGCGAGGCGTGTGTCGCCGACTGGCTCCACTATGTGCGCCACGTCTCGGAAGACCGGACGACGATCCAGACAGTGCAGCCAGGCGAGCCGGTTCTGGCCCAATACGTTGCCGACTGCATGAAGAGATCGTCGAAACTGCGCGAAAGCTTGATTGCTAGTCTGGCCAGTGCGTTGCATTATGGTGCGCTGAATGTGGGCGACGCTGGCGAGTTTGTTGCCGGCCTGCTTCTTCTTCTTGCTGCTGATAGTCTGCCGAGGGACGAGGCTGACCCATATGCCTTGCACATGAGCCTGGCTTCACTGATGAAGGCGTTTGTGGGCTGGCAGGCCGATAACATACCGTCAATGGCCTCGGCACGGGTTTATGTGACACACATTGGGCGCTTGTGCACAGGTCCATCGTCGATCACACAGCGGCATCTGCAGATTGCCTTTATCACTGGCGAGGCCTGGTTTCTGCCTGCCAATCTCCGCGGCGCCGACATACTGATCCCGGTCTGGCAGGGCCCGGGCCTACCCATGACAGCAGTGTTGGTGCAGATCAAGAACCGGCAGAGCTCGCTCGGACACAGCGACGAGGTCCAGAAGGAGGCACGCCTAGACATTGCCGCCGCCCGCCGCAGCATAGCCGCCCTTGTTGACGAGGATCTTCCCGTGTACGGCATCTTCCTGAATGTGCGGCCTCTGCCATCACCCGGCGAGAGCTCCAGTTCTGCCTTGACCGGCACGGTCCGGACGGTTGTGTCGTGTGAGCCGGAGGATGGAAAACTGTTCATCTTTGCCCAGAGCGGTTTTGAGAAGGACACCTTTGAATTCCTATCGCTGGAAGAGTTCCAAATCCTCGCCGGCATTGTCCATTCTCATCCTTTGGGCATCGCCCAAGATGATCCACATAATCTCAGGCCGCTCTTGTATTCGCGGACCGGGTCGACCTTTATCGCTTACGAGTCCAGTGACATTTGGCAAGAGGCGGCCGACATGGATATATGAGAGACGACATGCCGTTGGATTTTGTGTTTCGTGTAATTTATCTCATTATATATATATCATTCGCCTTATTCAGTCAGTCCTGACAGAACCCTCTGGGGTAAAAACTGTCGTTGAACGATGTGAAGTAATATAGTACAAATGTGTTGGGTAGTAGGCCGCGGTTACCTACATGAAAATATAATCAAATAACAAAATTTAAACGGAAAGCAAACCAACGTAAACAGCGCTCGAGCCATATTCCTGCACGCAAAGGTAGGAGTCTGCGACACATTCTCTCCAATATCCTTTATTGCATCAAACTATGACCTCTACTCGTGTTGTCTGTGTTTAAAGTAAAGCGTGTACTGCTGCAGGAGGCATCTTGACAGCTACTTTCCTATCTGGGAATAATACAGATGATGATTACTAAGTATAAGTGAAGTCACGCAGCCACTGTAAGCACGTCGATAGATAATCCTTTTGGAAGTACTTTGAAGGTGCGCAGGCCCAAACAAAAGAAAAAAAACTGTAGACTTTGCTACTACCAAATATTAACAACAAGTGCTGCAAGCAAAAAGCATGGGCAAGGCAAACAAACTGAACAATTCGGGGGCCATTGACATTGCCGTTGGTGTAGTAGGGGGTGTTGATGGTTGGTGTTGATACCTCCGCCGGGCTGGTTCGTCATGGTGACTGCTGGCTGGGGGGCAGGGGATGGCGACGGAGCAGGTGAGTGCTGCGGAGCAGGTGAGGCCGATGAGGCGGGGGATGGCGTGGCCAAGACGGGGTGGTAATGGACAGAACGGTGATAGTTGATGTCAACCGTGTAAGGGGCGAGGCCGTAGATCTCCTGCTGCCAGGTGTTGATAGGGCCCACTTCTCTCTCCGTGCTCGACACGCACAGCCTCATCCAGCGTCCATTGATGCTGCTGTGTCTCGTGCAGCATGGCGATGATGGCTTCCCCAACGTCGTCGTTCTGTCCAAAACAGTCTTAAGCCAGTCCTGAACAGCTTTGGAGCGCATGGCCATACCGTCCCAGGTTGTATTGATGCCGTATAAAGGTGCGAACAAGTCGGTGCCAGTTCCTGCCTTGATGCTCGGGTCGTGCGTCACTGAAGGCGAGAAGTCTTGGACCCTCGATGATGTGTCGAGCAACAAACCAAAAAGCTGGTGGTGTCCTGTGGTATCGTTTCGAGCCAAAGCATGACGTAGCTGGGGGAAAGGCCACAGGGCGGCTTTCTGCATTGCTGTTAAGGGTGTCGGCGGGCACATGAAAAGTCTGCGTGCCTCGTCAAGACAGATGACAATTCGCTTGCTCTGGGTGTACGTGGCGGCTGACGGTCTTCTAGATGTCCCGCGCGACGTTTGCCAAGCACGAAGAACATCAATGTTCACAGTTTCTGGAAAGCTCCTGCGATGGATTGCTTGGTGCAGAGACTGGTGGTAGTGCCGAGGGTTTCGCTTCCAGCAACGAGCGTGGCGAAAGCCTCGCGAAACGACAGGAAATCGGCATGATAACAGAGGCGGAACAGCATTGCAGGCGTCATGCTGTGCTCTTTAGCCAATTACACAAGCCAGCCACAAGAGCGAAGATACTGCCTTCAGAACGTTTTGGCGGCTGGCACAGAAGTCAGTGAACGCAAGCACGCGCTGAGGGGTCCTTGTGGCGGGATGGAGCGGTCAGAAAAAGATAGACTGGCATAAACAACCCAAACGCCCTCGTTCTCGGCGATGTGCTTCACTGAAAATGTCTTTCCCGAGCCAGATGGCCCTACCATGGAGGCGTACGGCGAGTGGTAGGTGACATTGCGTTTCTGCATGACCGTGCCGAAATATGTGACCATGTATCCCATCAGGATGTGCTGTAGCCGCTTGCTAGGATGTTTCCCAACGCCATCGACAATCTCTTCACTCTCAAAAGCCTCCATGGCTACATCCCGGTTCTCCTGGCTAAGCGAAGACTGGTCCACAATCTTGACGGATAGAATGCTTCTAGCAAGTTCCGTGATTGTCTCCTTTTTGTCCTCCGAAATTCTGTAAAGACCGATGCCATTGTCGGCGATGGCAATACAAAAATTGATAACGATCAATTTGAGGTCGATTGTGCTAAGAAGAGAGAAGATGGGGCAGAAGACAGAGGATGGAGAGAGGAGGATGAAGAGAGGAGGAAGAAAATTGGAGAAGAAGAGTTGGAGGAGAAGAAGGAGGAAGAAATTAAAAAGGACGAAGCTACTAGCCACCAACAGCGATGTTGTTGTACTGTACAGTGTGGGATGCGGCGGGTGGCCTGAGGAATCAGGATGGCAGAACGGCCGCGTAGGCTCCTGCCATTTATCGCCCACTTCTGGGTGAGAAGACTCATCTTATCAGTCACGTGAATAATGATCCGACTGTCGGATCGTTATTCACGTGACTGTGATGGACGGAAAACACGAAGTGGTTTGGAGTCCTAACAAACGGCATGAAGGAAAGGTTGGCCTCAAGAACAAACAGACAGGAGGAAGGACAAACGACGTGAAGTAGAAGTTGGCCTCAGAATGGAATCTTCGAGCATGACCGCCCTCATGGGGTATAAATAGGCAGGGCGCCAGCGCCCTGCCTCTCAGATTAGAAGAAGAGCAGACCAGACTTACCACCCAGATTGATACACAGCTTTAGGAAACCCCTTCTGACTCTGTATCGATCACGGTAACAGTGTCGTCGATCACGTTCACCAATCTAAATTCTAGGGTCATGCATTTCGGCCGTAGTAAAAGTGCGTTTGGCACGTAGTAAAACCAAATGATCCACAATGCTACAGAAAGGTACTCTGGCAGTACTACAAGGGCGCTGTAGACAATTTAGCAGCATCCTAGATTCGTGCCGACAATTGATCGCACTGTGAACTGATTACATAACACAAACAAAATGTAGATGACAATGCAGTCTCCCGTAGTGCACCCGGGCTGCGCGCCGGCATAATATTCAGCTCGTACTCCTTCTCTGGATTGTCCTAACGTACGCGTCCGTCAGCGGCAGCAAGGTGTCAACGGGTTTTGCAGCCCGGGTCTTTGGGCGCACCGGTGCCGCAGCGCCAGTCTGTGTCACGTGTTAAAATGCGACTGCTCAATGAGAACGCTGTCATCCTGGCGCCGGCGCTTTGCGGCAGAAGCACCACTGTCTCTAACATCGCGGTTTAGAGCATCATGAAGGCGTCTCTTCCACGAGTCATGATGGATGCATGAGGTCCAATGCTGAACAGGAAGGGTCGACAGTGCGATAAATTGTCGGCACGGATCTAGGATGCTGCTACACCATCTACAGCGCACTGGATGTAGATTTGCGGTGTGACATAGGTAAGTACAGCGCTTGTCAGGCCTGCCCGCTAGCACTGCCAAAGTACCTTTTTGTAGCATTGTGGATCATTTGGTTTTACTACGTGCCAAACGCACTTTTACTACGGCCGAAATGCATGACCCAAATTCTATTGCCATCTCAATAAACCCCTTGCTGCAAACCCACACCGACAGCAATTGCGTACAATTACAGGTGAACCAATTGCAGCCTCCACAGAGTAGATACTGCATGTTGCCATCTCATCCACTTTTCAGTTACATTCCATTGGCCGCATCGAATCCAGCAAGACAATCGATTTCCTTTACTCCGTAGAGTGCCCGAGTTCTATTTAGCATGGTGGAGCGCACGCTAAATGAACTGGAGGGCGTCGGGTTTGTGGATAAGGAGAGCAACGGGAACCTGACGTGGTGCAGTGAAAGGAAGCGCGTGATGAAGATTGATTTTGACCACACGTTTGTGCGGCGGAGTGAGACGGCGGTCGCGGAAGCTGGTACCGAGGCGACGCCAATGGCAAAGGCGATGCTCGCCGCTGGTGGCCAAGCTCTCGGGGGCTTGTTGTTCTCTTCCAGCTATATCACGGATGTTATCACTTGTCTATGCTTATCCTATCTAAGCGACCATGTTTCATTCAAAAATGCATTTCAGTGCAACGCTCCTTCATGAGATGCAGTGTGGTGTGATAGTGAATTGCTGCATACACTCCCATCTACCAATCACAGTGTGACCCAAGCGCCGTCTTGGTTGGGCATCTACGGAAGACAGTTCTCCTCGTTGGGCCATCGTACGGTAATGCGACACTTTCGCGACAAGGGCAAACGGTTCTTCCGGAAGGGAGCAGGTGGCCGACGGACGCAGCAAGATATTCCGCCGGCAGCCCCTTCTGCCACGGGTAGCAAGCATATCCCACAAGAACAGTCTAGCTCTTCCTCTGAATATTGAAATGGTGCAGCCTGTACAGAAGGACAACCTAAGCACGATGCATGAGAAAGATTGTATGCAAGGATGTGTGACATGGCCGACTATCATTGCGTGGTGTAAATATATACGAGTCGCAGAAGGGGCGGGACAGAAAACAGAAAACAGAAACATGATATAGCTAAAAAAAAAAAAAAAGACGCAGCTGCTGCTCACGCGGCCGTCTCGGGCTTCCGGGCCCAGACGACGCGACAGCAGTTGTAGATGTGGGCATCGCCTTTGCGTATTTCCTTGCGCACCTGCATCTGGTATATGAGCACCTCCTCGCGCGACCAGCCGAGCACGTTGGTCAAGAACAGAATAAAGCCGTCGAGGTCGCTCAGGGCGGCAATCTCCAGAATCTCGCCAATGGAGCGCTGCACCGGGTCGGTGGGCCAGTTGCCAATGGGACACTTGACGTCAAACGTTTTGATGTCGACGAAGCCCGCGGCCTCCATAGACTTGACCTGGAGGTCGTCCTCGAGGACGCGGAACGTGTGGCCAATTTTCTTGCCGCCCTCGCAGAAGAGGGGGGCCCACTGGGCGAGGGCGGAGTCGGGCGGGAGCGTGTCGTCGTCGGTGCGGACCAATGGGGACATCTCGTAGCTTTCATAGTAGCCGCCGGGCACGAGCGTGCGGTAGGCCTCGGTGGCCATGTGGTCCCAGTTGGGGACGGAGCCGATGAGGTAGCGGGCATGGACGTAGTCGATGGAGTTATCGGCAAACGTCCAGTCCTGTGTAAAATCTTCGATTTCGCTGTTTGTCAGGGGGGGAATTACTTTTAAAAAAAAAAAAGAAAACGTACAAGGAAATGTTCGGGGGAACCCATGTCGGCTGGATGGGAGAAATGTCGGTTCCAATGACCTTGGCTTCGGGGTGGGCGTCGGCAAAGTCGCTACATTGTTAGATTAGGTGGCAGCGGATGTGAGTGGTGGGTAAACGACGTACATTGCCCAGAGGCCTGTTCCGGTGCCAATATCAACAACTTTTTTCACCTGCCATGGTCAGTATGTACACAAAGTAGAGGAGCGTCAGCAGACGTACGTCGAGCTCCTCGACGGGCGCGAGATATAGCTTGTCGCCAAGACAGAGCGTGAATACGTGGTGGCTATAGGTTAGCTGTATTCTATCATCGACATTGTTGTTGATTAGCTAAAACGTCGAGTACGCACAACATATCCAGAGCGTTGTTGTGGCGGTCGTCGTTGGCACCCCAGTACTTGGCGTCGCCGCGCTCGCTGTGGTACGTGCGGCCGTGCAGTGTCCGGTAGTGCAGAATGGACGAAGAAATCGATGCGGTAGACGACTCCACATCGGTGCCGAGCGTCGAGTCAAGGTCTCCGTCGTCTTCGTTAGCAAACTGGGCCCAGTGGTCAGCGGGCAGGGGAGCCGGTATATCATCGGCAGTGATGGTGGCGGCGGCAGCGGGGGCGGCAGCAGCGGGAGAGGCAGCTGTCTCGGTGGCCGCGGCCTTGGGCGACAATGCCTTTTTCGGCGGCGGCGATGCGGCTTTGTCCGACATGTCCAAGTACGGCAGACCGTCTTTTCTATATGGTAATATTTGACTTTATGGTGTGTCCGCACTTTTGCTGGTTCGTCTACTTCGCTGTAGCACGGCGAATTGACAAGTTGGCTGTGCGAATGGTGCGGATTTTTTAGGTTTAGGAAAGAAAACGCCGTTAGCAGGGATTTTAAAATGGAAAAGAGGCGGTGCTGTTCTTAAGTATGAGACGCAACGCAGCCAAGACAAGGCACTTTGCGGGACTGTTCATATTGAGAGCCGTTTATTTTTGTGTTGTTATATATGGTATGTGCAGTCTGCAGGACTGCTGCAGTCGACATATTATGGGAGCTTGCATGCACCTGGCTCGAGTTCTGCATGTGCATCGGACGTGGAGAGAAGGGCTGCAGACGAAAGCAAGCGAGGTGCTCCGTTGTCAGGAAATAGTTAGGGAATAGCCAATATACAAGATAGAACCAAAAAAGAACGAAAAGAGGAAAAGAATGGCATGTTGAGAGAAGAGAGCCAAGGATATGCACCCAAAGCCCTGCTTCTGAAGGATTCAGTGCGGTTAGGTAGGGCGTATGCAGAGAGTAGTGAGTAGGAGACGGAGGAAGCAGATGTAATCGATGGAAGGATTACGCTGTCACTTGTTGCGGTGGTTCATTTCTGCGACCTGCGTTCTGCGAGAAGCAAGGCGGGCGGTAGCAGACAATCAGATGGTTTTGTTGACATGGCTCGCTTCTGCGCATGACGGGTATCGCTATAGTCTGGCGCTTTCATTATGTGGTCGTCCTCGACGTTGCTATTTAACTATTTTACAGTACGGGGTAATACAAGTAGATCACCTTGATGACAGACCCATGGAATGCCCCTGGACTATGGCACCGAGCCATGTGCACTGGATGAGGCCGCCCTCAAGATGACCACCGCCATGCAGCGGGCACTGAAACAAACTGGTGGCAAAGGGACCGGCAAACCTCGGTGGGATCCAGGACTGAAATCATTTGTGACCGCTATGCGACAGGCTCGCAAGGCATTCAACCAATCCGCCAGCGACCGCACCCTGTACGAAGCCTTCAAGGAGAAGCGCGAGGAGTTTTGTGCGGAGGTGCGTCGGGCCAAGCGGGAATGGTGGAGGCAGAGCGCCGAATCCGTCAAGGACGCCAACACCGGACACAAGATGGGCACGTCCCAGGAGGAAATTGACAAGATCCGTCTACTTTTGCATGAGTGGGAGGGGGATAATAGGAACTTCGCTCTTGAGGTGGTAGAGGCCCGAGTCCGATGGGTCCCCGGACACACCGAGATCCCGGGCAACGAAGAAGTGGACCGGCTGGCGAAGCTGTGATGCACCAGTGACAACCTGCTTGTCTCTGCTGACTCCATATCGCTCTCTTCCGCACGACGATGGATGGCTCTACGTGTTTGAGAATCTGCCAGGTAATCACTCGGGCGTCCTGTGCTTTTAGTTAGTCTGCCGTTTAGCATAAACAAATCAAATCAATTACCAAGTTACAAAAAGCTGATAGGCGATGAGGTGCTGTCGAGATCTTGGGCACAGCATCAGATACTTATCTACATACTGTTCTTTGCGATCTGTCCAGTAGTGTAAAACGTTCACTTTGTGAATTATTCTCTGGATTTGTCTTAGTACCTTATCGCAATTTGTAAAGAATGTACTTAGTGATCCGAGTCAAAGTAAAGAAAAAGAAAAAGAAATCTCGCAGTCTGTAACAATGTTTTCCCCCGGGACACCGTCTATGCAAGCAAATGCTTCTGCGTGTTTATGCCGCGCTCCGATGTAGGGTTCATTGATCGTGGCCGTAGGCCGCGCCGGAAGCCGAGCTCCCGCCGCCGTTTAACGTATGGTTTGAACAAACAAAGCCTGCCTTTTGGGACGAAGAGTTTCAAGTATCGAGTCGCAGAGGGGGCGGGTCAGAAAACTGAAAACATAATATAGCTAACATAGAACGACGCAGCTGCTGCTCACGCGGCCGTCTCGGGCTTCCGGGCCCAGACGACGCGATAGCGGTAGTAGATGTGAGCATCGCCCTTGCGCATCTCCTTGCGCACCTGCATCTGGTATATGAGCACCTCCTCGCGCGACCAGCCGAGCACGTTAGTTACGAACAGAATAAAGCCCTCGAGGTCGCTCAGGGTAGCAATCTCAACAACCTCGCCAATGGCGCGCTGCGCCGGGTCGGCGGGCCAGTTGCCAATGGGGCACTTGACGTCAAACGTCTTGATGTCGACGAAGCCGGCGGCCTCCATGGACTTAACCTGGAGGTCGTCCTCGAGGACGCGGCCCGTGTGGCCAATTTTCTTGCCGCCCTCGCAGAAGAGGGGGCCCCACTGGGCGAGGGCGGAGTCGGGCGGCACCGTGTCGTCGTCGGTGCACATCAAGGGGGACACCTCGTAGCTTTCATAATAGCCGCCGGGCACGAGCGTGCGGTAGGCCTCGGTGGCCATGTGGTACCAGTTGGGGACGGAGCCGACGAGATAGCGGGCATGAACGTAGTCGATGGAGTTGTCGGCAAACGTCCAGTCCTGTGTAAAGTCTTCGATTTCGCTGTTTGTCAGGGGAAAAGTACTTAAAAAAATGAGAATTAAGAAAACGTACAAGGAAACGTTGGGGGGAACCCATGTCGGCTGTATGGGAGAGATGTCGGTGCCAATTACTTTGGCTTCGGGGTGGTCGTCGGCAAAGTCGCTACATTGTTAGATCAGGTGGCAGCGGATGTGAGTGGTGGGCAAACGACGTACATTGCCCAGAGGCCTGTTCCGGTGCCGATATCAACCACTTTTTTCGCCTCCCATGGTCAGTATGTACACAAAGTAGAGGATCGTTGGCAGACCCTACATCGAGATCGTCGACGGGCGCGAGATACAGCTTGTCGCCGAGACAGAGCGTGAATGCGTGGTGGCTATAGGTTAGCTGTATTCTATCATCGACATTGTTGATGAATTTAATACAAATCGAGACTCACAGCATGTCCAGAGAGTTGTTGTGACGGTCATCGTTGGCACCCCAGTACTTGGCGTCGCCGCGCTCGCTGTGGTACGTGCGGCCGTGCAGTGTCCGGTAGTGCAGAATGGACGAAGAAATCGATGCGGTCGACGACTCCACATCGGTGCCGAGCGTTGAGTCAAGGTCTCCGTCATCTTCGTCCGCAAACTGGGCCCAGTGGTCGGCGGGCAGGGGAGCCGGTATATCGTCGGCAGCGGGGGAGACGGCAGCTGGCTCGGTCGCCGCGGCCTTGGGCGACGATGCCTTTTCTGCCGGCGGCGATGCGGCTTTGTCCGACATATCCAAGTATGGCAGGCCGTCTTTTCTATATGTCAATGTTTGACTTTAGGGTGTAACCGTGCTTGGGTCAATGCTGTGACACATCTAAATGCTGTGCAATGGTGATTGATTGGTATGAAGGAAAGAAAACGCCGTTGGTAGCAGGGATTTTGAAATGGAAAAGAGGCGGTACTGTTCTTATGTATGAGACGCAACGTAGCCAAGACAAGGCAGGCACTTTGGGGGACTGTTCGTATTAATTGCCGTTTATTTTTTTGTGCAGTCTGCAGGACTGCTGCAGTCGACATATGATGTGAGCTTGCATGCACCGGGCTCGAGTTCCGCGTGTGCATCGAACGTGGAGAGAAGGGCAAGCGAGGTGAACCATATCAGGAAATAGGTAGGAAATAGTCAATATACAAGATAGAACCAAAGAACGGAGGAAAGAGGAAAAGAATGGCATGTTGAGAGAAGAGAGCCAAGGACAGGGCCCAAAGCCCTGCTTACGAAGGATTCAATGCGGTTAGGTAGGGCGTATGCAGAGAGTACTGAAGGAAGCAGATGCAACCGATGGCAGGATTACGCTGTCACTTGCTGCAGCGGTGCATTTCTGCGACCTGCGACCTGCGAGAAGCAAGGCGGGCGGTGGCAGACAATCATGTGGTTTTGTTGGCATGGCTCGCTTCTGCGCTGACAGGTATCGCTATAATCTGGCGCTTTCATTATGTGGTCGTCCTCGAGTGACAGACTGCGTATATGTTTTATGTTCTTAGTGTGTTATCTAGTTCAATAAAGCACACTATTATCGTCAGATGAGTGACGTCCAGCTGTAGTAGGTGCATTACATAACCATCATTGCTTCCACTGCTTAAACACTTCCCAAGATATCAAAGTATTGAAGAGAGATAGTTTCTATACTTGTATCTTGAAGAAACGGCACACTACGTATGAGTATAAATGGAATTCAGAGTCTCGACATGATATGGTTGTGGTACGAGTCCCGTAAGCAGTGTCCTGCTCAGAAAACAACGATCTGCGTCGCAGTTCTGTGTTGTGGTCGCAAGCTTTACATCAAAACAATAAATTACACCTCCAAGACGCAATAACTACGTGAATGCTCAAACACAGAATTGGATGCCCTGAACACTGTATGAATTATACCGCCATGGTGCTGGGCTGAACAAACTTTAATGCCATTGCCTGCGTTCCTGTGGACAATAATTTTCGTTTACATCTTGTTCTCTGCACAACAACAGCATGCTGATCAGGACAAGCCCCCATCACGGTGAACATGGCACACATTGTGAACATTGCTATTTGTCGGAACGTTAATCACGTTAAGTCCTTACTGGTGAACCCACACTATTGAAATTTCTGTGTTGACTTCATTGAGCTGTATATATCTGTCCGGCATGTCAGTGTTATTTTTAGTCTCGTTTCCAATATCACAACATCATCACATCGACTCGCGACAACAACAACCCACTTCAGCAGCGCAGCTCCTAGCACTGTCCATACACTTACACTATCAGCCCGACCATGTGTAAGGTCAAGTCTCGGCCGGCTATATGCAGCGTGTGCGATACAAAGAGGGCCAAAGACATCGTTGAGATTGAATATTGTTACAAGTCCGATAGATATAACCTGTGCCCTGCAACGGAGAAGCGAGTGTTCCGGCAACTTCCTCCGAGAACCATCTGCTATGCATGTACCAGAAAAGCAGATAAATGGCGGTGCCTGGACGAGATGAGCCGTGAAAGTTTCGAGGATTGGCGCGACGCAATCGTTGAGTGGAACAACAACCCGCGCAAGTATGAATATTTGGAGATAATCAGTAGCCCTACCACTGTTGAGGCCCAGCCCATACCCCCCCAGGAAGAATCGCAGGCAGTCAGTAGCTTTTCCACTGTTGAAGCCCAGCCCAGACCTCCCCAGGAAGATATGGAGGTAGTCAGTAGCCCTGCCTCTGTAAAAGCCGAGTCCAGCCCTTCCCAGCAGAGCATGCTCGACCTCTGGAAGAACAGCGACAGTCCCACTGCTGCCGAGGCATGGCCGTGGCAGGCCGCTATGGAGTGGCATGTCGCGCACGGCGGGGGGCAGGAGAAGGCGGTCGAGAAAAATCTGGCATGGCAGGCCGTTCTGGAATGGCAGCTCGCCCAGGAGTGGCAGGCCACACACGCCGAGATTGACTCTGCCACTATTGAAGCCCAGCCCAGCCCTGCCGAGGAAGACTTGCAGGATGTCAGTAGCCCTGCCACTGTTGAAGACGAGCCCAGTCCTTCCCAGGAAGAAATGGAGGTAGTTAGTAGCCCTTCCCAAAGCACGCTCGACCTCTGGGAGAACAGCGGTAGTCCCACCGCCGCCAAGGCTTGGCCATGGCAGGCCACACACGGCGAGGGGCAGCAGAAGACGGTCGAGAAAAATTTGGCATGGCAGGCCGTTCTGGAATGGCAGCTCGCTCAGGAGTGGCAGGCCGCGCACGCCGAAATCTAGGTGACCAGCAGGCAGCAGGTCGTGTATGGCCGCAGTCAGATGGGCTACTACGGCTACTACGACAACGGCGGCGAGGTCTCGTCCTCGGGCACAGGCTATGGCTACGGCCAATAAACCCTACTCCGCAGCGCTGCGTAGACAAGCAGAGACGTCGCTTGCGTAGACGGTGTCCCAGGAAAAAGGGGTTTAAACTGCGTATTTGTCATGCTGCTTTGATTCGTATCACCAAGTACATTCTTTAGTAACTGCACTAAAATATGAAAACTAATTCATAAAAGAAATATTATGGGAGTGTGTGGGTTCACCAGTAAGGACTTAAGCAATGATGTAAATGGTTGGGGTAATCGTAGTTGATTGTCTGACTTGATACCGGTGACCGAAGCAATCCTATGGTGGGGGGTGCTCTGGTCTGGTGGTATATCTGGTCATGGTTCTCTTCTATGTTGAGATGCAGGGCGCAGAGCGCCCTGCCTACTTATACCCCTGAGTAGGACCTCCCTCTCGGTAGCCGGGAGAGGGATAGTCCGTCCTTAGTCCCAAACACGTCTCATTTCCTTGCTCCTGCTCGTCCCGGGGGCCCCAACACCACTCCGTGGTGTGCCGGCCAAATACTTCTGTCACAGTCACGTGATTAACGTTCCGACAGAGTGTGTCGGTAGACTCGTCCGATATCAGTAAACAGATTGTAGTTGTCGTTGTTAGAGCTCACTGAGATCATGTACATTCACACCATCTAGTAGTGCAAGCATACAGTTGATTAAGTGGTGAGGGTTCTACTCCGTAGTTGTTCTTTCTCGTCTATCTAGAGAGTGGCCATCTCGAGAATGATGGCTTGAGTCGGGGCGCTGGGGGGCGCGCGCCGAGCCTTATCAGCCAATCATACGTGGGCTGACATGTTGACTTCTCATTGGACCAATGCTGTGACAACAGTGGGCCCATATGTTCAGCAAAGTGAATGTTCTACTGAACAGATCGCCAATAATGGTGCTGGACTGAGCACATCGCGACATGCACATCATCAGGCGCCCATCGGCATTCTCCTACAGCCCAGCCATCGAAGAATTCATCTCGATCTGCACACCAACAATATTATCCCATTCGGCATGCCACCGAACCTCACGCATCTTCTCCAGCCGCTCGATGTTGTCGTCTTCCAGCCATGCAAACACTACCACGCTCGTGCTGTCGACCGTGTGGCACGGGAGGGCATCACAGAGTTAGGTAAATTCGATTTTCTCGACCTTATCGAAGAAGTTTGGAAGGAGACTACGAAAGAGTCGACCATCAAAAGCTCATTCAGGAAGACCGGGATCTATCCCTAGGAGAAGATGCGTGAGGTTCGGTGGCATGCCGAATGGGATGATTTTGTTCGCGTTGCAGATCGAGATGAATTCTTTCGTGTGGTGAGAGTCATGTCCATCAAGAAGAAGAAGCATCGTGGAGCTGGTACGTTTCGGGTCGGCGTACTGGATGAAGTGTAGAAGCTAATGTATGGCAATTTGGTCGTTGGTATAACCGGAATCCGATACAGATAGCTTGGTTCTATTATCGAGAGAAGTGCTCTCTACCCACATCGTTTGATGCACCTTACCAGACAAGATAAAGAAGCCAGGGCAGTAATCACCGCCAGCAGATACGCACTCAATTGCGGTACACGACTCTCGGTTGATGGGAACGCCGAGGTACTACAACTTGGGTCGTCCCAGCTTCTGGACGAGACCGGCTTTTGCATCGGCATCGGCAAAGACCAGCTCGTTCTCGCGAAGAATCACCGTTCGCAGTACCTCGGCGTTCCCACCATCCGAGAGTTGTGTACCGCAATTGAGCGCGTCTCTGCTGGCGGTGATGACTGCCCTGCTTCTATATATTGTCTGGTAAAGTGCCGAATGCCGGCTTCATCGATAGTCCAGTCGTTTGCGGCGGCCGGTGAGGAGGACACATGTCTGATCCTGTTTTCGGCGGGCCCGCCGTACGAGGGCATTGCCTTCCGCATTGTGGACCGCGAGTGGGATTACAGAGCGAAGCGTGAGCGCGGTTTCAAATGCGTTTTTGAAAAGGGCATCCTGCAGCTGCACTTTCAGTTCAAGAAGATCGGATGCCGATGCGTTCCGACCGGGCCGGTGGCTGGAAGCCGACGGGCCGCAGCTCCGGGCCATGGAGCGGATCAACCTGACATGGGGCGGTGGTGCGCGTACTTGTCCAGGACGGTACCTGGCAGAGATGGTCGTATTGAAGGCTGTCGTAGGACTAATACGGGCCTTTGACATTGCGGTCACGATGCCGCCCGAGGCGGACATTCGATACTATTTTCTGGCCATGCTGACGGGTGTAAAGGCCACTTTTTCTGTGCCAAAGGGAGAGGGCCATGAGGGGTTGTCAACAGCAGATCCCTGATAGATAGACGTTATTAATGGCTTGACGATGTAACTCAATCTTGTCACCGGTTCTCACAAGCATTTGTTTAATTAATTAATTCTTAAATTTAATTCTCAGGCTTATGTAAGCATATTTTACTCAAGCAGCTACTCTGACCGCCTCAATTGACAATCCATATCCCAACGCAATGACTGAGTCGGCCCCCCCTCCGCGCGTTGGTGTCGCCGCGATTGTCAAGAACCGCGATGGCATGTTCCTCGTTGGTCGTCGTAAGGGTGGCATCCACGGCGCCGGCAAGTGGCAGTTTCCCGGCGGCCACCTCGAGCACGGCGAGACCCCGCTGGCGTGTGCACAACGCGAGACGCTGGAGGAGACGGGCCTGACGGTGCGGCCGCTTGGAATTCTGTCCGTGACCAACGACGTGTTTGTGTCCGAGAACAAGCACTACATTACGCTTTGCGTGCTCTGCATCAGCGAGACCGACGACGTGCCGCAAGTATGTAGCCCCTCTCCCCGCCCTTGGCACATCATCTGTGCACAGCACTAACCGACAGAACCGCGAGCCGCACAAGTGCGAGGGCTGGTACTGGAAACCCTGGGAGTTTGTCACGGACACGGCCACCAAGGGAGCCGACGCGGCCGATGGCTTCTTCCTCCCAATCGTCAACATGACGCAGCAGCTGGCCAACCCGCCATGGGTCCATCTGGACGCCGTGTAGTTGTGAGACATAGATGGAGTAGTTTTAGTATGGGAGTTGTCGAGGTTAGTGCGGTCAAGGGCAAGCGGCGCATGGACACGGTGTCAGAGGCCGGTGGCGGCGAGGCGGCGCGTGCCGGTCTTATCTGAACTGTTGGTTGCTTAGTAATAAACTTTGTAATGTGATTCCGCCGGCATAGTGCTGACCTCGTCTCTGTTTCATCTCATCTCTTCTTTGCGGTTTTTCGTTTGACGAGTCCGGTTGATTTTACTTGCGCTGTTGAAACATTGTCCTCTCTCGGCCTGTCTGGCCCGTTTGCCGGCTTGCTGTAAGCTATCGTGTGACGTTGTACAGCCGACCCGTTTCGCAGCCTCGTCTCCTGCTTACGGCAACTGCTATGGGTAGATGCCACTCTGAACCATCTCGTACAGCCAGTAGTGCCTTCTAAATGTAGACGTTCCTGTCGCGACTTCTCGGCAACGGAACATCACGCCTTCCGTATTCACTGTTTCTGCAATCTCCACGTTATGCTTCGACTCGAGGTTGTGAGGTGCGGCAGGTGCATTGAGTAATCAGGTTGGAGGAACGGACGCGATAGCTCTTTTCGTTGGGGATGCAAATATTACCTAGGAAGGAAGGAACTCTGGGCTTTGCTTGGGTGAGGCTTTCTTCTTGTTGGGAATACCAAAAAATTACCTTGAAAGGAAGGAACTCTGGAGGTTTCCGCCCACTTTGACCAGCAGATTTCCCAGTCTTCTCTCTCTTCTTTTCTCACCTTTTCATCCAACCGAATCCTACTGTTTGTGCTCCGTTTTCTTGCCTTGTACCTCGTTAGCCTCCTCCCATGGACTGGCCGTTCTCTGCTCCTTGTTACGCATCCCAGAGCTGCTCATGTTCCTCATCGACTATGTAAGATCCCCTTTATCCTCCGCGTGAACTCACCATGGCCCAGACGCTGACATTCAGGTGGACGAGGATAATCTCGCAGCCATGCGACTCGTCAGTATGGCAATACGTGAAATCGCGGCAAGGCGTCTGTTCCAGACGTTCCGCGTTCACAATGCCGAGTACCCCGGCATAGAGCTGGAAGATCTTGTCAAGCAACCGCTAATCGAATCCCGCATCTTCCGCCATGTGCGTGAGCTCTACGTATATGCATACTGCGAGGATCTAATCGAAGCAAGAACGGGACACCTGGTCGCGAAGCAGCTGCTGCCGTTTATGCCCCAGCTCGAGGAGTTCCACTGGAGCAAGGGATTTATCCCAGACGAGGTTGTTGACACGCTGTCCAAACCCTGTCCTGTTCTGACGGTACTGGACATTGAATACCAGCAGGGCACACTGGAGAACAGAGGACAGGAGGACCCGGTCACTGGCTATACAATCCCCAACTTTGGCGAGCTTCGAAATCTGGAATCGCTGATGATGGAGTACTCCAATGGCCCGGAAACGGTGACATGGTGCCAACAGATGGTGCAGCTGTTCAAGAACAACACCGCCACGCTCAGGCGCGTGCACCTTACCGCTTGCCGACAGATATTGATACGACCTAGGGTAGATCTTGATGTTCTTCTTTATATTGGAAATGAAAACTGTCAAGATACTTTTCACACTGCGGACCAAGCATTGCTTAAAAATACTCATTATTCAAAATACAATCATCTAGAGAAGTGCACTCTCGTAGGAGAGACAGTATGTACCAGACACGATCAATGCCGGACATGTAGAACTCCAATCAACTCCAGTAAACCACAATAAACCACAATAAACCCCAGTAAAACAAAGCCAAAAAGACCGACAATAAAGTGAGTCCCGAAGATAATAAAAACAGGAAGTGGAAGAAAAACAAACTCTGGAAAAATTGACCAGAAAAGATATATGAAAAGTAAAAAACGACCGGAACCCAACCACAAAGGACATGACATGTGAAATAGAACATAGGACCGGCGTAGAAGTAGAATGTGCTGACCGCTCAAGTGTCATCGACCGTCGTATCTCAATACACGCCATCATAAACAATAAAAGAAGAAGCAAGAAAGGAAGAAAAGAAAAACTCCAAGCCAACGCCCCTGATCCACCGGGATCTAACTTTTGGGTATCAATAGACAAACAGAAGAGCAAGCACAAATTACGACACCTAGCTGAACCGCATATTATCCCACTGCTGCTGCATGTGGTTCTCGGGCATTATCGCATTGCCGTTGGGGTCGGCTAGGTATTGGCCGTTGGCACGGCTGTTGTTGGCTGTATGAGCCGCGTGCTGGTGGCCGGTCGTGAGGTAGCCCTGGCTAGGGTTACCCTGCTGATGGAAGCCCGGCATGGGTGCAAACGAACCGCGGGGGTCCGTGTTCACGGTGCGCGGCAGGTGGACATCTGTGGGCATCATGGCCATCGTGGTAGCCTGGGCGGCCGGGCCACTGAGCTGGTACGCGTTGCTGCTAGGACCGGCCGTGGTGGCCATGGGATGGAACGGGCTCACAGTTGGGCTAGTGCCGTTGATGTTCATCGGGTTGTACAATGAGGCGCCGTAGGAGCTTGGACCGGCTGTCGCGGGAACACCGCCAAAGCCAGTCATAGCGGACGTAGACGTGACCAGAGGCAGAGGCATCTGGGGCACACTCAGAGGCATGATTGCCTGCGAGGGAAGAACGGACGACGTGGCGAAGCTATGGCTCTGCTGAGCATAGTGCTGATCCGGGTGAGACTGGCGGTAGCCGTTAGGCATATTCTGCTGCTGGGGCTGTCCATAGCCGGCGTAGCCGTTGTACATCATGGTCTGGGTGTGGCCCATGGAGTGGGAATGGCTCTGCAACGTGGATCTCCTGCTGGGTGAGGATGTCGGCGAAGGGGACGGAGTCCGGCAGGTGATGTCGGCGGTTCGGGCGTGGTCCGGAGGGAGATCAGTCAGTTCCTCGTTGTTCATGCGAGTGACTATGCTGGGATCCCGGCGGATGTAGTTCTCGACGCGTAAGTAATCCATGGGACGACCGCGGACGGTAAAGACTGAGCGTTTGCCCATCATGGCACGTTGATGGTTGAGGCGATGGATGACCATGACGTCGTGAGGCTTAAGGTTTTTATCGAGCCCCCATTTGGAGATCCTGGTCTTGAACATGCGTTCGGTGGCCTCGAAACCGTAGTCCTGTAGCATGATCTGTCGAACCACTTTCAAGGGCAGGGACTGCTCGCCGTAAAGGCGAGTGATGATTTGACGGTATTGGTCCCAGTCAAGACCGCCGTCGGTTGTGCGGGGCGACATGTTGTAGGGAACTGAGAAACTGTTAGGCCGGTTTAAAAGAGGTTGACGAGTTGTGTAGTATGCGCTGTACTCTATGGATTCTGCGGGAAGGGGATATTGGAAATGAGAAGTGAGACGTGAGGATGAGGGAGTGAGGATGAGGGAGTGAGGATGAGGGAGTGAGGATGAGGGAGTGAGGATAAGGGAGTGAGAATGTGAGGCTGTGAGGTATGAATGGACGAATCGAGCGTCGATGAAGAGTAGTAGACGGAGGTTGAGAGGATGAGAGGGTATACGTCAAAGTATTAAAATATGAGAGTGATGATGATGCTTTTGCAAAGTTGCAAAGTAATACACAGGACGAAGACGAGGACCAGGACGGTGAGGTAAGGGATGCACACGAGAAGGGACACGCAAGTTTAGACGATGTGGTAAACCGTTTAAACTGTGAAGAGGAAAGGACAATAGACGAACTTGCAAGTGAGTCTTTTGAGGAGGAGGGATGTACAGATGGTTCAGAAAAAGGACAAAGTGGTTTGGGGGGCAGGAAATATATTGGTGAATGGGAGGAGTAACGGGGATATGTAACTTATGTAAGATGGTAGATAGAGAATGGAGATATGGAGGTATAAGAGGTATAGAAGAAATATATGGATCTCTGGGCTGGGCTGCGTAGACTCCTACATGAGAAATGGACTGCTTGCTTACCGTTGACTGGAGTAGCAGGTGCGGTGAGATTGTAGCCGCGGTGTGGTAAAGTGAGCTGTTCGAGGCTGGTCGAGGTTTGTTGAGAGAGCTGGTTAAAGAAGCTGCAAGAGGATGATAACTATGTAGAAGGGGGTTCTGGAGAATGGAAAAAGAAAAGAAGAGTGAAGAGACGAAACTCAGCAGGAAAGGATATGTTGGTCTATAATATAAGGAGTGAGGTTAACAGTGAAGACATTAGAGGAGGGAGAACTGCCATATGTATCACGGTAGGTACCAAGTGACGGGGGTGGCAAAGATACCAAAGCTAAGCCGAGAGGAGAGTACGTAGTAGACTTTGATGTGGACTTTTGTTTCTGATATAATAGTATGAGAAAAGGGAAGGGGGCGAGAAAGACTCTGCTGACTGAACAATTCACATCTCCAACAACACAGAGTTGACATTGTAGACTCTGATTACGGTTCTCTGACTCCTCTGCTCGGATTATGCTTCTTTTTTTTTCTTTTGTTATTTCGACTAATCTGTTGGTTGCACAACAGAAAGAGCAAGACACGTAATGGCTCTGATGGGTCTGGGCAGACGCTCTGGACAGACGCTCTGGACGGACCATCAAGGAAGAAAACCAGAATCCAGTGACAGCAAGTTGTCTGGAGACAGACACCACCAAACTTGATAGAGGGGTGTTGGGCGCGGATGCTTGCCACCAAAAGTACTTTTGATTTGCGTGTCTGGGGCCTTATGTGTATCTGCACTGTGTGGTAGTCTTGCACACCGTTTTGGACTTGTGTCTGGCTTCCGTCGTTTGTACTTGTGCCGTTGATCTGGTATTTGTTTTTTGATATTAAGATGCCGAGATGATGAGTCGGAATCGGTTAATGATCGTTTGCGTGGATGACTATGATGCAGAGGAGTTGATGATGATGCTGATGCAGCTCAAGTGACGTGGGACGTGGTGGTGATCAAGTTGATGCAGGAGAACAATGGTAGAATGGACTGTCGATGAGGACAACAGAGTACATCAACGTCGAGGTTGCAAGGACAGATCCGAAGACGATCTGAGAGCAGACATTATTATCATTATCCGCCGTACTCAGTCAATCCTGACTATTGGCGAGAGCAGACATTTAGATAGCACACGAATTATGCGTAAAGGACAAAAGGAGGTGGTGATTAGAGCATGTTCAGAGCAGATAGGCGGAGGAAGCATGATTATATTGCATAATTATCGCCAACAAAAAGCAACCCAAACGCCCGATGAGAGATGAGAAAAGTTGATTGCAACAAACACGAAACAAGTAGATGGCGACATGGACAGCCCGAAGCTAGACAGTAGATGATCACTAATCAGATAGTCACGGCGTACCGTTGCATGTGATGATCTGAGCCATCTTCTCTTCCAGGATAGATGCCGTCGGCATACACCATGCGGATGTTACTCTTCTCGGTCTGTTCCGTTGCGTCTTGTCCTTGTCGCCGCCGCCCGCCGGTACGCCCGTGTCGGCTGCACGAATCATTCGTTTAGCCCCTACAGAAGGCCGAGAAAAAATGCCATTTTCCTCCTGCTCCCTGTCAGTCATCAGCACATGTAGCTGTTTAAAAATCATTTATCTAATCGAACGACGATTAACGAAGAATTGACTTGTGTGACATGGATGAAGTAGTTTCTAACAAAACATGTATATATATACTGACAGAACCCTCCGGAGTAGAAACATTCGCTGAACTATGTGGGGAATAAAATTGTATCTTCCTGATAAAATGTATCTGAAAAAGCCTACTTCCGGTAGTGAATCTTCTTAAAGTGGAAGTGCAGCTGCAGGATGCCCTTTTCAAACTCGTTCTTGAAACCGCGCTCACACTTCGTGCTGCAGTCCCACTCGCGGTCCACGATGCGGAAAGCAATGTCCTCGTATGGCGGGCCCGCCGAAAACCGGATCAGACATGTGTCCTCCTCGCCGGCCGCCGCAAACGACTCGCCCTTGCGCCGGCCGCCCTCGCGCGTGATGTGGTGTGATGGCGCCTTGGTCTTGTCGATCAGCTCCGGGTAAAAGATGTTGAACTTGTAGCCCTGCACCACCTTGGGCGGCGGGTTATCGTGGTCGTAGTGTGTCTGGTTGTACTTGTTCCACTCGTAGCCCATCTGCACACGGTTAAAGTACCGCGGCTTGCGCGGCCGGTGCTTGTCAGCCCAACGCGGCCGACCGTCGCGCATCGCCGCCGCCGACGCATCCACTGCCGGCTGCACCTCTTCCGCAAAGATCTCTTCGTTCTCGCCGACGCCGCGCGCCGCCTCGCGCTCGTATAGCGCCTTGGTCGCCTGCAAGTAGTCTTCGTTTGGCACCACCGCAAACCGCTGTGTCCCGGGCGGCGCCGCCGTACTGGCCGGTACAAGAGCGCCCAGTGCACGCGATGCGCCTTCCTCGTCCTCCACCTTAACCTTGCTGTTGTCGTCGTCGCTGTCCGCCTTGTCCGTCTTGGTCGGCGTCTGCGCCGCGAGCAGGGCCAGGCGCTTCTCGCGTGACGCCGCGGTCACATTGGCGACGACGGCGCGCGCCTTGTAGATCTTCAGTTGCTTCAGAAAGTGCTCCCAGTGATCGGTGTCGATCGCCTCGTCAGACCGAAGCGTGTCCTTGATTTGCCGCTCGCGCTCCTGCAGCTCCGGCAGCGTCTTTGACCGCAGCGTCGCGTCGATCGCGGGCGCCATCGACCTCAGCACCTGGTTGGCCTCGTTGCCCGCGCCACCGCCGCTCTGTGGCAGGTTCTTGCGCACATGCCGGCACAGCGTCAGCAGCGCCTTCCAGTACTCGCGGTTCGTGCAGTTATGCTCCAGCGCCACAAGCGCATGCAGTTCGTCCTGCAGTGCGCCCAGTTTATCTGCGCTGTGCGTTGCCAGCACCTCGTCCGGCGACGGTACTTCGATAGCCGCGTCGCCGTCTTCGTCGTCAAATGGGTCGTGGTCCTCGTCGATGAAGCGCATGTTGAACACCAAAAAGTCGATCAGGTGGCCGCGCCGCTCGCGCACGCGGATGTCGGCGCGCTTCTTCGTCTGCTTGATGACAAAGAGGTCCGACTCGGCCACGAACCGGTCCTCGTCCGTCATTATTCTCGGGGGTGGCTGGCCCGCGCGTGGTCTTCTGCTTCGATTGTGCAGTCGTGAAATGGACGTGCTCGTGAGCGCGTTGTAGGGCGGCACTTTGGAGATGCGGCTGTGGTCGTCGCGGCGTGGTGCTGTGAAGTAGCGATCGTCGCGTCGATGGTGGCTGTCGCGGCCTCGGTTTCCTCGGCTTCCTCTGTCTCCTCCTCGATTACCGTCTCTATGTGGCGGCCGCCCGCCAGACTCGATCATTGCTGCCCTGTCTGGATTCATCGTGTGCGTGTGGTTGATGTGTCGTTGGCCAAAACCAAAGGCTAAGATAGACTGAGGCGAAGATGTCTAAGTACAATTATTGTGGGGCTTGCTTTGACAGGGCCATATGATTGATTAATGCATGACATCATCAGTCTGATATCTGTCGGGGATAGGGTCACCTGCTATCACGTATCCACCCTGTTACTGGATCATCACGTGCCTATCACGCACCTAC
The DNA here is from genome assembly GCA_029298705.1 of Ophiostoma triangulosporum. NCBI lineage: Eukaryota > Fungi > Ascomycota > Sordariomycetes > Ophiostomatales > Ophiostomataceae > Ophiostoma > Ophiostoma triangulosporum. The sequence continues at coordinate 378,367 of JANSLO010000008.1, read as the reverse complement.
ATGTACACGTATATAGTTCCCTACAGAGTGAAGACTCTTCAATCCAATCTCCATCTTCTTTCATACCTACAGACTGCCCCCTACATCCACAATATCTGATCTCCGTAAGCATGCAGGGTAATAGTTGGCGCTAGACAGAGGCGAGGATGTTGAGGTCATCCGGGCGAGGCACAGCATTGCCATGGCACTAAGCGTATAAGTGCCAAATCGGGACTAGGGCATGTTGGAGGAACACTACCGATATCTCAAGTTGGTCAAAAATGTACAAGAAGCCTGGAGCGGTCCGTTGATACGTTCGGGCACTAGGGGAACATGCAAGCGTGATCCAGGGGCTGTCCGTAGGCCTGAGAAAAAAAAACGCTTCGGCAGGGATTCGAACCCTCGAGCTAGTGGGTTAACACTGCGAGGCAGGACTGCAAATCAAATCAAGCCGAAGCCTCGCCGCGATACTCTTGTGATTACCAATCCCTGGGGTCAATTCAAAACAAATCAAATCAAGACCAGGTTGATTTTATTCTTACATCTAAGCATACAGAAGCGTTGGTCTAGTTTACAGGTAGATGGATTGGGTATGACGACTGTTGAGTTTCCCGAACCTGACGATCGTGAAGCTTCATCTGTAGCGATGACCCTGGAGACTTCAACTGCTATGACCAAAAAAAAAAAAACCCCTAATCCTAACCAGCTGATCCTAACCACTAAACTTAACTAACCTAAACTTGGGAAAGATTTGGCGGGATGCTCAAGCAAGCAAACAAAGCAGTGGTGCTTGGGTTACCCTTACCTTGAAACTACCGGCCTGAACACTGAAAATTACTGAACAATAACACAACGGAGTGTAGTCCACTTTTACTTAGCATGTTGACCAATAACACAAACGAATTCATGGGCCAGTATTCCCGAGCGTGCAGGTTTTGAGCGTGCTTGTTCGAGCGTACTGGTTCGAGCGTGCAGGCTTGAGTGTGTATGCTTAGGATCGTGACCGACGAGAGCAGCTCGAATGAAAAGCCAGCGTGATCCTGGATAACCCCACTGCAAACTACCAACCTACATAAGCATACATAAATGGTCATGTATTTCGGCCGTAGTAAAAGTGCGTTTGGCACGTAGAAAAACCAAATGATCCACAATGCTACGAAAAGGTACTTTGGCAGTACTACAAGGGCGCTGTAGACAATTTAGCAGCATCCTAGATCCGTGCCGACAATTGATCGCACTGTGAACTGATTACATAAACACACTGAACAGGAAGGGTCGACAGTGCGATAAATTGTCGGCACGGACCTAAGATGCTGGATGTAGGTTTGCGGTGTGACATAAGTAAGTACAGCGCTTGTCAGGCCTGCCCGCTAGCACTGCCAGAGTACCTTTTTGTAGCATTGTGGATCATTTGGTTTTACTACGTGCCAAACGCACTTTTACTACGGCCGAAATGCATGATAAAGCATAAGCATACCAACTCAACTTTCCAACTTGTCGACCAACATCCAACATAGCCCCACTGCAAACACCTAACTTGGCAACTAATGAAAGGCTAGAATGGAGCCACACAAAAAAACCAACGACCGACGGGTATGTCCCATAATAAGAAAAGTCCTACGGACATAGTGCCCATAAGAAAAATACCGGCGATTAAAGAAGGCATAAACCGCCACGTGCCATTGCCGAGCAATGGTGACAGGAACATCTACACTCAGAAGGCACTAACGGCCTGTACTAAACGGGCAAGAGCGGCAGGAGCCGAGGCTCCGAGGTGGCTCGGTTGTACAACGTCACATGGCAGCTTAGTGCTTAAAGTCCAGCTTACAGTCAGCCGGCCGACAGTCATAGACAGGCAGAGAGATATCAAGACAATGATTTAGTATGACAAGAATATCGCAACCGGACTAGTCAACCAAAAATATGCAAAGTAATGAAGATATGAACACGCCGCCTTTGTTCTGACGATTACCATCCTCCATAAGCTGATTCCATTGCTTAATCACTTCCCAAAATGATAAAGTATTGAAGATAGGTAGTTTGTATGATTCTATCTATGGCAAAGACACGCCGCACTGCATATAAGTGTAAAGGCGATTCAGAGTCTCCTTATGGCGTGGTAGCAACGACTCCAGCTTTTAGTGTCCAGCTCAGAAGAACGTCCTGAATCGCAGTTCGCGATGCCGTATTGTGGCGATAGAAGCGATCGTAAAATAAGACATCACAGGGTAGCCGTTTAACGCCGTGACTATCTGATTAGTGATCATCTACTGTCTAGCTTCGGGCTGTCCATGTCGCCATCTACTTGTTTCGTGTTTGTTGCAATCAACTTTTCTCATCTCTCATCGGGCGTTTGGGTTGCTTTTTGTTGGCGATAATTATGCAATATAATCATGCTTCCTCCGCCTATCTGCTCTGAACATGCTCTAATCACCACCTCCTTTTGTCCTTTACGCATAATTCGTGTGCTATCTAAATGTCTGCTCTCGCCAATAGTCAGGATTGACTGAGTACGGCGGATAATGATAATAATGTCTGCTCTCAGATCGTCTTCGGATCTGTCCTTGCAACCTCGACGTTGATGTACTCTGTTGTCCTCATCGACAGTCCATTCTACCATTGTTCTCCTGCATCAACTTGATCACCACCACGTCCCACGTCACTTGAGCTGCATCAGCATCATCATCAACTCCTCTGCATCATAGTCATCCACGCAAACGATCATTAACCGATTCCGACTCATCATCTCGGCATCTTAATATCAAAAAACAAATACCAGATCAACGGCACAAGTACAAACGACGGAAGCCAGACACAAGTCCAAAACGGTGTGCAAGACTACCACACAGTGCAGATACACATAAGGCCCCAGACACGCAAATCAAAAGTACTTTTGGTGGCAAGCATCCGCGCCCAACACCCCTCTATCAAGTTTGGTGGTGTCTGTCTCCAGACAACTTGCTGTCACTGGATTCTGGTTTTCTTCCTTGATGGTCCGTCCAGAGCGTCTGTCCAGAGCGTCTGCCCAGACCCATCAGAGCCATTACGTGTCTTGCTCTTTCTGTTGTGCAACCAACAGATTAGTCGAAATAACAAAAGAAAAAAAAAGAAGCATAATCCGAGCAGAGGAGTCAGAGAACCGTAATCAGAGTCTACAATGTCAACTCTGTGTTGTTGGAGATGTGAATTGTTCAGTCAGCAGAGTCTTTCTCGCCCCCTTCCCTTTTCTCATACTATTATATCAGAAACAAAAGTCCACATCAAAGTCTACTACGTACTCTCCTCTCGGCTTAGCTTTGGTATCTTTGCCACCCCCGTCACTTGGTACCTACCGTGATACATATGGCAGTTCTCCCTCCTCTAATGTCTTCACTGTTAACCTCACTCCTTATATTATAGACCAACATATCCTTTCCTGCTGAGTTTCGTCTCTTCACTCTTCTTTTCTTTTTCCATTCTCCAGAACCCCCTTCTACATAGTTATCATCCTCTTGCAGCTTCTTTAACCAGCTCTCTCAACAAACCTCGACCAGCCTCGAACAGCTCACTTTACCACACCTGCAACTCCAGTCAACGGTAAGCAAGCAGTCCATTTCTCATGTAGGAGTCTACTCAGCCCAGCCCAGAGATCCATATATTTCTTCTATACCTCTTATACCTCCATATCTCCATCCTCTATCTACCATCTTACATAAGTTACATATCCCCGTTACTCCTCCCATTCACCAATATATTTCCTGCCCCCCCAACCACTTTGTCCTTTTTCTGAACCATCTGTACATCCCTCCTCCTCAAAAGACTCACTTGAAAGTTCTTATATTGTCCTTTCCTCTTCACAGTTTAAACGGTTCACCACATCGTCTAAACTTGCCTGTCCCTTCTCGTGTGCATCCCTTACCTCACCGTCCTGGTCCTCGTCTTCGTCCTGTGTATTACTTTGCAACTTTGCAAAAGCATCATCATCACTCTCATATTTTAATACTTTGACGTATACCGTCTCATCCTCTCAACCTCCGTCTACTACTCTTCATCGACGCTCAATTCGTCCCTTCATACCTCACAGCCTCACATTCTCACTCCCTCATCCTCACTCCCTCATCCTCACTTCTCACTTCCCATATCCCCTTCCCGCAGCACATAAAGTACAGCGCATACTACTCAACTCGCCATCCTCTTTTAAACCGGCCTAACAGTTTCTCAGTTCCCTACAACATGTCGCCCCGCACAACCGACGGCGGTCTTGACTGGGACCAATACCGTCGAATCATCACTCGCCTTTACGGCGAGCAGTCCCTGCCCTTGAAAGTGGTTCGACAAATCATGCTACAGGACTACGGTTTCGAGGCCACTGAACGCATGTTCAAGACCAGGATCTCCAAATGGGGGCTCGATAAAAACCTTAAGCCTCACGACGTCATGGTCATCCATCGCCTCAACCATCAACGTGCCATGATGGGCAAACACTCAGTCTTTACCGTCCGCGGTCGTCCCATGGATTACTTACGCGTCGAGAACTACATCCGCCGGGATCCCAGCATAGTCACTCGCATGAACAACGAGGAACTGACTGATCTCCCTCCGGACCACGCCCGAACCGCCGACATCACCTGCCGGACTCCGTCCCCTTCGCCGACATCCTCACCCAGCAGGAGATCCACGTTGCAGAGCCATTCCCATCCAATGGGCCACACCCAGACCATGATGTACAACGGCTACGCCGGCTATGCCCAGCCCCAACAGCAGAATATGCCTAACGGCTACCACCACACACATCCGGACCAGCACTATGCTCAGCAGCGCCATAGCTTCGCCACGTTGTCCGTCCTTCCCTCGCAGGCAACCATGCCTCTGAGTGTGCCCCAGATGCCTCTGCCTCTGGCCACGTCTACGTCCGCTATGACTGGCTTTGGCGGTGTTCCCGCGACAGCCGGTCCAAGCTCCTACGGCGCCTCATTGTACAACCCGATGAACATCAACGGCACTAGCCCAACTGTGAGCCCGTTCCATCCCATGGCCACCACGGCCGGTCCTAGCAGCAGCGCGTACCAGCTCAGTGGCCCGGCCGCCCAGGCTACGACGATGGCCATGATGCCCACAGATGTCCACCTGCCGCGCACCGTGAACACGGACCCCCGCGGTTCGTTTGCACCCATGCCGGGCTTCCCTCGGCAGGGTAACCCTAGCCAGGGCTACCTCACGACCGGCCACCAGCACGCGGCTGATACAGCCAACAACAGCCATGTCAATGGCCAATACCCAGCCGACCCCAACGGCGACGCGGTGCTGCCCGAGAACGACTGGCAGCAGCACTGGGGTAATACGCGGTTCAGCTAGGTGTCGTAATTTGTGCTTGCTCTTCTGTTTGTCTATTGACACCCAAAAGTTAGATCCCGGTGGATCAGGGGCGTTGGCTTGGAGTTTTTCTTTTCTTCCTTTCTTGCTTCTTATTTTATTGTTTATGATGGCGTGTATTGAGATACGACGGTCGATGACACTTGAGCGGTCAGCACATTCTACTTCTACGCCGGTCCTATGTTCTATTTATCATGTCATGTCCTTTGTGGTTGGGTTCCGGTCGTTTTGTTCTTTTTTTTCTTTTCATATATCTTTTCTGGTCACTTTTTCCTGGGTTTGTTTTTCTTCCACTTCCTGTATTTATTATCTTCTGGGCTCACTTTGGATACCTGGACGGCGATTCCTCACTTCATTGTCGGTCTTTTTGGCTTTGTTTTACTGGGGTTTACTGTGGTTTACTGGAGTTGATTGGAGTTCTACATGTCCGGCATTGGTCGTGTCTGGTACATACTGTCTCTCCTACGAGAGTGCACTTCTCTAGATTATTGTATTCTGAATCATGAGTATTTTTAAGCAATGCTTGGTCCGCAGTGTGAAAAGCATCTTGACAGTTTTCATTTCCAATAAAAGAAGAACATCAAGATCCATCCTACCTTAGATTCGACGGCACGGCTCCTTACAGCTGCGTCCTCCTCGTGCCTTTTCAGCTTCTTGAGCTGCACCGCTTTTCCAGCACTGTCCCGTAGCACCCGCCACGCCGTTTTCTCGACCTTGACATACTCGATCGAATGCGAGTACTGTACAAAGGAGATGACAAATGCCGGGTCATATCCATATCCGTCGGCAAGCGGTTCGATGACAGAAAGCATCTTATCGTACGTATCAAGGTTGCCATCATCATCATTGATCGGGCCCAGTTCAACCCGTATGATGAGCTGTGTGAGGTTCTGCAGCCTTGCCAGCTGGGGACCGATGAGTTGCTACTTTCGCATCACGCCAGCAGACCTGAACAGCAGAACCTCAATGCTCAAGACTAATCCCTCGATAATTCACTTGTCGGCCTTGGCCATCCAATTAATGTGTCTGGTCAAAGATGGTACCGGGTAGCACTACCGTTGGTGATTGGGCCGGGCTGGAACTGGCTGTCTCCGCAATGGGAAACAGCTGCGGCACCGGACATTATTGACGCGGAGAAGTAGAGAAGGAAAGAAGCAATGAAACGGCCCACAACGAAGCAATGAAACGGACTTAAAATAATAGAATTCGGCTATCTAGTAAACTGAAAAAAAGAGGGAGAAGAAGAAGAGTCTTCTCGCTCAGACGGGGGCGAGAAACACCCTCATAACAAAACCATTCGTTCCGTCCAATGCTGACAACATTCACACAAATAGACCCCTAGAGTTCCTTCTTTGTTGGGAGACGGAGTGCGGCAGGTAATGTTGGCGTTTCGGGCGTGATCGGCAGGGATCTCATCAAATCCCCGTTATGAGCACAGTCCGTATTCTCCATGGCATCGGCGAGTTCTTGCACGACTAGCTAAATATTGCTAACTTGGCGCTTCAGCTCGGACACTCTGGCCGCCGAATCGTCAAAGGGTGAAGCGTTCTACCCGGACCAAGTTGTGGTTATGCCTCCGAGAACGATCTCTATCAAGTGACGCAGGTCGACAAATCTGGCGAGAGCTTGGCCATGGAACCGCCATGTGGCCAGTCCGAGATAGAAATACTCGAGCCGCAGCGGGCTCGCCTCCGACTGAGGTATACTTGTGGAATATGTAGGCCAGGGTCGTGTCATCGTTACCATTGCCGTTGGTGTTGGCACTGCGAGGTCTCTCGCCGTTGCTTGAAAGGCGTGTGATGAGATCACGGTATTTGTCCCAGTCCTGACCGATGGGCGAGTTATGCCCGTTACCATTGCCGTTTGTCTTGGCGCTGCGAGGTCTCTCGCAGTTGCTTGTGCGGATCGACGGGAAGAGACTGGTCGCGGTAAAGTCTTGTGATAACATCACGGTACTTGTCCCAATCCAGACCGCCGTTGCTTGTGCGGCTCGGCGAAGACGAGCCGTTGCCCTCGCTGTTGCCCTTGCAATTCGGCATGCTGGACTCCTTGCAGCAGTCGGTGGTTCTGGAACAGCCAGGTCTGGTGTCTCGTTCATGGTAATGATGTGGTGTGTGATTGGGGTACCGGTGTGCGGTGGTATGATATTATGTGGTAGTGATGTTTACTCTTTGTTTACCTTGCGGCGATCTGGAGATGCGTGTCTTGAACATGCGTTCAGTGGCATCGAAGCCGTAGTCCTGTTGCATGATCTGTCGAACCACTTTCAAAGGACGGGACTGCTCGCCGTAAAGGCGTGTGATGATTTGACGGTATTGGTCCCAGTCAAGACCGCCGTTGCTTGTGGGGATCGGCGAAGACGAGCCGTTGCCATCGCTGTTGCCCTTGAAATTCGACATGCCGGACTCCGTGCAGCGGTCAGTGGTTCTGGAACCCCAGTTCTGGTGTCTTGTTCATGGTAATGATGTGGTGTGTGATTGGGGTACCGGTGTGCGGTGGTGTGATGTTATGTGGTAGTGATGTTTGCTCTTTGTTTACCTTGCGGCGATCTGTGTGTCCACAGACGGTAAAGATGACAGACGGTAAAGATGACAGACGGTAAAGATGACAGACGGTAAAGATGACAGACGGTAAAGATGACAGACGGTAAAGATGACAGACGGTAAAGATGACAGACGGTAAAGATGACAGACGGTAAAGATGACAGACGGTAAAGATGACAGACGGTAAAGATGACAGACGGTAAAGATGGAAAACAAGGAGCAGAGAACGGCCAGTCCATGAGAGGAGGCAAATGAGGCACAAGGCAAGGAAACGGAGCACAAACAGTAGGATTCGGTTGGATGAAAAGGTGAGAAAAGAAGAGGGAAAGGGTGAGAAAAGAAGAGAGAAAGGGTGAGAAACGAAGAGAGAAAAGGTGAGAAAAGAAGAGAGAAAAGAAGAGAGAAAAGGTGAGAAAAGAAGAGAGACAAGGTGAGAAAAGAAGAGAGAGAAGACTGGGAAATCTGCTGGTCAAAGTGGGCGAAAACCTAAACAGACCTCCAGAGTTTCTTCCTTTCTAGGTAATTTTTTGGTATCCCCAACAACAAGAAAGCCTCACCCAAACAGAACCCTCGTGTTCCTTCTTTTCTAGGTCATATTTGCATCCCCAACTACAAGAGCTTACACGTCCGTTCTTCCATCCTGACTCCTCAATGCACCTGCCGCACCTCACAACCTCGAGTCGAAGCATAACGTGGGGATTGCAGAAACAGTGAATACGGAGGGCGTGATGTTCTGTTGCCGAGCAGTCGCGACAGGACCGTCTACATTCGGAAAGTCAGGAGCGGCATCTACCCATAGCAGTTGCCGTAAGCAGGAGACGAGGCTGCGAAACGGGTCGGCTGTACAACGTCACACGACGGCTTACAGCAAGCCGGCCGACGGGTCAGACAGGCCGAGAGAGGACAATGTTTCAATATCGCAAGTGGAATCAATCAGACTAGTTAAACGAAAACCCATAAAGAAGAAGTGAAACAGAAAAGAGGTCAAAGAGGTCAGCACAATACCGTCGGAAACACCTTACAAAGTAGATTACTAAGCAACTAACAACTCAGATGAGACCGGCACGCGCCGCTTCGCCGCCGCTGGCCTCTAACACCGTGTCCATGCGCCGCTTGCCCTTGACCACACTAACCTCGACAACTCCCATACTGAAACAACTCCATCCGTGTCTCACAACTACACGGCGTCCAGATGGACCCATGGCGGGTTGGCCAGCTGCTGCGTCATGTTGACGATTGGGAGGAAAAAGCCATCGGCCGCGTCAGCTCCCTTGGCGGCCGTATCCGTGACAAACTCCCAGGGCTTCCAGTACCAGCCGTCGCACTTGTGCGGCTCGCGATTCTGTCGGTTAGTGCTGTACACAGATGCTGTACCAAGGGCGGGGAGAGGGGCTACATACTTGCGGCACGTCGTCGGTCTCGCTGATGCAGAGCACGCAAAGTGTAATGTAGTGCTTGTTCTCGGACACAAACACGTCGTTGGTCACGGACAGAATGCCTAGCGGCCGCACCGTCAGGCCCGTCTCCTCCAGCGTCTCGCGTTGTGCACACGCCAGCGGGGTCTCGCCGTGCTCGAGGTGGCCGCCGGGGAACTGCCACTTGCCGGCGCCATGGATGCCGCCCTTACGACGGCCAACGAGGAACATGCCATCGCAGTTCTTGACAATCGCGGCGACGCCAACGCGCGGAGGGGGGGCCGACTCAGTCATTGCGTTGGGATATGGATTGTCAATTGAGGCGGCCAGAGTAGCTGCTTATTGCGTAGAATATGCTTACATAAACTTGATAATTAAATTTAATAGATAATTAATCAATAAAACAAATGCTTGTGAGAACCGGTGACATGTTTGAGTTATATCGTCAAGCCATTGTTATCCTCTATCTATCAGGGGTCTGCTGTTGATAACCCCTCATGGCCCTCTCCCTTTGGCACAGAAAAAGTAGCCTTTACGCCCGTCAGCATGGCCAGAAAATAGTATCGAATGTCCGCCTCGGGCGGCATCGTGACCGCAATGTCAAAGGCCCGTATTAGTTCTACGACAGCCTTGAATACGACCATTTCTGCCAGGTACCGTCCTGGACAAGTACGTGCACCACCGCCCCATGTCAGGTTGATCCGCTCCATGGCTCGGAGCTGCGACGCGTCGGCCTCCAGCCACCGGCCCGGTCGGAACGCATCGGCATCCGCGCCAAAGATGGCCTGGTTGCGGTGCAGCGCCAGCGGGCTGCAGCCGACAATCGTGCCCGGTGGCAGATGAAACCCGTGCAGCTCCACCGCTGGGCCGTCGTGTGGCACAACGCGCGGAAGCGACATGCCGATCGCCGGATGCAGGCGCTGCGCCTCGCGAATCGCCGCTGTCGTGTAGGGGAACGCCTCCATTGTCTCGCGGGCCGTCATGGCCGGCTGGCCCTTGTGCGTGCCGCGGGCTGGCCGTGCACGCACTTCTCGGGCGACGGCCGCAAACACGTCGGGGTGCGATGCAATCATGGAAACGGCCGCCGTGAGCGCCGAGCACATGGTCTCGTGACCGGCGCCAAAGTTGGTCACGGCCATGCGCCGCAGGTCGTACTCGGAGAACGCGTCAGGCTTTGCGCCATGCAGGTCGAGAAGGTCGCCCATGAGATCGCGGCTGGCTGGCGCGGCCTTGGTCTTTTTGGCCGTGGTGTTGTTCGGGCCCTGTCCATCCATCGGGGCGGCTTCGCGCGCGGCCGCAACGTTTTTTGCCTTTAGGTACCTGCGGATGCGCGAAGATATGCGCAAACCGACAGCGGGAAAGAACGTCTTGTAGTTGGCCGCTGTTGTATAGCCCAGCCCAGCGAGATACGCCACTGCACTGCCGATCCAGCCGGCATGGAACTCGGCCACGACGAGCGGCGGGAACAGGCCCATGACACTCTTGCGCCGCCACTTGTAGTAGCTTGCACTACTCGACCCAAAGTCGGTGTGGTAACGCAGAAAGTGTGGCGACCACGACAGCACAACCGCGCCCAGGTTCTCGACGGCCACAATGTGCATCCACTCCTTGAGGTCGACGTCGCGGCCCGTGCACGTCGCGAGCTCGGCCACCACCTTGGCCATGACCTCGTCGACCGCCCGGCTGAACTTTTGCATGTTGGCCTCGTGGTAGACTGGGCCAATGGCGCGCCGCTGCTGACGGTAGCGCTTCATGTCCCGCTCCGACAGCAGATCGAGCACGTCGGGGAACGTAAACGTAAACGGCCGTTTCCAGTCCATCACGGGTCGGAAGAGCGCCGTAGACCCTGTCTGTCAGTACAGCACCGTGCCAGACAAGATGACATGTCTACCTACAGTAGAAGTCCGACTTTTCAAAGCCGTGTCCGGCATCTGGCTGTTAGTAATGGCGATGATCCTCGCTGGTGCGCGGCAATGGCAACGGCTCACTGTAGATCCGCTTAAACGCCTCGGGTGAGTTGAACCACACCTCGTTCGGCCCCACGCGAACAGCAGGGCCATACTTCTTGTGCAGCGTCGTCGCCAGCTGCAGCAGCCGGCCGTTGCGGACGTGGTAGGCGTACCAGAGGCTGCTGACGGCGGCGAGACGCGGTCCGGGGATGCTGGCCAGCCCGCTGCGGAACAGACTGCGCATAGACAAGACAAAAAGCAGCACAAACCCCAGAAGCGCAACTATGAGCATTCTAGTATTGGAGTGGCGTGCAAGTGAAGTCCAACCCGCGCTGCTTTTCAGTTTTCAGTTTCAGTGGACGGCCAGTTTTTGCTGATGTAAATATTATGTAATCGCGAAAAGCGGGTCCTAGGCATCGTCTACATGTCGCGATGCTTCACTATTAGCCGTGACACGGCACCCTCTGACGTACGACGCCCATTTAAATTGACGCACAACAGAGATCAATCGGTAGATACTTCACAACATGGTCCGACTGCGGCCGCCGTAGCAGCAACAACGCGGCGACAACCAACAACACCACACGACTGACTTACGACGCCCCGATGCAGAGCTCGATGCGCAAGCTGCTGGGCAAGCCGACGCCCGCGTCGTCCAACTCCAGCTCGCCCGCCCATCGCCATGGCGACGGCGCCGGCAAAGACGACGGCGACAGCAAAGGCCAGCGCGGCAGCGGCCGGCCCTCGACATCGCCGGTTCCCCTACTCTACCACCCCGCCGCGCCCCAGGAGGTATCATATGACGCTAACGCACCAATTGCCGCGCTCGACAAGTCACCCGACGGCCAGTCCTCGATCCTTGCCGGCCGCCACGTGCTCAAGGCCGTGCGCGTCGACGGCGTCTCCGTTCGGGAGGAGTTTGATCTGCGCGCACTGATCACGGCAGCCCAGGCGGCGCCGCGCGCCAACACGACCGTATCCGCCGGCGAGCAGCTGTCGATCCGCGATGTTAAATGGGGCCGCGGCCGCAACGACGCCCACATCTTCACGGCCTGTCTGCGCGGCAAGATTTTCCAGTATGACCTGTCGCGGCTAGGAGCGCGCACGTCGAGCACCGCGGTCGGCGGTGGCATGGGCGGCGGCGGCGGCGAAAACGTCGACCTGATCCAGACGCAAGAGGACACGCGCCAGATTAATACACTCGACATCAACCCGAGCCACGACGTCTTTCTACTCTCCGGCAGCCAGGACGGCTTTGTGCGCCTTTTTGACACGCGCAAGCTCGTCGCCGACCCGCGCCTTGGCCCCACGTTCAAGCACATGCAGGGTTTCAAGTGCAACGCCGACGTGCGCGACGTGCAGTGGTCGCCGCGCGAAGGCTTCTTGTTTGCCTGCTGCACCGAGCAGGGCATGGTCCTCAAGTGGGACATCCGCAAAGGCAACGCGCCGCTGCAGCGCATCGCCGCCCATGAAAAGGCGTGCGCGTCCATTTCGTGGCACCCCGACGGCGAGCACCTCATCAGCGGCGGCATCGACCGCGCGTGCCACGTTTGGGATATGACCAAGACGGCTGACAAGCGTCAGAACCCAAAGTACACTCTCTACACATCGGGCTCCGTGGCCGCCGTCGCATGGCGTCCTGGCCAGTGGTCCGCCTCGCTCGAGGGCATCCGCGCGACGCAGGTGGCCGTGTCGTATGACGTCAGCGGTCCGCAGCGCGCCGGTGTCAATGCCGTCCATATTTGGGACCTCGCGCGGCCCACGATCCCCTACAAAACCATTGAGCGGCCCACGTGCTCGCCTTCCGCCTTGCTCTGGAAAGACGCCGACTTTTTGTGGTCTGGCGGCGAGGATGGCATTTTCTGCCAAAGCGACCTGACGTTTGCGCCGCGCGCTATCGACCGCACCGCCATGTCGACGCTCAGCTTCTCGTCGTGCGGCGACGTCCTCGCCTTTCTCGATGAGCGGCCGCCGCAGCCCAAAGCCAAGAAGCTCACAGCCGCATCTGCTGCGTCCGCAGACCGCCCACCCCCCCATAGCACGCTCGTCGTCAGCCGCAGCGACTCGGAAGACGATGCTGTGCGCACATTCATCATGCCGCGACGCCGCGGCGCGAGCGCGCGCCCGCGGCGTGCCAGCTCGGTGCCTAATACTAGTACTACCTCTACACCACCGTCGTCGGCGCAGTCGCGAGATGCACACGCGTCGCCTAGCACCCACAGCAACAGCGGCCACGCCACAGGGCGTCACGGCCAAATTCAATCGAGCTCAGGAGGCGGCAACAGCACCGGAAGCAGCGGCCTTACGGTGTCGCTGGACAAGGCCCTGCGGGCCACGGGAACCTTTCGGCCGCAGCAGATCATGGCGATTGGTCACGTGCCGTCCGCAGCACGTCAGGACACCTATGGCTACCTTTCGCGTATCTATCTGGAAACACTCGAGCACGGCCTGCCTCCGGTGCGGCGCGACGGCGTCGTCATATCACTCCCCGAGCGCGTGGCTGAGATCATGGAGCAGTATGCTCGTGCAGCCGAGCTGGTGAGCCAGTTTCGGCTCGCACAGGTCTGGCGCATCGTCTCGTTTGCCACGGACCTTCTCTTCCGACGCCGCGGACTCTACCACAAGCAAAAGCGGATTGAGGAGGGCAAAAAGACACCGGCCGCCAAGTCTGCCGCTGTTCAGCATACGAGCAGCCAGAAGAGTGGGACGCCTGTCGGCAAACCGATATCGGACGCCGTCACGGAGGATCGGAGCGAGACCGGGACTGTACGCACGAAGAGCGCACTGGATAGTCTCAGTACGAGCAGCAGCAAAAATGGCGCCGCCGCCACGTCCTCGTCCTCCGGCCGGACCCTGCCAGTGCGATCGCTGCTGACCGAGGAAATCGAGAGCACGTCGAATATGCCCACGCCCCTGGCACGGCCGGTGTCGGGCATGGCGTATCTGGGAGAACAATTCCAGCGCGGCGCATACGCCGGCTACGAGTTCCAGGCGTCTACGAATTCTGGCAATGCCGGTGGCGGCAGCGGTAGCGGCGCACCCTCTGACATTGAGAGTCTCAACTTGCCACCGGCACAGTACAAGGACTATCTGTCCAGTCAGCCACGGCGGCGGCACCTGAACTCGATGCCCCTGTCGGAAGTAAGCCATGCGAGCCACAGCAGCGGCAAGTCGCACATGTCGAGTGTCGAGGGCTATGATTTCTACGACACCGAAGCCATGGCGCACGCCATTGATGTACCCGGCGCGCCGCGAGACGCGCTCGCGCCGCCGCCCGTATCGTTTACGAGCGCCGCTAGCGACGCGGCCAGCTCGCCGGCCTCAAAGCTGTCTGTGTCGCCGATCCGCGCACACGACTTCCACCGGCAGGACTCGACCGACAGCGCGGTATTTGCAATTTCACAGGCCACGAATAGCAGCACACCAGACGACGAGCACGGCCATGGAGGTGCCCGCGGGCGCCAGGCCAAACAACAGGCCGACCAGGACGAGGACGCGGCGGACAAGCCGGGAGCACAGGCGCCGCTGGCGTCGTCGGTGGGCTCCTCGCGTCTGCTGCGGCTCAACAAGGCGCTCATCTCGATGGAGTGGAGCGGGTCGGACCTGACCATGTCGACGACGGCACCGCGCGACACCTACTACCGTAATGCCTCGCAGGACACCGCAAGCAGTAACAATTCCTTCACCAAGCGACGGCCCAGCGCAAGCAAGCCACCACCGGCACGCCCTGGACTGCAGCGCAGCGGGTCGTCGCGGCTCGACGCAATGAGCATCGCGACGTCGGAGCTTCTTCCAACAGACGACGATGACGACAAAGACGACGACAAGGATAAGGATGACAACAAGGACGCGGACGCGCAAGACCGCATGACAGACCGCGACTACCTGCCGTGGCCGCACGACCCTCCGTATCCGTACCCGGTGGAGGGCCTGCCTACGAGCGGGCTGGAGCACAACGCGGCGCTCGACCCCTATACGATCATCGGGCGCGCGCTGGCCCATGAGGTGCGCACGTCGCCGCTGCATGCATCGGCCATGGTGCTGCTTCTCAAGCCGCTGGTGCCGGACGACGTGATCGATCCGCTGCAGGCCAAGGCCATCCTTCGCCAGCACCACGCGCGCCTCATGGGCATGCAGCTATTTATTGAGGCGGCGCTGCTGCGCAAGCTCTGTGTGCCGGGCTGGCCTGCGCGGCGCATGCACCTATCGTCAGCGGACACTGGCGCTCCCGATGACGCGCCGAGCGGCATCGAGCTGTCGAAATGGGGTGCCGCGGGCACGCTAGAAATGGGCGGCGTCGCGGCGTACACCACCATCACGTCGCCGGCGCAGAAGAACGTCGTCGCGTCGTACCTGTGCGTGACGTGCCAAAAGCCGCGCGAGATCGAGAAGAACCCGCTGATGCAGCAAGCGGGCGGCAGCGGTGCCGACGAGTCGGTGTGGAAGTGCGGCCGGTGCCGCAGTGTCATGGCGCCGTGTGCCGTGTGCGGCCACCGCATCGTGTCGGCACTGGCGCCGCTCGACGGCGAAGCGGCCGACGACGCCAACGCGTCTGTGCTGTCGACGTGGTGGTACTGCGTCGGCTGCGCGCACGGCGGCCACCTGACGTGTCTTGAGGGGTGGCACGCGTCGGCCGGGTCAGCGTCTGCGTCGTCGGCACCGGGCGCCGGCAGTGAGCTCTCGGACGGCTGCTGTCCTCTCGACGGCTGTGGCCATGCGTGTCTGCCGGGCCAGTGGCGTGCCGAGACCAATGCGCAGCGCAGCGACGACCTGTCGCGAACACTGCTGAGCAGCAGTAGTTTACTGTCGGCCTCGGGCCGCGACGGTGCTGGCGGACACGACATCCGGCCCGACGGCAACGATGTCGGGCCGAGTCGAGCGGTGGACATGGTGCGCGAAAATTTGGGCGTGCTGGGAACAAGTCCCGGACGAGGCGGCATGCTTGGCGGATTCGGTGGCGAAGCCCGCGAGCCGCGGGAGCGGCGCAAGAGCGTCAAGTTTGCCGGCACGAATGGGTAGGCTTTACGGTTTTGTATATGTGATTTATGATTGTTTATATGGGTAGACTAGCAAGAGTTTCACAATACTGGATAGAATAGCAAGGGAAATGGGGATTTTGACGCAGTTGTGCCGATCACTGGTTGACCCATGCCTCGGTCTATCATTGATGTCGTGTTTCTTATCTATCTTGTGCTGCAGCATGCCTGCGCCCTGTCTACTTATACCCCCCCTGTAGACTCCCGGATGACACTCATCCGCCTTCCGGTGCGTCCGGGGTCGTCCGGGGGGGATCTCGGTCCTCCCTTCTGATGTGCCCGGGGGTTCCACACTACTTCGTAATGCTCTCCTCTCACGTCTGACGTGTCACGAGAACTCCATAGAACTTTGGGATGTTACGTCTTGGGTCTTGGATGTGCAAGAGATACGAAGTTGCATACAGAATGGATTAGTAATGTATGATTACTCATCGGGTAGCACTTAGTTACAGTGCATTTCCTACCGATTTCGCCGCTGAATTGAATTGAATTTCAAAATAAATACGAAAATCGCCGATTTGTCATAATCAACGTCAGTCGTTGCCTTCTACTCTCTACTCTCTGCTCTCTCTACAATCTGTTTCTATATAATCTTTCTACTCTCTCTATTCTCTCTATTCTCTTTACACACTCTCTATACCATAATTTCTTGCCATCCTAAGTGTACATAAGAACCTGCACACTCTTCATCCGCCCGCATAATCTTCACATGCCCCCCATCTTAGCCACGCTCGCCCGCTTCTCACCCTTCAGAATGTCTGCCGCATCGTCTGCAGTCAGCGCTGCCGCCGCTGTTGCTGCCACTGCGCCGGCCGGCTCCCAAAAGGCCACTGTTGCGGCCGGCTGCTTCTGGGGTGTCGAGCACGCGTACCGCAAGGAATTTGAAGGCAAGGGCCTCTACGATGCGCGCGTGGGCTACATTGGCGGCGACGCGGCGAACCCGTCGTACCGCTCTGTGTGCAGCGGCAGCACGGGCCACGCGGAGGCGACACAGATTACGTTCGACCCAAAGCAGCTGAGCTATGCGCAGATCCTTGCGTTCTTCTACAAGATGCACGACCCGACGACGATGAACCAGCAGGGTGCCGACACCGGCACGCAGTACCGCAGTGGCATCTTCTTCCATGACGCGGAGCAGGAGGCGGTGGCGCGCGATGTGACGGCCAAAGCGAACGCACAGTGGTGGAAGGGCAAGATTGTCACCGAGATCCTGCCGGCCAAGCAGTGGTGGGACGCCGAGGAGTACCACCAGCTGTACCTGGTGCGGAACCCGGACGGCTACATGTGTCCAAGCCACGAAGTGCGGCACTTTCCTGATCTGCAGTGAGGGGATGAAGGTATCAGATAGAACGGAGCATCAAGGTGCGATATCATGTACATAAGAGGTGATGTTTTAATGTATCTATAGAGTAAGACAGAAAAATCAAATAAATGAACAAAAAGTTGATATACACGGTCAGCTGCCTGCAGTGCTGCCACTGCTGTCGCCACCACCAAAACTACCGCCTACTTCCTCCGCTGCTGCTGCATCATCAGGATCTGCACCATGCGCACAAAAATGTTGATAAAGTCCAGCTCCAGCGAGATGCTTTCGTTCACCGGGTCGCGCTTAATCATGCCGCGCTCCGCCAGCCGCGCATGGTGCAGCACCTTTTGCACATCGTACAGCGTGAAGCCGCCAAAGACCGCCAGGCCGCCCCAGAGCCAAATGTTCTCCGTAAACGCCAGCGTGCGCACCGCTGTCGCCGGGATCACCAGCGGGGCCAGACCGGATGCCAGCACAATCGCACAGCCTGCCAGCAGCGGGCCGCCCAGGTACAGGTACTTCTCCTGCTTGGCCGTGGCGCCGACAATCGAGAGCGAGCCCATCATGGCCACCGTGTAGAGGCCTGCGCGCGCAAGCAGCGCACCGGGCACAAAGGCCAGCATCGGCGCCACAAAGGCGGCCTGCGTTGCGTTAAAGGCCGTCCACAGCGCGTACTTGGGCACGTAGTTGTCCGGGTCGATGCTGCGCGTGCCGATCATTGTGGCAAACGACAGCGCCATGCCGCCGATGCCCACCACCCACGGGTTGGCCGTCATGATGCGGTACACAAAGCCAGACTGGATCATCTGGCGCGCGCTCATCGCGATGATGCCGATGCCCAGGCCCGTGTGCATAAAGGTCGTGTTGAGGTACTCGCGCTCGTACACGGGCATGCCGCCGTCGTCGCGCGTCTCGCGGTTGAACATGATGTTCGTCGCCACCAGCGTGCCGCCGAAAATGGCACCGCCCACCAGCAGCTTGCGCATCGTCGATGCCTGCCCGGCCGCGGCCACGGGCGCCTGCTGGTAGTATGACCGCGACGAGCCGGACGTGCGCGGCACGAGCGACTTGGAGAGCGCGGAGCGTGAGACCACGCGCGATGTGAAGAAGCTGTTCTTGGGGGCCGACTGGTGGAAAGCCCGCACAGCCGTGGCCGCCGGCGTGGCCCTGGCCATCTGCGGTAGGCGCCGGAACGCTGCCGAGCCCATACCAGGTGGTAAGATAATCATGGTGATGGTGTGGTTGTGAGTGTACAAGGTGTGATGACGTCGACAAGGTTAAATTGAGGGTGGGAGAGCCTTTTATGCTGATGGATGGCTGGGGAAACAGGCAGGAAGGGAAGTGGGTGGCAATGACGCACTGGTCAGCCGGACGCGAGGGCGATGCAAACCCGGCCGAGAACAGCTTACTATATATGATTAGGTAATCAATCAGATAGTGCTTCACGTGCCCGTGGCGGGGTTAAGCCGGAACTAGTGCAATTGACAGACTGTGATTGGTCAGAAGGACTTTGCACAGCTTTACCAAGTATTCCACCGTGCATTCTGGAATTATCCATGGCGGATCAGATGATGCATAAGAACTGCAACCGAGTCGTAATTACGGTAAACAGGTTATCTCCTGGATCGTGTTACTGCAAGTAGAATCAAGTGAATACTTCCATTTCCATGCTTATATAATCACGACAATGCTTATATAATCGCAACACGGCCCGCGCATCAGCCTCGTCCTGCTCACACAGGCGGACCTCGCCGCGGGATCCCGCTGTGAATCGAGACGGTGGCCGTGCGCATATTCTTGGAGACGGTGACGTCTTTGCCTGGCACGTGGCGCGCCAACCGCTTGTATGCCAAGAGTAATACGAGGTCGACGAGATGCGGCGAACGGCAAGGCCATGGCGGACATCCACGATTCGTTCGTCGTGCCGGCTGACCGGCGGGAAAGCATGAGGCTGAGTAGATATTTGCTTTCTTGATTTGTTGTAATAGTTTGTCGCGGACACGGCCACCAAGGGAGTCGACGCGGCCGATGGCTTCTTCCTCCTGATCGTCAACATGACGCAGCAGCTGGCCAACCCGCCATGGGTCCATCTGGACGCCGTGTAGTTGTGAGACATGGATGGGATAGTCTCGAATAAATAAACGTGTTCTCTTGATAAAATATATTTGGAAAAAGCCTACTTCCGGTAGTAGATCTTCTTGAACTGAAAGTGCAGCTGCAGAATGCCCTTTTCAAACACGCTCTTGAAGCCGCGCTCACGCTTCGCGCTGTAGTCCCACTCGCGGTCCACGATGCGGAAGGCAATATCCTCGTACGGCGGGCCCGCCGAAAATCGGATCAGACACGTATCCTCCTCGCCGGCCGCCGCAAACGACTCGCCCTTGCGCCGGCCGCCCTCGCGCGTGATGTGGTACGACGGGGCCTTGGTCTTGTCGATCAGCTCCGGGTAAAAGATATTGAACTTGTAGCCCTGCACCACCTTGGGCGGCGGGTTGTCGTGGTCGTAATGTGTCTGGTTGTACTTGTTCCACTCGTAGCCCATCTGCACGCGGTTGAAGTACCGCGGCTTGCGCGGCCGGTGCTTGTCAGCCCACCGCGGCCGACCGTCGCGCGTCGCCGCCGACGCATCCACTGCCGGCTGCACCTCCTCTGCAAAGATCTCTTCGTTCTCGCCCACGCCGCGCGCCGCCTCACGCTCGTACAGCGCCTTGGTCGCCTGCGAGTAGTCCTCGTTTGGCACCGCCGCAAACCGCTCCGTCCCGGGCGGCGGTGCCGCCGTGCTGGCCGGCACAAGAGCGCCCAGTGCGCGCGACGCGCCTTCCTCGTCCTCCACCTTGACCTTGCTGTCGTCGTCGTCGCTGTCCGCCTTGTCTGTCTTGGCCGGCGTCTGTGCCGCGAGCAGGGCCAGTCGCTTCTCGCGCGACGCCGCGGTCACATTGGCGACGACGGCGCGTGCTTTGTAGATTTGCAGTTGCTTCAGCAGGTGCTCCCAGTAGTCGGTGTCGATATCCTCGTCGGACCGCAGCTTGTCCTTGATTTGCCGCTCGAGCATCTGCAGTTGCGGCAGCGTCTTAGGCCGCAGCATTCCATCGATCTCCAACGCCACCGACCCCAGCACCTGGTCGGCCTCGTCGCCCGCGCCGCCGCCGCTCTGTGGTAGGTTCTTGCGCACATGCCGGCACAGAGCCAGCAGCGCCTTCCAGTACTCGCGGTTCGTCCGGTTCTGCTCCAGTGCCACGAGCGCGTCCAGCTCGTCCTGCAGCGCGCCGAGTTTATCTGCGCTGTGCGTCGCCAGCACCTCGTCCGGCGACGGTACTTCGATCGCCGCGTCGCCGTCTTCGTCGTCAAATGGGTCGTGGTCCTCGTCGATAAAGCGCATGTTGAACACCAAAAAGTCGATCAGATGGCCGCGCCGCTCGCGCACGCGGATGTCGGCGCGCTTCTTCGTCTGCTTGATGACAAAGAGGTCCGACTCGGCCACGAACCGGTCCTCGTCCGTCATCGTGCTCGGGGGTGGCTGGCCCGCGCGTGGTCTGCTGCTTCGATCATGCGGTCGTGAACTGGTCGCGCTGGCGTTGTAGGGCGGCGCTTTAGAGATGCGGCTGCGGTCGTCGCGGCGTGGTGCTGTGAAGTCGCGATCGTCGCGTCGATGGTGGTTGTCGCGGCCTCGGTTTCCTCGGCTTCCTCTATCCCCTCCTCGGTTTCCGTCCCTATGTGGTGGCCGCCCGCCGGACTCGATCATTGCTGCCCTGTCTGGATTCATCGTGTGCGTGTGGTTGATGGTCGTTGGCCAAAGCCAAAGGTTGAGACAGGCTGAGACGAAGATGTCTAGGTACAGTTATTGTGGGGCTTGCTTCGATAGGGCAATCTGATTGGTTGATGACGATTACACGATAAGTCTGATAACCTTACGTCCTATCGTCATTCATTTAGGATCAGGCATCTTGGCAACTACAACTAGAACCCTCACCACTTGATCAACTGTATGATTGCACTACTAGATGGTGTGACTGTACAGTATCTCGGTGAGCTTTAACAACGATAACAGCAACCTGTTTACCGATATCGGACGAGTCTACCGACAAATTGATTGATGGATTGTTTGAATTGAATTGACAAGAGACGAGACGAGACGCGAGATAGACACGAGATAGACACGAGAAAGGAGACGCGGTAGCTTTACTTGACGCGGTGGGTGAGGTTCACATAGAACGGACCCTTGTCCCAGATGAGAAACGACTTCTGGGCCGGCCAGTTGGCGCTCTCGGGCCGCACCTCAAAGTCAAAGCCAAAAACGATACGCGCGAGAATGACGCGCATCTCGGTGTAGGCCAGCTGGCGACCGATGCAGTTACGTGAGCCGTATGCAAAGGGCTGGAAGGCGTCCTTGCGGTCGCTGGCGAAGCGGCTGTCAGTTCCGAGCCAGCGCTGCGGCTGGAAGGAGTCGGGCAGGTAAAAGTTTTGCGGGCTGTGGTACATGGCGTATTGGGAGATGCCGAGCGAGGTCTTGGCGGGCATGTAATAGCCCTCGATAACGACGCCGCCGTCGCGGGCCTCGCGTGGATAGGCGTTGACGGCGGGCGGGCGCATGCGCATGGTTTCGTCAATGACGGCGGTCAAATAGGGCAGGTTGCGCACTGAGGAAAAGCAGATCTGGTCGTCGGTCGTGAAGTGGGCGTCGAGCTCGGCGCGCAGCTTGGCCAGGGGAGTGGCGTTGTCGCCGTCGTCGCCGTCGTCATTGGCCGGCGTCGACGCGAGGTAGTAGACGGCCGAGGCGAGCGTGGTCGCCGATGTTTCGGAGCCGGCCTGGAGGATCTCCGTAATGGTGGCGTGTATGCGCTTGTCGTCCCAGAAGGCAGGGTCTTGCAACATGTGCGTCATAAAGTCGGCGCGGCCGGGTCCCCGGGCGCGGCGGCGCTCTAAGCGGTCCGCGATCTGCTGGTGGTGCCAGACAAGATGCGTGCGCATGGCCTTGCTCACAAAGAGACCGATGGCCCAGTCGCCGAGACGCTGTCCGAGCAGGCGGATCACATTTGCGCGCAGCACAGCCGTCTGGACGAGGGTCGGTATCGCGCTGACCCACTCGTGCTCCTTGCCGTTCTGCAGACTGCCAAAGGCCTCGCCAAAGCAGAGCTCGCCCATGATGTCAAACATGGTCCAGTTGATGTAGGCGCCAATGTTCACGGGACTCCGGGAGGCGGCCGACGTACGGACGGTGTCGTGCAGCAGCTTCACCATCATGTCAATGTGGCCCATAACAAGGGGCTCTATGTCCGCCACGGCCTTGGCTGAAAAGGCCGGGTTCAAGCTCTTGCGGGCCGCCACGTGGCTCTCCTTGTCCATGATGATTATGCTCGAATTTAAAAAGGCGTTTTTGTAAAAGACGGCGTCCTTGGCGTTTTCAAAAACATCGTGCCCGCCGCCGCCGCCGCCGTCGCCACCGTCGCCAACAATGCGCTTCTGGCCGTACACCTCGGGCCACACCTTGGCCGACGTAAATGAGACCTCGTCCGGCGCGATGCGCACAACTTCGCCGTACCTGATGTGCAGGTCTAGCACCGTGTCGTGCGAGTAGCCGGACGCGTTGATCAAGTAGCGCGGCAAGCCCGTGGCGGCATACCACTTAGGCCCGGGGACCTTGGCCAGCGGGTGCAGATATATGTTGTACAGGATTTTGGCCACGACGAAGAGCACCAGCGTGATGGCGGCAAGCTGGAAGAGCTGCCGCGCGACCGTGGCGCCATCGATCTGGTCGAGCGGGCTGAGGTGGTGGAGATGGCCGTGGTCGACCATGCCCAGAAGCAGGGCACTGATATGTGAGTTGGACATGGCGAATTTGTCTAGGAAGCGGGCGATGCAGAGACAGCGATATCAGACAATGGCGCACCCGCGGGCCTAGCAAGTGTTTTATACATGACAGGTCTCGACCGTCCTGTCTTCTTCTTCGTTCCCGGGCGCTGTATTGCCGGTTTGTTATCACAACACTGCTCCGTGGAGCCAGATGCCGTTGTAACACAGTCCATGTAGGCTTACACAATAAACGGCTCCGGATTTTCAATACGCGGCCAGTGTGGCAGACCTCACAGGCTATGGTGAGTGGACGGAGACGGTGGACAGCCGTAGGAAGGACAGGAATTGGCCAGTGCATTGAAGAGAGCGAAAGAATAGGGTTGCAGCAGCTTCACACCTTCTTTATTAAAATATGATAGATCGGGCGCTGGAGTAGGCTCTCACAGGTCGAGACCATGCTCAGAGGGGTGCTACTGCGGAGCCGCCCTGCAGGAATAAGGCAGGAAGGATGATGAAATGCATGATAATCGCATTATGAGTGTGTCATGAACTAAACTACTACATGTTAGTTCACAGAAGGGGGGGTGACAGCAATGAATCGGCTGATAAGAGAAGTTGCCATCTCTGCTCGGAGGTTCGGACTGAGGCCAACCTATCCTTCATGTGGTTTGTACAATCTACATGATGCAAACACGACATACCAATCTGTCCGATAGAAACAGCATCCATATATGATCGAAGCGGCTTGTCAGTCTATAGAGAGCCGCCGCCAGCCCAGTCGACGGCCGGCCCGGCACGGACATCGTCCGGCGATTTGGACAAAGTTCAAAGACCGAGGCCGGCCCAGACGCGCCCGAACATGCCCACCCCGGTCCCATATCAGAGATGGACCGATTTCTCACGTACCTTGCGAAAATTGTGCAGAAGACATTGATATACAAAAGGCTACGTACATTGGGTAGGTGCTCGACATGATGTGAACTTGAGGCAGACACCGGTGGAGAATGTTCGAGTTTATCAAAATCCTCGACGAGTATTGGTGACACGGTGGGTGTTGTTGTGCCCTGGGATCAACTCGCAGTAGCAACTGGCATTCACGTTTGTTTTGCTTGTTATTGGTTATCAGTCTTGTTTATTCAGACAATTCATTCCGCCCGTCGGGCTTGTGGAATTTCTTTTCTTTCTCTCCTTGTCTTTACACTTCTGCGGCAATAGACACTCTATCAGCCAGGAACTGTCTACGATCAGAATCAATGTCTTTCATGTTCTCTTTGAACATAACGTCATTGCTTGTGTTCCTTTGATTAATACTCTTCGTGCATTTTGTTCTCTGCACAAAATCGCCATTATGTTCTTCGAAAAGCTCCCATCACGGTGAACAAGGCTCACATTATGAACATGGCCGTTCATTCCTCAATGTTGGCTTCCTTGAGCTGTATATAAATATGAAATGCGTGTCACTGGAATTTGGGTTTCGTTTCTATCATCATGACACCATCACAGCAGCTTTTGAAAACATCAAACAAAGTCAACCAGCTCCAACCTGTGTCAGCAGCGCAGCTTCTCACACTCTCCCCAGATACATATTCCCAGTCTAGCCATGTGTAAGATCCTGCCTGCGAGGGCTCCATGCAACTTGTGCAAGGAGGGCCAGATTGGTGTCATTTATTGTCCTGACTCGGATGGCTTGACAATGTGCGAAACGACGGCGCGGGAACACCGCCGGCACCAGCCTGTGTACATGATCTGCGCGCAGTGCAAGGCCGCGGCTGAGGACCCCAACACACAAGCGGCCTACGAGGCATACATCCATGGCTTGCCAAAGGCCTTGAGCGACCGTATAATTAGTGACTGGCGCGACAAGCAACGCGCGCATGCACACAAGCAGGCAGTCGTTAGCACTGCCATTGCCAATGCCCGGCGCCGCCGCGAGGTGCCACAATTTTCCCACATGGACCTGGACATCCTGAAGACGGAGATTCCTCCGCCAAAGGACATGCACTACCGGCTGAAAAGAACCTACTCCATTGCCACCGAGACGCAGAGGACCAGCGGGCAGTAGGATACCACCCCATCCCGGCGATGAAGCAGGCCACCTACCAGGCCACCGCCTACGGGTACCCTGCTGACAGCTCAACCCCAGCCGACTCGGCCTACGCCAACTAGGACAACGGCAGCGAGGTCTCGTCCTCCGGCGGGCTACGACCACGGTCAATAAATTCTACATCGTATTGCGGCGCAGACAAGGAAATATATTGCTTGCGTAGACGGTGTCCCGGGGATAAAGATTGCTAAGCTGCGTATTGTTTTTTATTGTTTTTGCTTTGATTCGGATCACTGACTACATTCTTTACAAATTACAATAAATTACTCAAGCGACACCGAAAAAGCAATAACAATGTGAATGCTTAAACACGTAACAGGTCACCGAGAACAGTAAATAGAAAATACCATGGTGGTGGACTGAATAGCTAACGACATGCACATCATCAGGTCCCATCGGTTTTTGGTGATGTTCTTTCATTGTTTCCTTTTCTTCTTTATCTTGTATTTCCGCTCTTATCAGCGGTTCCTATCGACCGCAAACCATCACAGCCAAGGTGTCTTCCGAGTCAAGTCTGCCAACTTCATATTCGTATCATTGTTGATCAAAACCAAACGCGTAGACGACGTACACGATACAACCCCAAGTTTAAGCGAAACTTCTGAAAGAATTGTAAAGAGACGACACTTGACAAAACGAACAACGCTCGACAGTATATGGAGTAAATACTACAGCTGACGGGGTGTGTCGGCAGCGGAAGATAGATAATAGATGGAAACGTAAAGAAGGTTGCTAGAGAGATCACAGGTTAGTAATGCACTGCTCGCCACATTGAACCTAGTACGTCATGACCTTCAACGACGGTCCAGACTTGCGTGGGCCGACATACGCGAGAAAGCGGCAATGCGGCCCGGGAGTATAGCTGTGTACCTCATCGTGGAACCCCAGAGGTAGTAAGAAACAAAATACGAAAAGCAGGAAACTATCAATCAAACTGCGGAGACCCGGTGATTTCCCCGTCATGTGCAATTAAAAAAACCGACTGTACAAAGTACACGTAGTTCTGTCATGAGTGCAGTAATCCTCGTTGACAGGTGCAGTTCGTATGGGGAGTCAAAAAGATGTTCAGCCGTCAGCCAACAAGAGTCACATGTGAATGTTGAGTACTCCTTTCAGATTTTTGTTCAGACATTTTTACAGAATTAATATACACAACAAAACAGTACAGTAAAGGGGGTATCATGGTTGAAAAGTAAAAGTCAAACATCAAATAAAAAACAAAAGTAGTGACTGCATCCTCGCACTGCCGGTGGGTGGATGTGATGGTAACGGTGAGGGATAATCGTGGGTAGTTGTTGGTCTGCGACACGGACTTATTCATAGCCGGAGGCGTTAATACTGGCGGCGGTGATCACGTGGACGATGTATTGCCGCTGCCGAGGGTGACGATTATGACGGTCTCGTCAGTCGACTTCGTCTGAATGTCGTCGGGTTGATAGTAAGCGTTCTCGCATGGGAACACTTCGCAGCCCGAGGTCGGCTGCTTGGCGTCGGCTGGGTACATCAGGTGGACCCCGTCGTAGTCCTTGTCGTTGACGATGGCAGAGACGTCAAAGAATGTGATGCCGTTCCAAGCTTGAAAATTCACCTCGGCAAGCATGTCCGGGGTGTTCATCGTGCCATTGGTGACGGTATAGGCGTGAAGCCCTGGGCCAGGGTGACGTTCACGGTGGCGCCAGCGGCCACCGGAACGGGGTCGACGCTGTCGACACCCGCGTTGGAGGTAAAATAGACCGTGCGGTCTATGTTGTCTGTGGAAACAAAAGAGAGGACGTTGCTTGCCCGGGCAACGCCAATAAGTGTGAAAGTTAAAAATGAAAGCATTTTGAATATATGAGTGTAGGTGTAGTGTAAAGTGAGAAAACTTTGTATGGTGCGAAAGGGGGTCATTTTGATATGTATGAGTGTAGGTTGTCGGCAGGGATCTCATCAAATCCTCGTTATTGTTGATACGATCAACAATGCTCGGATCCCGGCGGATGTACCTCGGCCGGGTACATCAAGTGGACCCCGTCGTGGTCCGTGTAGTTGACGATGGCAGAAACGTCGAAGAACGTTATGCCGTTCCAAGGCTTGCGGTTTTTATCGTCCGTGGAGATGAAGGACAAGACGTTGCTTGCCTGGTCAGTAGTGGCAGCAACGCCGACTGTAACGAGCGTGAAGAAGGAAACCTTTTTGATAATATGAAATTGTAAGTGTAATGAGAAGAGAGAAAATTTGTGTTGAAGATGGGAAGGATTTGGAAAATAAAAAGGAGAGTTGACAAGTGTGATGGAAAGATGACCACCGGGAGGGCAGAGGTATTTATAGGAAAATGGAAAGAATAAGACTCTTTGGTTGAATGCGAGTCCGCAGTGCTGTGAATGAGTGAAAGGAACTTGGATCGATGATCAATGAGGATGATGTTAAAAGACAAGAACAAATCATGAAAAGACGGGGGTGAGTGAGGTTTTTATAGACGGATGCAGAAACGTAGTAAGTCAGCAATAACAACGAGTGATACGGCAACACACAAATAACAACAACACGCCCAAGTAAGAGGGCAACGGTTCTTTGAGCTCTGCTATAAAAGACGTTTTCCTGTCCCGTCGGACAAGTGAAAAGGCAGGAGAGACCTGCTTGTATACAGGAAGGTACACCCCGGCAAAGGTCTATGTGCTGGCATGGCAGCCATGGTCTTGTACTGCCTGCTTAATCATGGAAGAATGCCGCGGAAGCTGCCACCGTACCACTATGAATAGCAGTTTTTGGACGCCACGTGATAATGACCGGTGGTGCAATAATGAGGGGTTGTGCCTGGATCTAATGGCTATAAGCCTTCAGGGCGTTCTCATTGTTCCTAATGGCTCATCTTTCTGATTCTCTTGCTTCGTACCTTCAGCTCCTGTTTGGCTGTCTGCTCTACATTCGAGGCGTACTTTCACATATTGAAAGGAAGGACAGGTACATGCATCGCTTCGCCGCCGAGCGGTGTGGCTAGGATAAGGCTGCCTTATGGAGGCATATCATCGATGCCATGAGGAGTCCGCCAGCTGTTTGGTCCAACGTCGATTCTGTAATGAGCAATATCTGGCCGGACACCGAGGACATAGGAAAGCCGATCTCCTCCAGGGTGTTAATATCCCGTAATAGCAATGAAGCATTACATTTCACTCATTCAGTATCGCACCAAAGTCTGATCTATTTAAGTACAAGAATAACTCGTTTATTTACTTACAAACCGCTATTTTGCATCAACTTCACGACCAATTCCCTCAATCGCCCATGAGCACTCCAGATATCCCAACAGAAGCAGGCCAACCCATTTGTGTAGAAAGGGCTTATCTTGACTTGAGCATTGTAGATTTAGTTGCACGCAAGTACTAGCAGTGCCGTTTATTTGGTAAATCACTACGTTCACGATGCTACAGCGTCGCAGGCATTCGACAGGCAGAGCTGTACGGAGTAGGGTTTTAATACAGGCATCATGGTCATCAATCATATGGAGTAACCAGTACTGTCTTGAGTATACAACCGTCATAAGTAATCAAGATAACCAATAGTACAAAGTACACGTAGTTCTGCCATGATTGCAGTAATCCTCGTTGACATGTACAGTCTATATGGAGTCAAACAGATACTCAGCCGTCAGTTAACAAGAGTCACACAGAAATGTTGAGCAGATAATTTAGACTTTTGTTCACACAATATGATACAGAACTAATATACACAAAGAAACAGTACAGTAAAGGGAGTATCATGGTTGAAAAATAAAAGTCAAAAATCAGACAAAAAGCAAACGAAGAGACTGCATCCTCGCACTGCGGGTGGGTGAATTGGTTGTGATGGCGACGGTGATGGTGATAGCCGGAGGTGGTTGGCGGTCTGCGAGACGAACTTATTCAGCGTTGGTGGCGTTGATGCTGTTGCCGAGGGTGACAACGATAACAGTCTCGTCTGTGGACTTGGTCTGGACGTCGTCGGGGAAGTAATATGTGTTGTTGCAAGGAAAATTCTCGCACCCCGATGTGGGCGTCTTTGACTCCGCCGGGTACATCATGTGCACACCGTCGTGGTCCGTGTCGTTGACGATGGCAGACACATCAAAGAAAGTGAAGCCATTCCAGGCCTGGAAGGCTACCTCGGCAAGCATGCCGGGAGTGTTGGTGGCGCCGCTGGAAACGGCATAGGCGTTACCCGTGAAGCCTTGGGCCAGGGTAACGTTTACAGTGGCGCCGGCGGCCACCGTAACGGGGTCGATACCGTCGACGCCCGCGTTAGGGGTAAGGTAAACCGTACGGTTCGTGTTGTCCGTGGAAATGAAGGACAGGACGTTGCTAGCCAGTGCAGTAGTGGCAGCAACGCCAATAGTTGTGATGGTGCGGAATGATACCATCGTAAAAATGTGGGAATGTTGTATGTTTGATAGTGAAAAGGTTGTATAGAATATGAGAAGGTTTGAAAAACGAGAAGGGAACTTGGAAAGTTTGATGTAAAGGACAAAATTTGACAGTGCAACTACCGGGGGACCGACTTATTTATAGAGGAATGGAAAGAATAGGACTCTTTGATTCAATGCAAATCCGCAGTGCAGTAGACGAGTGAAAGGAACATGACTCGATATTCGATGAGGATGACTGTAGATATCACATTAGTTGTTACAGTCACTAACAAAGGTATAAGCTGACTAAATCACTCTTAAAGACCATTAAATTAAATAAAACTTTAATT
The DNA here is from genome assembly GCA_029298705.1 of Ophiostoma triangulosporum. NCBI lineage: Eukaryota > Fungi > Ascomycota > Sordariomycetes > Ophiostomatales > Ophiostomataceae > Ophiostoma > Ophiostoma triangulosporum. Next base: position 348,183 of record JANSLO010000008.1, on the reverse strand, counting down.
GCTTAATTCACTTACAAAGCGCTGTTTAGTAACGACTTCACGCTCAATTCCCTCAATCGCCCGTGACCAGTGCAAACGTACCAACAGAGCAAGCCCAAACGTATTTATTTATTTATTTAGGTTTTAGCGTCGTCGCTTCTATAGTAGCAGCTGAACCTCCCTCAGAGTATGGTATGCGACGTGTGAAGACTTAAGGTCAAGCACATTTTCAGCCTAAATAAGTCACTAAGTGACAGAAACAGTGGCCGCTATGCGGCTTTGATCAGCTGTGGCCCTTCCCCTATTAGCGGGATGGTAACCAGGAAGAAGTCTGTAGCTCTGGAGAGCATTGGGGTGAGTGACCTAAACACGTGCTTGGGCTCGTATCTTCGCCCGCCCCCTGGTCGTGAGATAGAAAAAAAAAAAAAAAAAGAAGAAGCAGAAGCAGTGAGAAAGCAGTGAGAAAGCCGTGCAAAAGAGAATAAAAAGCAGAGAAAAAGCAAGGGAAAAGCAAAGCGTAAGCACAGAAAACAAAAAACAAAAAGCAAAACAAAATAGGAAAAGACAAATTCCCCGTCTCAATCCGGGTTTCCACGATCCGCCGTCCACCTGGACATTGCTTTCCAGCCGCTCAGTTCCTGTCCTCCCGGTAGTTCCATTTGTACTGCCACCACCAGGTAGGCAAGGAAAGCTTGGGGGGTTTCCGTGAGCTTCTGTAAGTACTTGGATCTAGCATGGGGATCCTGTGGTACTCTGGGGAGGTTCCTCTTGTCCATCTCACGATTCCACCGCGTCCTGTTTAAACGGCAGTGGATGATGTGCTCCGGGGCCTTGGTCCCGCCGCACACGCACTGGCCGTCGACTCCTGCTGACGGGTGGAAGCGCTGGTGGTACCAGGCAAAGTCCCCGTGGCCATGCCGCGTGGCTAGCAGAACGTGCAGAGCTTGTCTAGGCAGGGTGAGCTCTGCGGGCTCCCTGTAGCAGAAAGGGAGACTGAAGCTCCGGTAGAGACGGTGCGTCTGGACCACTGTGTCGGCCCACCATGCGTTAATGTCGGCGCGGAATTCTCTGCGGAGTGCAGACCGCACTCCTGAGTGTGTCGGATCGGATGCGTCTGCGTCCATGCCTTGCTCCCCGCTGGCCCCCGAGCGGGCCAAGGCGTCAGCTGCCTCGTTGCCGGGGATGCCTTGATGAGCTGGGCACCACATAAAGGAGAACAGGCCGGTCGCCAGCAGCTCGTGGATCTGGGTAAACGCCCACTGAGAGGTGTCTGAGGCGCGCCCGCGGGCGCACCAGATGACCGACGCCGAGTCAACGCACATCCAAATATGGCCATGCCCCCTCTCGTGCTGTGCTAGCTGAGCAGCTTGCATGGCGCGAAGCACGCCTACCGCCTCCGCGTCGAAGACGTGACTGAGGGAGTGTATGGCCTTGGCTCCCGTGGCGAGTGTCTGGTTGTCGCAGGTAATCGTGAAGCCGTAGCCCACACAGTGGGCGCCGGTGTCCTTGTCAGTGAACTCCGAGCCGTCTGAGTACGCCACGATGTCCGCGCACGAGACCTGGTCGAGCCAGTCCAAGAATTTGGCCGTGGCGTCGACCTTCGACATGCCCCCTGTGGGGTCGGTGCGTGAGCCAGCAGGGTAGTGCGGCGCCTGGAGTTCCAGGCGCTGGAACTGACCCGGCGCCGCGGCCGCGAGGAGCTGCACAGGGGTCCGGCGCCATTCTGGCTGTCCGGCATTCGGGCCCCGAAGAAGTGGCCGCATGACCGTCCTGGATTCCAGAGGGTGGCCAAGCGGGACTTTGAGCACGCGGGTGATCTGTCGGATGCGGCATTCCTCGAGGAGATGTAGGGCCGGTGGGACACCTGCGTCTCGAAACAGTGTGACTTTAGGAGTAGTGCGGTAGTTGGGCAGGACAGCACGCAGTGCTGCCACTAGGACTTTGTCTATCTGATCCATGTGCCAGCCTTTCATGGTGGATACCAGGTCGTGGCATTTTGATCGTGGTGCAGACCGTGGTGGTTTTGTGAGTCCTGTGTACCACACGTCGGCGCCATAGAGGAGGACTGGAACCGCACAGGCCATGACCGCCATGCGCATGGTCGCCGCCTTTGGCCCACCTCTTACTGCCGTGAGGCTGCGCAGGTGACCGACCACTTTGCGTGCGGCCGCTGTCCTCTCCATGACATGTCGCTTGAAGTCAAGTTTTCTGTCCAGGTACACGCCGAGCCACCGGACTCCTGGGTTCGGTTGGTGCGTGGTCGCGAGCGGGCAAGGGGTGATCGTGAGCCCTCCTACGCTCAGGCTGGGATTGTATTTTTTTAAGAAGTTGGCGAAATTGCCGTCGTTGTCGTCAGTGTCGTCGTTGTTGTCAGTGTCGTCGGTCTTTATTATTTTCCGGGTGATGTGCACGAGCTCAAATTTTTCAGGAGCGAAGCTGATCTTGTTGGCCCGGCCCCAGGTAAGAATTTTGGACAGGTCTGCCTGCAGCATCTTCACGTTCTTCTCGAGGCTGGGAGAGGCTCTGTAGAACATTAAGTCGTCTGCATATCCGAAGCGTAGGGTCTTGTCTGCCCGTACGATTTCGGCCATGTAGAGCGTGAACAGGACGGGAGAGAGGGGTGATCCCTGAGGAGTGCCGCACTGCACCTCCGAGAAGGCTGTGGTGTGGCCGTCGAGCCGGACTCGCACCCGTCGGTGGAGCAGGAAGCTCCGTATCAGCTTGGTGCACAGCAGGGGCCATCCGTCAGCACTCATCCTCTGCAGGAGTCGGTTCGGGAGGACCGCGTCGAAGGCACCTTGCACGTCAGCCGTGACCACCGAGATCTCATGTTTCTTGGCCATAGCTCGCTCGGCGTCATCGCAGAAGGCGGAAAGGAGGTCTGTTGCTGAGCGTCCGGGGAGGGCGCCAGCGTGTTGGCTGCTGACGATACCATGCTTCAGGGCTGTGTGCGCCATGCGTCTTGCGACAAGGCGCTCAAGGCCTTTGCTGACACACGATATCAGGGCGATGGGTCTCCAGGACCTCGGGGAGCTCGGGTCCTTCTTGCCTGCTTTTGGGAGCATAACCACCTCGGCCTCGCGCCAGCAGCGGGGGAAGTAGCCAGCCTCTAGACAGGCGCCATACAGTTGGAGGATCGGGTTGGCAAGGTGCTCCCATCCTGCTTTAAGGAGCCGGACAGTCGCGCCGTCGGTGCCTGGGGCCGTCGTGGTCACTCCGATGGCGGCCGCCTCGACCTCCTCGGGGGAAATCGTCGTGGTCCAGGGTAGTGGTGAGGGGTGGGGCGTGGTACCTGGCGAGTAGGGGATGTCGTCCGCTGCAGTGAAGCGGTCGAGGACCGCTCCTCGGAGTGCCTCGGCCCTGTCCGCCGTGCTGTGGTGGCTGACCCCGTCTACTGTGATCGGCGGTGGCGCATACTTCTGGTTGAGTTTGTGCCAGCCGACAATTTTGTAGAAGTCGGCGTCAGTCTTGCAATTCTCTATACGGTCGCGGCGGCACTCTCTCTTTGCCCGTCGCACGACCTTTCGGAAGGCACGTTCGTGCTCTTTCACCGCCTCTCCAAAGCCATTTGCCACGGCCCTGCGGCTGACTTGGACTCGCTGGAACGCCTCTTTGCAGGCCGAGTTCCACCAGGGCTTATTGCGTCCTTCTTGTGGTGCGCGTGGGGTGCAGCGGTCCACGCTCTCACGCATGACCGTGTGCAGGTGCTGGGCGGCATCATCGATGGCCGCGTGCGTGGCCACCATGATGCGAGGGTGCTCCATCATGCGGTGGGCGACGATGTTGCAGAAGTTTTCCAGAGCGCCATCCGGTACATGTCCTCGTGACGCTGGTTGTCCAGTCCTCCGAGTGACGGGGATCACTGTCCTCAGTGGGTGGTGGTCGGAGCCGGCGTTCATGTCAGGCTCAACCGTTGTGACAGCTGTGCCGTCATTGCTGAAGACCATATCGATGACGTACCCGCCCCGCTGGGTGGGCACGCCAATCTCGCCCGTAAAGATCATACCGTTCGTCTGGACCCAGTCCCTAAGAAGCCGTCCTTTGGCGCACGTGTACGCACTGGGGTCAAAATCGACGAGGTGAGAGTTGAAGTCTCCCCCGATGAGCGTACGCCCGGGCAGGTCCTGCATCGCTGGGAGGCGCTCGATGAGGTCCGTAATTCTTGGGGGGCTGTAGATATTTAACATCGAAACCCCATTCACCGTCGTCCAGATCCAGTCGCGATCGTTGTTGTTGTTGAGGGCGTGCGGCTCCAGTGCTTCACAAGTCTTTTTGCGTACATAAGACATAACTCGAGGGCGGTCACTGTGACTTGGCGACGTGTCTGTCCATGTAGTGCATGGGGCAATGGTGTGGTAAGCATCGTGCCACTGAGTGCCGGTAGGGGTCCAGGTGTTTGGTTCTTGGACGTGAACCACGTCCACTTTTTGCTCAAAGGCCATCTGTAGAAGAGCCGAGTGAGCCTCACTGCTCCTCTGGGTGTTGGCCCAGAGGACAGTCATGGGCCTTGCGCAGGCCGGTGGTTTCCATGTTCTCCGTCGTCCTCTAGCGCGCGGCATGAGAAGAGGGAGTTGGTATTGGGATCGGGGCCTCAGCAGCAGCGAGGTCGGTGGTCGTGAAGTCGAGTGCCTTCTTCGCCGCCAGGCGCTTGCTTTGCCGCGGCTTCTTGAGGATCTTGTCTGGAGGGGTGTAGGGGGCATCGCGGTTGTGAGCCGTGCAGGTTGAGACTGTGGCCTGAGGGGTAGCTGGGGTAACCACCGGTGTCGAGTGAGCTGCGGTCTCCCTTCCAGAGATGCTGCTGGGGGTCGTAGAGCGGATGGGGGCCTGCTGCGGCGTGGCCGGTGCCCTCTGGGCTGGTGCAGCGATGGCCTCTGGGGTTGATCCCTCGGTCGTCGCCCAAAGAAGCCCAAACGTATGTGTATGTGTAGAAAGAACTATATCTTGATATTGGGAATCTTATGTTGAATGCACGCAAAGAATAGCAGGGCCATCGACTTGTTAAAAGTAATCAAGTACATGAAGTACCCATTACTGTCATATAATCAATACCATCAGTCGTATGGGATATCCATTACTGTCAAAAGTAATCGTCATGAGTAATCAAGATCATCGGTCGTGCAAAGTACCATAGCTCAGTCATAAGTGCAATACTAATCTTTAACATGTACAGGTTTGTAGGGAGTCGAGCAGTTACTCAGCCGTCAGTAGGAAGGGGCGCCACTGGCACAGGATGGCTTCTAGGTCTTGGAGCAGCGCAAATGCGTTGGAGCAGTAGATCATGTCGAAGCTGGAGGGCTGTAGCAGCAGCCGTTCGATCTAGCCCAGGCTCGTCACGTCGTGCAGCAAAACCGCAACGCGGCCGTGCATGAAGAGTAGGGTGAAGCGTGAACGAGTTGGATAGATAGAGGAAAGAAAGAGGACCAAACGCCAGGTACACGGGCGATCAAGAGTGCAAGGCCAACAACTTAACAGTAAAGGCGAATGGTGAGGTCCGCCTTTTTCTTTGAAAAAATGAAGTTGACCGAGTAATGACCTCGGTGTCGAGCCGGACCAGGAAGCACCGGCCACACAGTAAGTCCTTTATGCGGGTTGTATCTGTGTCTGGACAATAATAGCGTTGCACAACGCCTGGCCAATCTGCCCAGCACCATGGTAAGATCTATCTACTGTTCTGGGCGTCCTGTTCAGTGTTAATCATTCGCATTGTTATTGCTTCTTGGTATGATTTTAGTACTTTATTTCAATTTGTAAAGAATGTACTCAGTTAGGCGAAGCAAAGCAGAAAATAACAAATACGCAGCGAAGCAAACCTTTTTCCACGACACCGTCTATGCAAACAAAAAATCCTGCTCGTCTATGCCGCTCTACGATGTAGGTTTATCGACGATGGCCGTAGCCCGCGCCGGAAGATGAGCCCTCTCCGCCGTTGTTGTAGGTGCTATGCCACCAAGCGGTATTGCGCGCCCTCCGGGGGAAGCACCACTGCCGTGAAGGCCAAGAGCACGTCACAGACTAGTGGCCATACAATCTCACCGTGGAGATAGGCATCGGCAAGGAAGACTTCATGCGCGCGGATGCGCCAGTCACCGATTATACGGTCGTTTGCGTCCTTGTCGTAGCCAGGCATGTATGCCTCATAGATTGCTTCCGTCATGTCGACCTGATCTGGGTCGCGGGCCTCAGCCGCGGCGTCGGCCTGAGCCTCGGCGTGCATTTGAGCCGCGACGGGGGCATGGGCCTCGGCGTGGGCCTCGGCCGCGGCATGGGCCTTAACCAGGCAGTTGTATACAGCCATGTCGTTGCATTCAACGCAACGACCGTTTGGATACGGCCACACCTGAATATATCCCCGCCGTGCTGGTCTGCACGGATTATCGTCTTTGACATCCTCACATAATCTGACATCAGCGATGAATCTGCCAAACTTGCCATCATTGCAAGTTCTGCATGGGACCACTCTATATGTGACTTCACACATGGTCGGAGTGGTAATTTGAATGTGGGGAGAGTGTGAGAGTTGCATTGTTTAAACCGGTTGGAGCTGGCTGAGTTGGTTTTTTGTTCTGAGTTGTTGTGATGATGTGCTGATGATCGAAACAAGAAATTAACACTGACATGCCGGACATATTTATATACAGCTCAAAAAAAGAGAACATTGAGAAGTGAACAGCCATCTTCACAGTTTGTAACATACTCACCGTGATGGGATCATGTTCAGATAAAAGCATGCCCTTGTTGTGCAGAGAACAAGATGGACACAAGGTGTATTGCTCAAAGAAACTCACGCAATGGCATCAAAGAGTTTCTGAAGAAGGATATCAAAGGCATTGATGCTGATCTGATGAACAGCTCGGGCTTGACAAATTGACTATAGCCACAGACGTGAAAGGACAAGAAAATAAAGAAAGGCGGACGGGAACCTGATGATGACATCCCGACATCTGTTCAGCCCAGGGCGGTATATCGATCCGGTGTTCTGAGCAGTTCTTTGTTCAGACATCCATGTTGTTATAGTCTTTTGGGAGGGACGCGACAGTACACATGGTATCTGACGTCTGTAGCAGATGGTGACCACTTACCATAAACCGCCTGGATGTCAGTCGTGGCTGCCGACAGATCAACTAAGCATACATAGAGTGTGAGTTCACAGCAGGGGGTTAAAGAAAGGTAGTTGATTGTCTCGACAAAGACACCGGTGACCGTAGCAATCCTTGGTTGGGGTGCTCTGGTCTGGTGGTGTATCTTGTCTTGAGATGCAGGGCGGCTCTCGCTCTGCTCGTCCCAAGGGCTCCACACCACTCCGTCCATCACAGTCACGTGAATAATGCTGAAAAGGTTCCGCCATAGAGACCTCCATCGTGGCTTGATATTCGTACTCATTGTTAGAAACGGACAAAAGAAAGGAGAAACCAATAGAGATAGAACCAAACACCTGTGAAAGAGGGAAATAACAAAAGAAAAAAGACAAGAGAAGAAGAAGAACATCTAATCGTACATGGGCAGCGCCCGTCATCCAAATCATCCTCCACCTCGCCGCCACTACCGCCACGCAACTGCTCGTGCCTCTTTGCGTGCACTGCCGCCCAGTGTGCCCATCGCCGCAGTACCGATAGTAACGCGACGGATGGGCTTTCCCGCGGCAGACGATGGCACCGACGCGCTGCCACCGTGCAAAGAATCCATGCCACCCATGAGCCCCTCTTGTCCACGCACGCGGTCCCTGGGCGAGCCAGCACCGCCGTCCCACCGCACACTGCCGCCCATGTTCATGCGCCGGGCCTGCCCTAGCGTCATGGAGCCTGAGCCAGACAGTGAGCTTGAGCCGCCAGAGCCATTAACACTGTCGTTCATGCCCAGCATCGAAGAGCATACCGTTGAAGGCGACCGTCGGCGCTCGGTGCTCTTACGCCGTGGCCGTGAAATGCCGTTGGAACTCGCCAGCGACGTGCCCGAGTACGATGCGGCCGCGCGCTGGTGGTGCGCACCGCCTCCTACCGAGAACCGGCGTGCGCCTGCGACATTACCGAGCGACGCGCCGACATGACCGTGCCCACTAGACGACGCAGCCGCCTTCTTCGCCGAGTGCAGAGCCGATCTAAGCTTCTGCGTATCAAACGTCACGTCCTGCATCGTCATGCTGGTGTTTGTTGTGTCCGCGTCGAGCGACAGGCGAGGCGACGGCGACCGCAGGCGTGTCGCCGGCAGCGTGTTTTCATCGGACGCGGTCGCACGCGGCATCAGGTGGAGCTTTGTGGCCGGCGACACTTTGGGGCTGCCGAAGCTGCGGCTCAGACTCGCAATACGAGTGGCTGACGGCGGCGACACCTGCTGGTTGGCCGCCCTTGGTACCGAGATGTTCCGCAGCGGCGTCGACTGGCGAGCCGCACTGCCGACCGAAGGCGAGAAGCTCGATGCCTTGGAGGCTGTCGACTGCTCACCGTCCGAGGACGACACATAGTTGGCTGTGGGGCCAAGCGATGGCCGCGTCTTGGCCAAGAAGCCCGATTGGAACCGACTAGGTTTGGCTGTGAGCATTGTGCCCGAGGCCGACTGCGACGACACCATGCTTGTGCCGGGCAGCGTCGATGCTTCTGGCGCGTTCAGTGTGCTGTCGTCGTCGTCGTCGGTTTCCACCACATCGGTGCGGCTCAGGTAGGATGGCATGCTGCTACGCGGCAGCGCCGGTGACCGCGATGGCGACGAGGCTTCCTCCAAAACGGTCTCCATTGTCTTCCACGAGTCGTTGTGGGGCTTCTCAGTAACAGCAGCGCCCTGATCGTCGTTCGCTCCTTCCTCCTCGTCCTCGGGCGCTTCAATCACAATCGAAATGTCCGTCTTTTCTCTCTGCGGCGTCGTTTCAAAGTCGGCCAGTGTGCCGTGCTCTGTCTCGTCGTCGCGCCAGCGTACGCTGCGCTTGACCGAAGAAATGCTGTCGCGACTGCTCACACTACTGGCAGACGAGAACTTCTTCTTTGCCGCGCCAAACGACACACGCGGGCGCGATCCCATCGACCCCACCTTGCGGCGCCGCGGCGACTTGGTCGGCGGGGCCATCACATTCTGCGGGTGTAAAGAAACCGAGCCAATAGACACGCGGGCACCGCCGACACCGCCACCGCCGCCACCGCCGCCCAGGCCGATCGAGCTGCGTATCTTGCGCCGCGGTGTGCCCTTCTTCGACGGCGAGAACATGGCAGATGCTGACGGCGCACCCAGCACAGATGTGTTGAGCGACGCATTGGACGAGGGATCCGGCTTCACCATCTGGGATGCTGCCTCGACACCGGAATCAATCAGGCGGCGGATCAAACGCTGGCTCGTGGCCGCTGCCTCTTCGCGCGGCAGGCTGAGCGTGCCCGTAAGCGAGGCGATCATCTCAAACTGGGCCGACAGCAGTGTCTGCATCATGATCATGTCGCTCTGTGCCCCTGTCGTCTTCTCCTGCTCCATGACTTCGAGGTAGGCCTCGCGTGCAAAGTTGGCCTTGAGCAGTTCCGTCTCCCGCGTCAGGCTGGCCACCGCTTCCGAGACATCGGCTGCAACACTGTCGGTCGTCGATGCTGTGAGCTGCGTGACACTATGCTGCAACGCCGAGTCGAGCGGCCGCTCCCAGTTACTGCGCTCAATCTTCTGGTGGAGGTGGTTGCGGCTGTGCTCGAGCTCCGCCATAATGCCCCGGGCTGCCTTGCGCATCGCAGCCAGGGCCGGCGGCAGCTCACCCGCGGCGGCGCCGTCGTCGTCATCGGAATTGTTGTTGCGGTGCTCTGCAGCATCTTGGACCATGTCAAACGCGTCGCCCCAGGCCGTCAGGGTCACGAGGCGACGCTCAATTGTGCGCAGCTTCTTCATGTCCGACACCTTCTTCTGGCGCTCCGATAGCGAGTTCTCGTAGGCCACGCGGATCCGCTGGATACCTTCGCGCGCAATGGCGTCGCGCTTGTCCAGCTGCTTGCGCACCTTGAGCCCAAACGACTTCTCGGCATCTTTCTGCTGCGCCTTCAGGTCGTTGATCATGGCCATCTGCTCGTCGATCTTGACAAGAAAGTCCTTGACGTGGCGGTTGACGTTAAAAACGTTGCGCGTCACCTTGGTCTGGATGTTCTTGGCGCGGTTCGCATACCGTAGCGTGTTTTGCGTCTCGTCAAAGTGCGCACTCGACGGGCTCACGCACACAATCATGACGGTCTTGCAATTGCCGCCCAGCGAGAATTTGAGCAATCGTGTCAGCTTGCTGTTGCGGTACGGGACGTGGTTCTTCTTTCGCGCGTCACATAGCGCGTTGATGCAGCCGCCGAGCGCGAGCAGCGACTTGTTGATGTTGGCACCTTCGAGCAGCCGGTCGCCGCGGTTCTTGGTCGCGCTGGCACGCTCACTGCCAGCCAGGTCGATGATGCTGAGGGTCGCCATGGTGTGCGGCTCGTTGACGTTGGCGTTCTTGTCGCGCTGCGCGACGTTGATCTGAAGCACGGCGTGCGAGCGGGAGGACACGGCATTGGCTTCAGTGGGGGACACCGTTCGATATTCGTTGCCCTGCACGATCATGTCCATGACCTCCTGCACGTCGTGGGGGTGGTGGCTCGTCAAGCCAGCCACCGTCACGGCCTGGTTCGTGTCCTCGCGCAGCATCAGGCCCTGTTTGCTACCACCGGGTACTAGTAGGTCGCGGATCGTTTCGTTGTAGATTTCGAGGTAGGATAGCGTAAGCTCCGTGTGCTTCTCGTCGCTGCGTTCGTTGATCTTCTCAAACAACTCCTGCATCGTCATGAAGATGATTCCGGGCTGTTGCGCCGTGCCGGTGATGGTGTGTGTCTTGCCGCAGCCAGTGGCACCGTAGGCAAATACGGTGGCGTTGTAGCCGTCAAGGACGCTGTCGAGCAGACACTTGGTGGTGCCCTCGTAGACGTCCATCTGCGACGCGTTGTCGTCAAAGATGCGGTCAAACGCAAACACCTGATCCTTGACTCGCTTGCCGGCGGCGGGCACGACAGAGCGCGTAAACTTTTGCACGGGGCTGTCCTCGGGCGGGTCGAAAACGAGGCAGCGGTCGTCGACGACCTTGATGACGGACCGCAGGCCTTTCTGGTTGAGCTTCGGTGTGGGTGCAGCGGCCATGGAGCCGTCGCCGAGGAAGAGCGTGCCATTGTCGTTTTTGGTTCTGTCTATTAGCGTGCTGCAGCGTAGATGGTGTGCTGTGGGCGACTTACAACTGTGCCGCTTCTCGGATTGTGAATGGCCGCACGCGCACTGGATGGTTAGTGTTGTGTCTTGTGTGGCTTGTCTCGTCTGCTTCGGTCTTTACGCCCCGGTCAAGCCGCCTCTTCTCCGTTCTACCCAGCCTGACTCACCTGCAACACTGATGGACGACGCGCCCGCGTGTGGTGCCGCCATGCTGCTTTGTAGTTGTGTCGTCTTCTCGGGGATAATGTCGTCATATATTGGTCGGTGTGTTGTTAAGGAGGACGTTGTTGTCGGCGTCGAGGTCGGCGTCGTCGAGGATGAGGTCGTATTGGTGATGATGTCGAGATACAAAAAGGCAATCAATGGCCAGTGCTGGAAACAAATCAATAAACAATACCCCGGTCCAGTGAAATGACGTGTCGCAGAGAGACAGGCTGGTCGTGACCCCGGTCATAGAGTGGGCTGGTTGCGTTGATGTTGACAATGTCTTGTTTGCTTATGTAATTTGGATTAGGTCATCACTGTTACTGTGGCAACGTCCCACGTGTCATGACTCCATGATTGGAGTAATCGTAGTACTTGGCGAGCATGTTTGATTTGATTTGATTGTATTTAACGTCACAATTTTACACTATGCGTAGGAGATAAGCATATGCTTACACCATGTTTTGCCACGTGAGCTGGCTCAACGGTCACACGCGCCGAATTGGGGATACACTCGCGGATGCCATGCTCTTGGCAGAACCGGATGACGCTGAGAATGCGATCAGTTGTGTCGGGGGTTGTGGTCACGTGTTATCACAGACCGACATATCCTACTGGTGAAGACTCTTCAATCTGTTGGAAGGTATGGACCCACGTATATTCCGGCATTGGTCCAATCAGAAGTTGACATGCCTGTCCCCTGTCAGCCACCGTATGAGTGGCTGATATGGCGGGGAGGAGGGGCGCCTCAGGGCCCCGACTCCCACTTAAAAGTCACTGCATCCCGAGATAGTCGCACTTTTTAGATAGAAAGAACAACAACTAGAACCCTCACAACTTGATCACTGTATGCTTGCACTCCTTAGATGGTGCGGTGGTACAGGATCTCGGTGAGCTCTAGGAACGTCAACAACACTGAAGCCCCTATCCGACCGATCGGTAACAACACGGAACACTTTATCGGATAGGTGTTCCGACACAATCCAATCTCTATCTTCCTTCAGACCTTCACTGGGACCACTTACCATACACTCGCGAATATCCTGAACACTGCGGCCGATGCTGAAAAGGCAATCAACTGGGTCAGTGCGAAAACCGTAGCACGTCACTCGATGGATAGCTAGGAGGTCGCCATAGATTGACCTCTTCTAGCTACCCATCGAGCAACGTGCCAAGGTTTTTCGCACTGACCCAGCTCATTGCCTTTACAGCGTCGTCTGCACTGTTCTCCCAAGAGCAGGACATCTGCGAGCGCATCCCCAATTCATCGCGGGCTATCCTTGAGCCCACTTGGCAAAACATGCTCGCCAAGTACTACGATACCCCTCCAGCGGAGGACCTGCACGAGGCACTGCAGATGGTGTCCGACAGATGCCGTGCAAGCCAGAGACAAAGTGAGCTTGACTTGCACAAAGCATTGAGCAAACTGATTGCTCTCTACCAACGCCCTTCCCTGGGCACTTACACCATCCGCCGCGAGCTTGAGTCATACCGCGCCGCCGCTCAGAAGTGTAACGTTGTCATATGGCCTGAGCAGGCCGTCGTGCTCATTATCCGTGACCTCATCAAGAAGCATGAATACCGGTTTATGTCATCGTTTCCCAAGAACTACTCGCTCAGCATTATTACGGCTTGGCTCTTGTACCACCAGCCAGCGACTTCGCTCGTCGTCGTTCTTTACTGACAACTTCCAGATGCATAGTGGCATTGTCACCGTCGTTGGAGGAGGACATGTTGAGTACACTGGGATGGTGAGGTGGTGCCCAGTATTAGTGATAGGGATATAGAAATCAAAAAGGCATGCCTCGTTCCATCTTCATCCGTGAACCTCGTCAGCCACATTTTCATCAAGGAGGCTGGTCTTTAACTCAGTATCAGTGACGACAGGATTTTGCGGTCAACCACCGTGACGGTACTCTTGTACTACTATTTCAACAGGTTGGCCGTCAGCTGGTACACTCATCGACCGGCCAAAGCGTGTCCGCTCTCGCGACTACCGACTTTAGTGTCCACGAGAACCTTGGCCATCCTAGCCGAGACGCCGGTTTTTGTCTTGCAAGTGCCCTCGGCATCCAATATCGCCATCCAGACCCCTGCGTTGTCTGCACCACGGCCAAAGCCCACAAGAATATGGCCACAGCACCTTTATTGTTGACGGTGCCACCAGATATATCTGGATCCGTCCACTCTACGACAAAAGGGACGCATACTGACATGGAGGACGGCATCGTCTTCTGCAAGACCCAGTACCGCAAGGTCCCCAAGCGTGTGCATTGCGACAAGGGCGGCGAACTCGTCAGCAACAAATAAAGGAAATATACAAGCATCACGGCCTCAAACTGAGCACGACTGCCGGCAACGCACCAGAACAAAACGGCTTCCGTGAACGGATGGTTCAGACCCTCAATGGCAAGATGCGTTGCCTTCGGCACGATTTTAACCCGCCGCCACACTTGTACTTTTACGCCCTCGAGATGGCCGTCTGGATCATCAACCGGACCCCACGCCCTCATCAAGACAGCCTGTTCGTTTGCTTCGTGGGCAGGAAAATGATGTCACTTTAAAACGATTAGCTGCTTCGCCATGGTGTTGATTCTCAAACATTTTGACAAGATTTCACCTCGCACCTTGAACGCAGTTTTTCTGATAACCACCAGTTTATTTAGTTTTCTTTTTTTTACATGGTAATAGCTACAACCAGCTCCTACAACCGACCCAGAGTACCAACAGACTGCGCAAACGACGTCGCATTGTTGGCACCGACCGTGTCGCGGCCGACAAGGAAACTCTCGGGCGGACCGAGGTACGACGGCCGCACGCCGCCAAGGTCGACCACGATCTTCTGCACAATGACGCTCGGCATCAACGCCCAGATGCGCAGCGTATATGCGGCGGGCTTATCGTCGAGGTAAAAAGGTGTCGTCGTGTAGTTGCCCGTGAGACCCCAGACGCCATCACCGACGGCATAGCCCCAACCGTCCGGATACGCAGTGCCGACCGACGGGCCCACGGGCGTCACGTGCACGGGCTCGGCAGCAGCAGCAGTCGCGTTGTCGGTGGCATACAGCGCGACGGCATACTCGAGCGGCGTACCGTCGCCAAGGTAGTTGGCCGACGGCGAGATGTACACGGAGACGTTGGCGGGGGCGCCACCCAAGCCGGTGGCGTTGGCAAAGAGGTACAGCTGGTACTCGAGCGCCGGCGCTTCGGCAAGCGTCATCTTGTCGGCGTCCTGGGGCACAAGGCCGACGCCGGCGCCGGTGCGGCCGTAGTTGGCAAACGTGTGGTAGCGGACGTTGGCGGTCGACGCGTTCGGCGAGCGCGGCGCGACCACGGACTGGTAGTGCGGGCCGTCAATGGCGACGGTGGCGTCGGACTCGACAAAGCCCTGGCTAAAGGTGTCGGGCACGCGGCGCGCGACAACAGGAACGTGCACTATGGGCGACGTGAAGCCATAGCGGCCGCCGCTGGCACAGCTGTTGGTAATGTTGATCAGGACGGTCTGCGTCACCGCCCGCGACCAGTCGACGGACACGTAGACGCGCGTGTCGCGGCCGCTGGCGCCGCCGACAGTGCCGGCGGTCTGGGACAGGCGGACCCAGGCGACGCTGGCGGACGCGTTCCACTGGCAGGCGTGGACGCCGCGCGAGAAGACGTCAAAGTAGCGCGTGGCCGGACCGTAGGGATCAAGTGGCGGCGTGGTGAGGAAATTGGCACTGTTGGTGTGGTACTTGTCGTCGCCCTGGATGGTGGCATTGGAGCCCTCGATGCCGACGCCGACTTCGCCGGCCACAGCGGCAAACGCGGTCTGGACGTACGTCATGGCGGGCAGCGTGTTGCGCATAGGCTGCTGCCAGTAGCCGTCGTAGCCAATGTGCGTCTGGTCCATCATGTGGCGCCACTTGCCGCCGAGCAGCGCGTCCCAGCGCATCGTGAGGTTGGCGTCGTCAGCGGACGCGGCGAGTACGGCGTCGATGGCGGTGTTGGCGGCGTTGCGCTTCTGGCCCGCGTACAGCGCGTTGTAGGCCGCGCCAATGTAGATGCGGTGCACAATGGCGCCGGCGAGCACAGGGTGCAGAACCGTCTCGAAAAAGGCCGGCTGGAGGGCGGCATCGAGACTGTCGTGGACGGCCTGGGCATCGGCCAGCAGCGCGCGCCACTGGGCCAGCACGGCCTCGGCCTCGCCGTAGTGGATGACCGAGTAGGTCTGGGGCTCGACGAGCTCATACTTGCGGCGGCTCGCATACATGCTGTAGCGCGCGACAATGTCGGCAATGTGCTGCGCCGCGGTGCTGGGCGCCTCTGCCGCCGCAAAGCCGCCGCCAAACTCGCGCTCGGCCCAGGCCGCAGTCCAGTTGGACGTGCTGTCGGGACCCCAGCCCGGCGCGTCGTAGGCGAGATCGAGAAAGTGGCTGATGGGCAGCTCGAGGCCCTTGAGGTCGCCGACATTGACGATCCAGATGCGGTCGGCGCCGCGCGCGTAGGCCATGCTCATCTGCTCGGCTGTCTTGGTCAGCTGCACGGTGTTGATCCACTTGTAGTTGCGCGGGTCGCCGACATAGTCAAAGTGGTAGTAGACGCCGGCACCGCCGGCACGGCTGCGCTCGCTGGCCAGCGGGAAGCGGCGCACGTTGCCCCAGTTGTCGTCGGACCACAGCAGCGTGACGTCATCGGGAACCTCGAGCCCCTCAAAGATGTACGACTGCACCTCCTTGTAGAGACACCACATCTGCGGCACGGTGCTGATGTTGGCGCCCAGGCCCGTCGCCAAAATGTCCTGCTGGTTCTGGACGAGCGTCTGCAGCATGCTGACAATCGCCGCCGAGCCGCTGCCCTCAATGGCCGTGTCGCCTGTGCCGCGCATGCCCATGGTCCACAGCGCGTTGCGCGCATACGGCTTGGCGCGCTCGACGCCGTAGCGGAAGTACTCGTCAATGGTCTTGTTGTTCAGGTTGTACGCCCATGGACCTTGGCCCTTGTAGAACGTGCTGTACTCATTCTGCGCGCGCATCAGCGGCTCCGTGTGCGAGCTGCCCAGCACGATCTCAAAGGCATCCGCCAGCGGCTGGTTGGCCGGATCGTCAACCTCAAACATAGTGGCCCAGATGGCGGGCCACAGGTAGTTGGCGCGCAGCCGCAGCAGCAACTCAAAGACGAGGCTGTAGAACGCCGCGCCGTAGCCCGCGCCGTATGGTGTGTCAGCCCAGTGCTCGGCGACCCAGTTCGTCAACGCCGGCTGCTCGTCGTTGAGGAAGATGCCGCGGTAGCGCACAGCGGGCGCTGTCTGGACCTTGCGCGTCGGCAGCGCGTAGATGCTGCCCGTGGCCGGCTTGCGCGCGGGCACGTCAGCCCAAAAGTACCACGGCGATACGCCGATCTGCTCACTGATGTCGTAGAGGCCGTAGATGGTGCCGCGCGGATCACTGCCCGCAATCACGAGAGCCTTGCTGCAGCCGGCCACGGGACTGTCGACGAGCGTCGTGACAAAGCTCTCCCACGCGCCCTCGATCGCGGACAGGTTGCCCAGCTTTCCGTCGGCGGCGAGTGCATCGATAACGGTCGAGTGGCCTAGGGTGCCGGCAATGATGACGGTGCCAGCCGGTGAGGGGTTGCTGTACACGGGGCCTGAAAAGAGGCCAGTGTTGTTGCCGGTGACGCTATAGACGGTGTTGTTGACATTGTCGACAGGGCTGTAGCGGTAGGCGGCAGGCTCGGCATTGGTGACGCCGTTGGAGAGGGTCAGGTTCGTGCCGGTGACGCGGCCAAAGTCGACAGCGAGATCACCAGCGGCGCGGATGACGCCCCAGTAGTCATTGCTGGAGACCAGAATCTGGCCGCCAGGGACACCCGAGAGCTGGAAGCTACCCTTGGCAGAGCTGTCAAAGGCAATGATGGGCTGTTGGCCAAGGGCCTGAGTGCCGGTGGCCGCGACAGCGACGATGGCTAATGCCTTGTGCACGAGAGTGAGCATTGTGTAGGAGGCTCTTGTTGAAGTGCATTGTGAAGGCGTGTGTTGGGGGAGGGGGGGTCCAACATACTATATATCTGTTGGATCATCTCCATCATGGTCCCAGCTCTCCGGCACATAAGCGCGGTTCAATAGCTGCTTTGTTGCTCTAGATCTCATTTTCCATTTCTTCCCCGGGAAAATACAAAGGAAAAAGAGAACAACACGGCCAAGAAGTTGCCTCCTCTCCGGTAAAAGGGAACAGGAAAAATCAGAGAGTGGGCAGATGGGGATGGCAGATATTGGACATGAACCATGCGGGGATAATGGAGGTCAAGATGTGATCAACGCTGGAGAAGAATCATGCCGATCCGATGGTGGATGTATACCGACAGCTATGACGAGACATGGCACCATCTTGTAGTGCAAATACCCCAGTGATAATACGCAGCATGACTATTCTAGTAGCTACCCTTTGGTGATATTGCTGAAGTCATGGATAAAGCAGCAGGATCAGCGGTCAGAAAGATGCGGAGGAGGCTGGGAGATCAACATTTATTTTAGAAACAAAAATAATAAATAAAACTAGGAAAAAGAAAGAAAAAAACAGGAACATGTCTCTATTCAACATAAGCTCGGTAAAGACCGAATATTCGGTAAAGACCGCGGATGTTTAGAGTCTGTGTGTACTCCGTATGCTACCGGATGAAGTCCGACTGTGTTTGTCTAGTCGGAGTGAGCTGATGGTCTAGCCGGGGTGTTGCATTTAGCCGGAATACCCTGGCTTGGCTTCCCCAGATTTGATGTCATGTTGGGATTGGGGTAGAATATGTGGAGTTAACTGAGTATGAGAAGGGAGAAACAGTTCAGAAGCGTCTCTATGATGAATGACAAGATTGAAAGAAAAAGTAGTCAAACCAAAAGAAAACAAAAGAGAAAAAAACGGCAAGAAAAATAAAGCAAAAAAAGAAAGCAAAGAAGAAAAGAAAGAAAGTAAAGGTATCACTCCATGAACAGAGTCATGTCTGGAGTACATGACAATAATCACAACATCAGTGCACCAGCTGAATATCCATACAATCATCCTATATCAATACCAGGAAAGGCATGAAATACGATGTGATAGAAGAATGTCGAGACATCTAGTTATTCGCTTACGTAACAACTTACAAGAGCCAAGCATATCACGTGATCACGCGCACCCGACGTGACACTTGGAGCCGACGACCGAGGTGATTGGTACAACAACAGCAACACCAAGAATGCTGTTTCTACACTTGTCTATGACTCCTCATAATCTAGAATACCGTACTCTTAACATCTCGTATTCCGAAGCTCGATGAGTACAGATGGCCAATCACAGACTCGGAAACGGCTTTTATATGGAGACATTTCTTATCTGATCAGATAAGGTCGCTCTCAGCTGCTAACGCCGACACGTCTCGTCTTACTTTTGGTGTTATGCCGAGCGGGGATGACTGAGTAAGAAAGGCAGAACAAGAAAATAAGAAAAGAAAAAGGTAAAGAAACGAAATATGAGTAGTAGAGTGTTGATCACATCATCTACTGCTCACGCCAATCGCTTCTTTCTTTCTTCTTTCCACTTTCATTATCCTCTGCTCCTCAATCCTCTGCCCATGATTTATCAGCACGCGTCACGACCGACCTCGCCGACATGACCGATCCGACCAATTCGCCGACACAGCCGTCCCGCAAACGTCGGCGGCCGGCTGTTGTGTGCGCCGAGTGCCGCCGACGAAAGATTGCCTGCGACCGCAAGTCGCCCTGCGGCCAGTGCGCGCTGCACAATGTCGAGTGTATCTACGTCACCGGGTCTGTGGCACCGGCATACGGACGGCCATTGCGGCCTCAGCTGGCCACTGGCGGGCGACATAGCGGCGGCGATAGCGCCGCGGGTGCGGCAATGGGAACCAGTGCGACGGACCAGGGCGCCGCACAAGACAGCGCCGCTGCTGCGCCAGCCGCATCCGGCTCGCCGCTCGACGACGACGACGAGGTGAATTCTGCAGCGGAAGCCGATCAGCGGCACCCTATTGTCTCACTGGGCGAGCGGTCGTCGCGGTTTGGCGGCCGGCTGGCCAAGACGCGGTTGTTTGGCCGTTCGCACTGGATGAACAATATGGACGAGTTCAAAGACGTGCACAGTCTGACGCATCTCGTACACTTCGTCTCTGGGTCCGTCATCTACAAGTCAATGCGCATCAGCAAGCGCATTGCGCGCATCATCAAGGCCGAAGAGATGCGCCGCGTCGCAACACGACCCCACAGCCCCGACAGCCCCGCAGGCGAGGCGCCACAGCCCGACGTGGACACATGGTTCAACGTGCCGCCACGGGCCGTTGCCGACCGCCTCGTGGACCTCTACATCAACGTCTTTGAGTCGCAGTTCCGGATACTGCACATTCCCACCTTCCGGCGCGAGTATGCGGCGTACATGGACGGGCCGCGACGGCGACGGGGAACGCAGACAGCCGCCGGGGCCGCGCAGACAAACAAGGCGAGAGAGAAGACGGACAGAGAGAGCAAGGCAGCGACCATTGCACACCAGGTCTTCATGGTCAAGCTGGTGCTCGTTCTGGCGCTGGGCAGCTGCTTCTACGACGACGTCGACGACCCGGCGGCGGCGGCGGCGATGCACGACGATCTGCGCATTGCCGCGGCGCGCATGGTGACGCAGCAGAAGAACATTGCCGACTTTGCGTACTGCGTGCCGCTCGACAAGCACCGCCTCAATCTGGACACGCTGCAGACGTACTGCCTCGTGACGGTGGCGCGGCAGACGGTGGCCCTGGCGTTGGGCGACGACATGACCTGGTTCACAACGGGCGGCCTGCTGCACACGGTGTTTGGCATGGGCCTCAACCGCGACCCGTCGCACTTCAAGTCGCTGTCGTTTGCGCAGGCAGAGATGCGCCGGCGGTTGTGGGCGACCATTCTGGAGCTTGTCGTGCAGTCCAGTCTCGACCAGGGCATGCCGCCGCTCATCAGCACAGACGACTACGACTGTGCCGCACCGCTCAACCTCAACGACGACGACTTTGGCGTCGACGGCGACAATAACGACGGCGACGACGCCGCACACTCCCAGCAGAGCCACAACCCCCTGGACGTCGAGATCCCGGTGCACTTGCACCCCAAGGAGAAGGGCGACACCGCGCAGCCGGCGCGCGCGCACAGCGTGCCACAGGCTCCCGCGCACAGCACGACGGCAAGCAAGGGCCATCCGGACACGGTATTCACGCAGACGAGCATGCAGCGTCTATTGTACCGGTCGCTGCCGACGCGACTCAAGATTGTCAAGGCCCTCAACGGGCTCGGCGCCAGCCTGACGTACGAGCGTGCGCTGCAGCTGAGCCAGGAACTGCTAGAGACCTGTCGCTACGCGGCGCCCGCTCTGCACGCGGCGCCGCTGAACAGCAGCATCGGCAGCAGCAGCAGCAGAAGCAGCACTGCGCGGCCGATTCCAGAGGCTGAGCGGGCCGCATTTGCAAAGATGCGGATTGCGTTCTACGAAATGCTGACGCGTCGATTTCACCACTCGCTGCACTCGCCGTTTGCGCGCAAGGCCGGTAACAACGTGCAGTTCTACTTTTCGCGGCGCACGCGTGTCGAGACGGTGCTGCGGCTGCTGTCGTTCTTTCGGCCGGCGCCGGGCGGGCTCGCCGACTTCAACGCGCCGCTGTCGAGCGATGCGCCGGCGCTTTCGTCGGGCGTACCGATGAGCTTGGTGCGGCCGACGGCGGTAGAGGACCCGTGCCGACGGCTGTGGCTGATAGGCCGCGGCCTGCTCAAGTGCACCATGGTGGACATCAAGGCAACGGCGGTGATTGAGATGATCCACCAGCTGCAGGAGGAGCACTTTGTGCCCGGGTCGGACCTGACGCTGTCGCAGCGCGAGCTTTACGACATAGTGCAGATGATTGTCGAGCTGTCACACGCCCGCATGGAAGCAGGCGGGACGAACGTCAAAAGCTACCTCTTCTTCCGGGCCGCGCTGGCCCAGGTGGATGCGCTGATGTCGGGCAAGCCCGTGCGGCAGACGATTGTGGACGCGGCACAAAAGGCATCGGAACAGGCGATGAGCACGCTCAAGGGCCTGGCCGCACGGCGTGGCGTGGCGCTGCCCGACGACATTGACGACGATGATGGCGGCGACGGCGATGGTGGCGGAAATGACGACACAGGGGACGCGGCGACGATATCGCCAGCTGTGCTGCAGGCTGACGGGCTGCGGGTCGACGGGCCAAGCGGAACGGGCATGTCGGGGCCGGTGCCGCAACTGGCCACGGGCAGCAGCTTTAGCAGCGTTGTGGGCGGCAGCAACGACGTCAGCACGCCGTCGCAGATACTGGGCATGGTAGATGTGGACGCGGGCGTGCACCTGGCGTCGGGTGGGCCCAGCAGCGGCACGAGTGGCGGAGATTCGGCACCGGGCATGGGTATGGGCATGAGCATGAGCATGGGCATGAGCATGGGCGGGATCGGACACGGGCAGGGCTGGGTAGATGACTGGGTCGTGGGGAACGAATTTGGGATGGACAACTGGTTCTTTCCGTATAACGACCGGATTGATAACAGCTGATCTGGTGTCACTATGATGGAGGAAGACTTGTAATGGCCATCGAAAAAAGTGTCAATGTTTCACTTGTACTATTAGAAAGCTCAAAGTATTTTTCCAAAACGCTGTCAACAATGTCAACAACATCGTGTAGAGATGCCTGAAGAGCAAAAATATTATCTTTTAGTCTAGAGACATCATCGTCTTGTCACATCGTTAGTCGTCTTTCGATTAGATGCCTTGCTAAGTCTACCCACGGCCTTCTGTAATTTATGGGTTTTTACGGTCTGCCCTTCTTGGTGCACGCATCGACCCGTGCATACAGCCGAAACAACTCAACCGCGTCCTCCTCGTGCCTTTTCAGCTTCTTGAGACGCACCGCATTTCCAGCACTGTCCCGCAGCACCCGCCACGCCGTCTCCGTGACCTTGACGTACTCGATCGACCGCGAGTACTGTACAAAAGAGAGGACAAACGCCGGGTCGTTTCCATATCTCAGGACGATCGGATTGGTGTCAGAAAGCTTCCTTTGGTATGCACCAGGGAAGTTATTATTGCTCAACTTCTTCTCAAACCGTATACGGAGCTGTGAGAGGTTTCGAAGTTTTGCCAGCTGGGTGCCGATGAATTGCTGAGCCTTTGACACGGCAGACCCGAGAAGTGCCACATCAATGCCCAAGAAGAGACCCTCGACGATGCCGTCGTCAGCGTTGACCACCCACTCAAGCATATGGTCAAAGGTTGGGTTCTGTTCCGTGCTGTAATCGGACAGCCGACTAAACGTAGAGGAGGGGGCACACAGCGAATTCAGCATTCGGAGCTGAACTGGTCCGGTTGTCAGAAGGTGCAGGCGGTTGTAGTGGTGTTCGTCCCATCGGATGGGCGGCATGTTTGTGGCTATCGCCAGTTGCTGCGGCCATTCTGGTTTGACCCAGCTGGATGCGGTGAGCAGCTGTTGGATGTTGAACGTTGTAACAGGTGCCACCATGGTGCGTAGATCCGGACAGCTGATGCAGTTGATTGCCCAGAGAGCACAACAGTCGCTATTCTCCATTTTCATGGCATCGGCAAGTTCTTGGACGACTGGCTGAACATGGCCACCCTGGCTCTTTAACCGGGCCAGCCTTCTCAGACAGTCGTTAAAGGCATAGTTCTCCAACCCGACTTCAAAATCTGCGCCCTTGTGCCCGAAAACGATCTCTTTCAAGTGATGCAGGTGGACAAACTTGGCGAGAGCTTGGCGTTGGAATCGCCAGTGGGCCAACCCGAGATGTAGGTATTCGAGACGCAGCGGATTGCCGCCGACTGAGGCATACTTGTGGAATAAGTAGGCCAGGATCGTGTCATGCCATGAATATTGTAGATATGGTAGGGGATCTCCCGGACAAAGGGTTCTCAGCCTCAACCGCAGCTTCCACATGGACGCGGGCATTGAGCCCTGTGGCATGTTGTTTCTCAGTGTGGTCAACCTCGCTGACGTGGAAAGATGCAGGTCTCTGAGCGTGGCCGAGTTGTTCTTGAACAGCTGTATCAGCTTATGGCACCATGCCACCAGGTCCGGGCCATTAAAGTACTGCAGCGTGAGCGATTCCAGATTCCGTAGCGCGGAAAAGTTGGGGATGGTATAGCCAATGTCCGGATCCAGCTCTGGATCCTTCCGCGTGCCCTGCTGATACTTAATGTCCAGTACTGTCAGCGCGGGGCAGAACTGGGACAAGGCATTGATAACCTCGTCGGGAATGAATCCTTCGCCCCAATGGAACGCCTTGAGCCCGGGCATAAAGGGCAGTAGCTTCTCGGCGACCAGGTGACCCGTCCTCGTTTCGATCATGCCTTTGCAGTACGCGTCGACGTGGAGCACACGCACATGGCGCAATATACGGTTTTCGATGAGCAGTTCCTTGACCAGATCTTCCAGCTCCATGCCAGGGTACTCGGCGTTGTGCACGCGGAAGCTGTAGAACATACACTTTGTGGCAACTTCACACGATGCCATGTTGACTAGCCGCATGGCTGCAAGGTCGTCCTCGTCCACCTGGTGGTCAGTATCAGAACATGGTAAGCCTACGCGGAGGATAACGGGGACATACATAGTCGACGAGATGCATAATAAGCTCCGGGATGGATGCAAACCTCCGTGCAGCAGTCGGTGGCTCTGGCGCCGATCGTGTCTCCATGGCAATAATGTACGTGTGATGTGATGTGGTGAAAATGTTTTCTCTTCGTTTGTGGATAGACTTGTCAAGGGTAATGATTGAAGAAGAAGATTGTATCGTGACGTCGCTGTCGACGCTGTTGCCGTTAGACCGAGTACTCCTTTATGTGGGATGCTTTGGTCTTTTTGTAATCTGATCTTGTTCTCTTTCTGTCTTGAGTTGCATAGCGCCTGCGCCTTATCTACTTATAGCCCGAGATGGGCGCCTATGCTGGAATGTTCTATTCTGAGGCCAGCCCTACTCTCATGTCGTTTGTTCTTCTTTCTGTCGTTTGTTCTTTCTTCTTCTGTTTGTTTGAGGGCTCCACGTTGTCTCTAATCGTTTGTCTGTCGGAATGTTGGCCACCCACATCAGATCGATAATTTCTCTCCAGAGACGAAGACACGTTGCCCTGTTCTCGTAACTGTCAATTGATCTCAATTGAGAATGGATGTCAAACGGCCGCTTGCGTTGTTGAAGATGGATGATGGGGCCACCTTTCCCTTGATCGCCTGTATGACGACCGATCGTGGTGAGTGCTGCTCATAATGTGGGTTGACTAGCAGGGGGATGGCAGCAATGGGTAGAGTTATAGAAAATTTGTGTTAATCGTTAGACGTAGACAGTCTGACGTAGACACCGGTAAAGTGTTGACATTCCGTAAAATCTTCCTAGAGAGGTATGCTTAGATCTGGTTGTGAAGTCTGGTCTTCCTCTCTATCTGATGCAGGGTGCTCGTGCCTATCCTATATGCCTCGGAGGATAGTCCTCCTCAGTTTTGAATACGTCCCAATTACTTAATCTTGCTTGTCCCGATGGCTCATCACCAGTTCCGTCCCGTCCCATCACTTCCATCACAGTCACGTGATCATTGCTCCAACACACAAAATATTTCCTATTCGGGACAGTGTAAGTAAGCTATTGGTCACAGTCTTTGATGCATTGTTAGAACTCCTCCTTATTGCAGTGCTAGACTCTCGTCCATATTGATTGCTATATTTTCCCATTCTGCAGTGCTAGCAGTTTCTTCTAAACTCATGCTTATGCCTGAAGAGTTAACAGCCAGTCACGGAATATTGCCATCAATGAAAGAAAAAGGCGGACCTCACCATACGCCTTTACTGTTAAGTTGTTGGCCTTGCACTCTTGATCGCCCGTGTACCTGGCGTTTGGTCCTCTTTCTTTCCTCTATCTATCCAACTCGTTCACGCTTCACCCTACTCTTCATGCGCGGCCGCGTTGCAGTTTTGCTGCACGACGTGACGACCTTGGACTAGGTCAACCGGCTGCTGCTACAGCCCTCCAGCTTCGACATGATCTACTGCTCCAACGCATTTGCGCTGCTCCAAGACCCAGATGCCTTCCTGCGCCAGTGGCGCCCCTTCCTACTGACGGCTGAGTAACTGCTCGACTCCCTACAAAAACTGTACATGTTAAAGATTAGTATTGCACTTATGACTGAGCTATGGTACTTTGCACGACCGATGATCTTGATTACTCATGACGATTACCTTTGACAGTAATGGACATCCCATACGACTGATGGTACTGATTACACATGACAGTAATGGGTACTCCATACGATGTATGATCTTGACTACTTTTAACAAGTCGACGGCCCTGCTATTCCTTGCGTGCATTTAACATTGGATTCCCAATATCACGATATAGTCCTTCCTACACATACACAAACGTTTTGGCTTACTTCTGTTGGTACGTTTGCACTGGTCACGGGCGATTGAGGGAATTGAGCGTGAAGTCGTTACTAAACAGCGCTTTGTAAGTGAATTAAACAATTAAAGTTTTATTTAATTTAATGGTCTTTAAGAGTGATTTAGTCAGCTTATACCTTTGTTAGTGACTGTGACAACTAATTTAATATCTACAGTCATCCTCATGGATCTTCGAATCACGTTCCTTTCACTCGTCAACTGCACTGTGGACTTGCATTGAATCAAAGAGTCCTATTCTTTCCAGTTTTCTATAAATAAGTCTGCCCCCCCGGTGCTCACCTTTCCATAACACTTGCCAACTCTCCTTTTTATTTTCCACATCCTTCCCATTTTCAAACCAAAATCCACTCTCTTACTACACCCATTCTTCAATTTTTTTTTTAAAAATGGTTCCCTTCTTCCTACTCTTCACAGTCGGCGTTGCTGCCACCACTTCCCTGGCTAGCAACGTCTTGTCCTTCATCTCCACGGACGACAAGAACCGAACCATTTACATCACCCCCAACGCGGGTGTCGACGGGGTCGACCCCGTTACAGTGGCTGCTGGCGCCACTGTAAACGTTACCCTGCCCCAAGGCTTCACGGGTAACGCCTACGCCGTCACCAATGGCACGATGAACACCCCGGGCATGCTTGCCGAGGTGAATTTTCAAGCTTGGAACGGCATCACGTTCTTTGACGTCTCTGCCATCGTCAACGACACGGACTACGATGGAGTCCATTTAATGTACCCGGCCGACGCCAAGCAGCCGACCTCGGGCTGCGAAGTGTTCCCATGCTCGAACGCTTACTATATGCCCGACGACATTCAGACGAAGTCGACTGACGAGACCACCATCGTCATCACCCTCGGCACCGGAAATACGTCGTCCACGTGATCACCGCCCAGCATCATCGCCACCGGCTACGAATAAGTCCGTGTCGCAGACCACCAACTACCCACGATTATCCATCACCGTCACCATCACATCCGCCCACCCGCCGGCAGCGAGAGGATGCTGTCATTTCTTTTGCTTTTTATTTTATTCTGGACTTATAGCTTTCAACAATGATACCCCTTTTACTGTTCTATTTCTTTGTATATAATAGCTCTGTAGAACAAACATCCCAAGAATACTCAACTTTTCTATGTGATTCTTGTTAACTGACGGCTGAGTATCTGTTTGGCTCCCTATGAGCTGTACATGACAGTTGATTACTCAAGACAGTAATGGCCCCATATGGATGATGCCTGTGTTTGAGCCATACAGCTCGGCGTGTCGTTGTACGCCTCGCATGTAGCGCAGACAGCTAAACAAGAGCTGAAGGTGCGAAGCAAGAGAATCAGAAATAAGATGAGCCATTAGGAACAATGAGAACGCCCTGAAGGCTTATAGCCTTTAGACCCAGGCACATCCCCTCATTACTACATCACCGGCCTTTATCACGTGGCGCCCAGAAACTGCTATTCATAGCAATACGGTGGCAGCTTCCGCGGCATTCTTCCATGATTAAGCAGGAAGTACAAGACCATGGCTGCCATGCGAGCACATAGACCTTTGCCGGGGTGTACCTTCCTATATACAAGCAGGTCTCTCCTGCCTTTTTACTTGTCCGACGGGACAGGGATACGTCTTTTATTGCAGAAAAGAACCGTTGCCCTCTTACTTGGGCGTGTTGTTGTTATTTGTGTGTTGCTGTATCACTCGTTGTTATTGCTGATTTACTACGTTCCTGCATCGGTCTATAAAAACCTCACTCGCCCCCGTCTTTTCATCATCTGTTCTTGTCTTTTAACATCATCCTCAATGATCATCGATCCATGTTCCTTTCACTCATCTACTGCACTGCGGACTCGCATTCAATCAAAGAGTCTTATTCTTTCCATTTTCCTATAAATAATTCTGCCCCCCCGGTGGCCACACTTTCAAACTTTACCTTTACATCAAACTTTCCAGCTTCACTTCCTACTTTCACAATCTCCTCGTTACTCAAAACAAAATCATCTCTTCTTCTTTTTCAAAAACACACAACACTCTCTTATCCTGCCTCACTCACTCCCATTGCCACTCGTTCTCTAGTGACTATGGTTTCCTTCCGCACTATCATTACTATTGGCATTGCTGCCACTACTGTCCTGGCTAGCAACGTCCTCTCTTTTATTTCCACAGACAACACGAACCGTACGGTTTACATCACCCCTAACGCGGGCGTCGACGGTATCGACCCCGTTACGGTGGCCGCTGGCGCCACCGTGAACGTCACCCTGGCCCAGGGCTTCACGGGTAATGCTTATGCCGTTTCCAGCGGCACCACAAACACCCCCGGCATGCTTGCCGAAGTTAATTTTTAAGCCTGGAACGGCATCACGTTCTTTGACGTTTCGGCCATTGTCAATGCCACGGACCACGATGGAGTCCATTTGATGTACCCGGCCGACGCCAAGCAGCCGACCTCGGGCAGCCAGGCATTCCCGTGCGAGAACGCCTATTATATGCCCGACGATATACAGACGCAGTGGACTGGCGAGACCGTCCTCGTCGTCACCCTCGGCACTGGCAATACTTCGTCTACATGATCACTGGCGCCAGCATCAACGCCACCGGCTATGAATAAGTTCGTGTCGCAGATCACCAACTACCCACGATTATCCTCACCGTCACCATCACATTCACCCACCCACCAGCAGTGCGAGGATGCAGTCACTTCTTTTGTTTCTTATCTGAGTTTTTGACTTTTACTTTATAGCCATGATACCCCCTTTTTTTCTTTACTGTTTTGTTGTGTATATTAGTTCTGTAGAATATTGTCTAAACAAAAGTCTGACAGAAATACTCAACGTCTCTATGTGAATCTTGTTAATTAACGGCTGAACATCTGTTTGACTTCCCATAGGAACTGCACCTGTTAACGAGGATTGCTGCACTCATGACAGAACTACATGTACTTTGTACAGTCAGTTTTCTTAATCACACATGACGGGCATATCATCGGGTCTCTGCAGTCTGATTGATAGTTTCCTGCTTTTTGTATCTCGTTTCTTTTTACCTCTGGGGTTCCACGATGAGGTACACAGCCATTTTCCCGGGTCGTATCGCCGCTTTCTCGCGTATGTCAGCACACGCATGTCCGGACCGTCGTCAAAGATACTTCCGGCGCCAGTCAAGACAGGGTCGCGCTGGTCATAGCCATCCATTAAGTGATCACGGTATTGTGCGCACGATACCAGATGGTATCCCGGTTTTTTTGAAGTCGTTTCTGAAAACGGCCGCACGATGCCGTCGAAAGCAGCTTACTAATCAGATTGCTAACAGCTCGGATGAGGCCAGCGCCGGCCTTCAGCATCGTATCCATCCGCCGCTTGCCCTGGCCGACTCCCATACACCGGTGGACATAGGGATGCGCGACAACGCCTACAGCGACGTGGGTAGCGCCGCGGGCAAAAATAACAAACGGATGATCCGTGCAGCCGAGTCGGGTGTTCGCGCCGGCAGCGGCGATAAGGGTAGGACAGAATGGACCGAGAAGAGTGAAAAGAGTGAGAAGAAAAGGGAAAGGCGTCCAAGCGCATTGTGTATGCCGACGGCAGCTTTAGCCTGGACGAGAAGATGGTCCAGATACAGCGGTACGCCGTGGCTGTCTAGCTGCCTAGGTTGACATCTTCTTAATTGTTTGCATTTGACCATGTTGCTGGACTGAACAGATGTCGGCATGTCATCATCAGGTCTCCGTCTGCCATTCTTCATTTTCCTGTCATTTCACGAATGTGGCGACAGGCGCTTCGTCAGGCCCGAGCTGTCCATGAGATCTACATCACTATCTTTGATATCCTTTTTCAATACTTCTTTGATGCCATTGGTTGCATCTCTTCGGACAAGAATCTCCTCATGTACATCATGTTCTATGCACAACAAGGGAACGCTGTTATCTGAAGAAGACACCAGCACAGTGAACATGCCACACATTGTGAAGATGGCTGTTCACTTCTCAATGTTGACTTCATTGAGCTGTATATAAACATGTCCGGCATGTCAGTGTCATTATCGGTTTCGTTTCGATTATCAGCACACCATCACAACAACTCTTGACGACAAACCTACTCAGCCAACTCCTACCGTTTTAAGCAACGCAGCTTCACACTCTCTCCACATTCAAATTCCCGGTCTGACCATGTGTAACATTACGTTTCAGCCAATTCCATGCAGCGGGTGCGGTGGCAAGTATGGTCTAATCTTCAAAAATATCATCTACTGTACGAATGCCGATGAAGAAAATAGTAGCTTGTGCTTAACAATGGCGCGGCACGTGAGTCTGGGTAAGCCTCCGAACGGCCTCTGCGGTAAGTGCATCGAACTGGCTCAGGTCCACCCAGAAGCCTTTGAGGCATTCATTCCTGGCTTTCCAAAGCACCTGAGCGACCGTGCAATCGGCGACTGGCGCAACTACGCGTATAAAGACATCATTGTCAATGCCCTTCACCGCCAACAGGTGTTGACCCAACAGCTGTGCGACATGCAATTGACCGAAATGACGACGGTGCGTCCCCCGGAGGGCATGCTCTACCGCCTTGCGAGCCAGGCCACCGACAACAACGGCAGCGAGGACTCGTCTTCCGGCGCGGGCCACGACCACGTCGATGAACCCTACATCGTAGCGCGGCATAGACAAGCAAAGACACTTGCTTGCGTGGACGGTGTCCTGGGAGAATGATTGTTAGGCAGACTACGTTTTTTTTTTTTTTTTTTTTTTTTTTTTTTTTTTGCTTCGAGTCGGATCACTAAGTACATTCTTTACAAATTGCAGTACTGTACTAAAACAAATTTAAATAAGTATTAACAAAGTGAACGTTTTACGCTACATATACTGAACAGGTCGCCAAGAACAGTATAGCAGTTAAGGATCTCGACAGCACATCATCTAGTGTTGGGCGTCGGTTCGATATTTCCACCGTCGATACAGATTTTCGTAAAATCGAGACCGATCCATGAAAAGATCACGTGCTGGGTCACATGTAACTGCACGCTACTAAACCGTGACAATTTGTGGGTATTTTTTTGAATTTTTCCTACGTGTGCCATCGACGCCAATAGCAAAGTTATCAGAAAACAACACGGTTTGGGCGTGCAATACTTGTGCTCTTACTTCAATCAACCACCTTACGCTTCTAGCATCGTCTGTATATGGTAACATCGACAATTACCTCCGTCTTGTTCACAACGTTACTACGGTTGTTTGGGCCACCGCGACGGCCAGAGGAAACACACAGCTCTCGACATCCCCTTCCACGACTACGTCCAGCCAGCCTACGATCTTACAAAAACCCCAGAATCAAGACAAAAAAAAACGACACATACTGAACCGAGCGACACGTCGGCCGGGACGACAAGACCAATGCAGAGTCTGTATATTTTATTGGCTTTCATATTGATGATCTCGCGGCTCAGGCTGTGGCAGTTTTTGTCTTGATTTTGGAGTTTTTGTAGGATGGTAGGCTGGCTGGACGTAGTTGCGATAAGGGATGTCGAGTGCTGTGTGTTTCCTCTGGCCGTCAGGGCCACCGTAGTAAACTTGTGGACCAGACGCAGGTGATTGTCGATGTTACTAGATCCAGTCGATGCTAGAAGCGTAGGGTAGTTGACCAAAGTACTCCGTAAGAGCACAAGGATTGCACGCCCGGACCGTGTTGTGTTTGATGACCTTGCCATCGGCGTCGATGGTACACAGGTAGGTACCGAAGAGGCTGTATTTGGATTTGCGCTCTATTGTCGGGTTGACGTGCTTCTCAAGGACGTATCTGGTACCCAGCCAGTTGATGATAGGGATATCATCTGGAATACCATTATTAGATGGCCACAAAGCCCGTCGAGGCAGAGATAGTTTCCACTGCTTCCGAGACCGCTCCCTCAGAGCGTGCTTTAGTGACCTCAAGGGTAAGCTCCGCATAGTGTGTACGCTGCCGGGCTACTGAAGCGAAAAGCTTTTCGCAGCATGACGAGGAGTCCCCATCCTGCCTTCAAGTGTGTCGCCCACTGATACAAAAGTAGCAAAATAAATGAAGATGTTCGACTAGCTACATTAATTACATTGACCATCATTACTCTGCCTGTGGGTACACTTAGCAAGGGCAATGATTGATGAAGCAGAAGATGTATTGTGACTGTCGATGTCGACACTGTTACCGTTAGACCGAGCACTCCTTAATGCAGGATGCTTTGGTCTTCTGGTCTTCTGGTCTGGTTCTCTTTCTATCTTGAGTTGCAGGGCGCCTGCGCCCTGCCTACTTATATCCCGAGATGGGCGCCTATGCTGGAACGATCCATGCCGAGTCCCTCATGTCGTTTGTTTCGTCTCCTCTTGAGGCCAACCCTCCTTTCATGCCGTTTGCACTACTGTCTGCTGTAACCCTATGAGAGGCGTCTTTTCCAGCCCTAATCATCCCCATGTGCAGTCGTCCACCCGTGCATAAAGCCGGAACAACTCGACCGCGTCCTCCTCGTGCCGTCTCAGCTTCTTCAGCTGCACCTTACCTTCGCTGTCCCGCAGTACCCGCCAAGCCGTCTCCGCCACCTTGACATACTCGATCGAGCGCGAGTACTGTACAAAGGGGAGGACAAACGCTGGGTCATTACTACAGTGCACGACTAACACTTCGACTTCAGAAAGCATCTGTTGGTGTTCTTCAACGTTGACAACACCGGTGGGGCTCTCTTCGAGCCGTATGAGGAGCTGTGTGAGGTTCTGGAGCTTTGCCAGCTGGCGACCGATTACTTGCAGATAAGTTTTCGACATACCCTCCCTGAGACGGAGCACCTCAATTCCCAAGAACAGACCCTCGATAATGCCCCTGTCTGCGTTGACCATCCACTCAAGCCTACGGTCAAAGGACGGGTTCTGCCCAGGTTCTTGCGCCGGGATGGAGTTGGTCGTCTCCCCAGTGGAAGACAACTCGCTCTGACTAAACGTACGCAGAAAGGAGGGGCCACACTGCAAATTCGACATTCGGAGGTGGATTGGTCCATTGAGATGACTCGAGAACCGCTCATGCTGCACACCGGGCGGCATTGAGAGCATGTGAAGAGTTTCAAAGGGGCGTACGACACGGGACCATGCGGGGGATCGCAGATTGGTGGCTACCGCCAATTGTCGCGGCCACTCAGGGTTGACCCAGCCGGACAAGACGAGCATGTTTTGAATAATCATCGTTGTGAGTGTTGCCGAAATGGCGCGTAGATTGGGGCAGTTGATGCAGTTAATTGCCCAGAGAGCGCAGTCGGTATTTGTCATAGCATCGGCGAGCTCTTGGACGACTGGCTGAACATTGCCACCTTGGCTCTTTAACTCGGACAGCCTTCCCAGAAGGTCGTCAAAGGGATAGCTCTCCAATCCGGGGTAAGAACGTGCGGCCGCGTGCCCCAACGCGATCTCCTTCAAGTGATGCAGGTGGACAAATTTGGCGAGAGCTTCGCGTTGGAATCGCCATTTGGCCGTCCATCCGAGATGGAGGTATTCAAGACGCAGCGGCTCGCCGCCGACTGAGGCATACGTGTAGAATATGTAGGCCAGGGCCCAGTCATGCCAAGATTGCACTCTGTGTACTCGGTTATTAATCGGGTGAAACGCATCCAGCTTATGCCACAACTCCCGCATGGACGCGTTCAGCGGCGCCGTCTCACCTTCGTTGGGTGCAAGTCGGTCCAGAATCCGCGATGTGCAAAGGTGTAGGCGCTTGAGCGTGGCCGAGTTGTTCTTGAACAGCTGTACCAGCTCGTCGCACCACGCCACTAGGTTCGGGCCATTAAAGTACCGCAGAGTGAGCGATTCCATATTTCGAAGCACGGAAAATCTGGGCATGGTATAGCCAATGACCAGTTTGTTCTCTGGATTCTCCCGCGTGCCCCGCTGATACTCAATGTCCAGTACCGTCAGCACGGGGCAGTGCTTGGACAGGGCACAGATGACCTCGGCGGGAATGAATCCCTCACTCCAGTGGAACTCCTTGAGCCGGGGCATAAAAGGTAGCAGCTCCTCGGCAACCAGGTGTCCCGTCGTTGTTTCGATTATACTCTCGCAGTACGCATTGACGTAGAGCTCACGCACATGGCGCAAGATACTGTTAGCGGTAACCGGCTCGGTGACCAGCAGCTGTATTCTGGCTTTGTTCACGCGGAACCTGTAGAACATACGCTTTGTGGCAATTTCACAAGAGGCCATGTTGACGAGTCGCATTCTTGCAAGGTCGTCCGCATCCACCTAAAGGTCAGTATCTGGGCCATGGTAAGTTCACGCGGGGGGTAAAGGGGACTTACATAGTCGACAACGTGCATAAAAAGCTCCGGGATGCTTGCAACACTCTGTGCAGCGGCCGATGGCTCTGGCACAGCCAGTGCTGGTGTCTCGTTCATGGTAATGATGTGTTGTGGTGATGTTTGCTGTTGCTGTTGTAGTGATGATGTTTGCTGTTCTGTTGATAACGTTTGCTTTTTGTTTACCTTAAACCGAAGTATATATACGCGTGGATGGCCTGAAGATCGCGAACATGATGCACAAATTGACTATCGCAAGCTGTTCAGTGAAACACTAGAGCTACAGTTCTCTGAACAAGACGCAATCACAAACTGAATGCTTAAACACAGTACTGGACGCAATGAACACTAGATGGATCAAACCGCCATTGTGCTGGGCTGAACAAATTTTTTGATGCCACTGCGGGAATGCCTATGGCCAGTACTCTCCTCGTGTACTATTGTTCTCTGCAGAACAAGAGAATGCTGTTCGAACAAGACCCTATCACCATGAATATGCTACACATTGTGAATATGGATATTCACTTCTCAATGTTGACTTTATTGAGCTGTACATGAATATGTCCGGCATGTCAGTACTTTTTAGGTTTTTCTATTATCATCACAGCATCAGCACAGCATCACCACAGCATCACCACAGCATCACCACAACAGCATCACAACATCATGACGTCAACTTTTGACAACAACACCGGTATGTCCGTGTCTTTTTCGGTTTCTTTTCTGTTATCATGACAATATCATCACATCAACTCTTGACAACAAACCACATCAGTTCCAACCAGTTCACGCATCGCAGCTCCCAACAGTCTCCATACCTTTACACTATCAGTCCCATCATGTGTCAGATCAGATTCAATTGGCCATATTGCAGCAAATGCAAAACGGACAAAGCTAAAGTCATCACGGACGTCGAGTACTGCACCGACTCATATGCCCTGTGCACTACAGCAAAGCAGCGCTATTGCCTTCAATATGCTCCGAACCCCATCTGCCTGGATTGCAGAAACCGGGCAGTTGACAAGTCGAGAACCCGTTCTGTCATCCATGAATGGTACGCCGCAATCGCTGAGTGGCACGAGAGCCAGGGCCGGCAGCTCTTCAGCAAGGAGGATGCTTTACACGAGGCTAAACAGTGGGAGGCGTTTATGAACCATCGGCGCGAGTACCATTTGTCTCTGGAGTTTGATGATCTCCTGTTCGAGGACTGGGAGACGTGGTTGGCCGCGTCCGTCCAGTCTCAGTAGCCCAGCGGGCAGTAGGTCTTGAATGACTACAGTCAAAAGGGCTACAACGGCGGCGAGGGCTCGTCTTCTGGTAGGGCCTACGGCCACGGTCAATGACCCATACATCGCAGCGCAGTGTGGACATGCGCTTGCCGGAACGGTGTCCCGGGGGATGGTTGCTAGACTGTGATTTACTTTTTGTTTTTTTCTTGAGTCAGATCAGTAAGTACATTTTTTACAAATTGCATGACAGTACTAAAACTGACTTCAGATGAAATAGCAAAGTGAACGTCTTATACTACTGAACAGATTGCCAATAACATTATAGATAATAAACGATCTCGACAACACATCATCACCCCATCAGCCTTTTGTAAATGTATGATCTGATTAAATATGCTAAACGGCAGACTAAACTAAAAGCACAGGACGCCGGGGTGATTACCAGACAGATATCTATGTAGAGCCCTCTGCAAGGAAACACATTATGCTCGAGACCTACCTTGTCTTGTACGTCTGGCTGGACAGTCCGCTGCTGTACGTCGGCAGTGCTCGGGGATTGCAGAAACAGCAAATACGGAAGGCGTTATATCACCACGTGCCATTGCCGAGCCGTCGCGGCAGGAATGTCTACATTCAGAAGGCACTACACTACTGGCCTGTACGAAACGGGCAACAGCGGCAGAAGACAAGGCTCCGAGGCGGCTCGCAGTACAACGACGCACGACAGCTTGCAGCTGGCCGGCCGACAAATCAGACAGGCCCGCTAGAATGCAGGACAATGCCTCATTAATGCAAGTGAAAATCAAACGAAAGAACGAAAACAATTGAAGAGATGCCGCCTTTGTTCTCATGATGATCATCCTCGTCCATTATGTCCAGGGTCAACAGGAAAATCTTAAAAGAATGTCATGAACAAAAGTATAATAGCACGCCATGACTCTTACTCTAGTATCTCTCGCTGTTTTGGCATTGTCTTCTCTTTCTTTCTTCCTTCTCCCTACCCAACTTGTGCCGGCCAAACACACCGGTGAACTTTTAACTCGCCAGCCAAATAACACAAAATCA
Organism: Ophiostoma triangulosporum; assembly: GCA_029298705.1. Classification (NCBI taxonomy): domain Eukaryota; kingdom Fungi; phylum Ascomycota; class Sordariomycetes; order Ophiostomatales; family Ophiostomataceae; genus Ophiostoma; species Ophiostoma triangulosporum. The sequence goes on along the minus strand of JANSLO010000008.1, from coordinate 311,792 downwards.
ACTCACAATGCCTTGTCGTGACAAACTTAAAACTACATCTACTACCTTGGCTTCGAACTGACCGGCGAATCTATCGAGTTCGCCGTCGTCGTCGCCGAGAAGCCCAAACTGGGCACAAAGCCCACCGAGGCAGAGATAGTTTGCACTCCCCCCGAGAGCCACCGCTCCCTCAGAGCGCGCTGTAGTGATCTCAGGGGTAAGCTCCGCATAGTGTGTACGCTGCCGAGCTACTAAAGCGAGAAGCTTTTCACAGCATGCGAGGAATGAGTGCTAGAGCACCGCATCAGATGGCCTGAATAACGCCCGCTCGAACCTGTTGACAACATGATGCACATATGGACAAAGAGTTCGGATGAATGCATTATAATACTGCAGATTATTTTCTTTTCTTTTGTTTAGTTGTGTTTCCGTCATGTATCCATTCCAATAGAACACGATGAGTGAAGTCCAGCTGTAGTATGTGTATTACGTAAGCATCATATCCTGTTTCCATTGTAAACGCTTTCCATGATGACGAAGTATTGAAGAGAGACAGTCTCTATGTTTGTATCTAGAGTGAAGTAACGGAATACTATGTATAAGTCTAAAGGGAAGTAAGAGTCTTCATATGGTGTGGTCTTCGTACGAGTCCCGTATGCAGTGTCCAGCTCAGAAAACAACGACCTGCATCGCAGTTCTCAATGAAGCAATACATCTCTAAGACGCAACAACAAAGTGAATGTTTACTCATAGACCTCGACGCACTGAGCACTAGATGCATCATACCGATATGGTTCTGGGTGAATTCCTTTGACCATCTTATTCCATAAACAGGACTCCCATCTCGGTGAATTTGGCACACTTTGTAAATATGGCTATTCACTTCTTGTTGTCGACTTCATGGAGCTGTATATAAATATGTCCGGCATGTCAGTGTTATATTCAGTCTCGTTTCCATTATCATCACATTATCACATCACCTCTTGCACAACAAACCATCTGAATTCCAACCAGCTCAGGCAGCGCATCTCATAACTCTGTTCATACACTTATACTATCAGTCCGACCATGTGTAAGGTCAATTCCTGGAACGCTCTATGCAGCATGTGCGATACACGGCACCCCAAATCCATTGTTGAGACTGAATATTGTGACAACTCTGATGGAAGTAGCCTGTGCACTCCAGCGGCACAGGCCACGGTCCAGCAGAATCCTCCGCCAACCATCTGCTATGCATGTATCAACAATGCAGGTACCGAGATCATCCTTCCAAGCATCGAGGAGTCGCCCAACAGCGATTACGAGTATGAAGACTGGCAGGAAGACATGAGCCCTGCCTACGGCGAATTTCAGACCGGCACTCCCGAGGAAAACGTTCAGGGAGTCGAGAACCGCGCCACTGTTGAAGCCCAGCCCAGTCCTTCCCAGGACATGCTCGACCCCCAGGAGAACAGCGGCAGCCCCACCGCCACCGACGCTCAGTGGACCGGCGGGCAGCAAGAGGCGGTCGCCGAGGCTTCGAAGCAGGCCGCTCAGGAATGGCAGGCTTTTCTGGAGTTGCAGGTCGGTCAGGAGTGGCAGGTCGCGCACGACGAGTTTTACTCTGCCACTGTTGAAGCCCAGCGCCGCCCTCCCCAGAGCATGCTTGACCTCTCGGAGAGCAGCGGTAGCCCAACCGCCGCCGAGGCTCAGCGGACCGGCGGGCAGCAGGGCGCATACGCCGGAGACCAGAAGACCTTCGGGCAGGAGGAGGCCGTTACCGAGGCTTGGCCGTGGCAGGCCGCTCTGGGGTTGCAGGCCACGCACGGCGGGGGGCAGAAGGAGGCAGTCAATGAGGATCTGATGTGGCAGGCCTGTCTGGAGTGGCAGGTCGGTCAGGAGTGGCAGGCCGCGCACAACGAGTTTTACTCTGCCACTGTTGAAGCCCAGCGCCGCCCTCTCCAGGACATGCTCAACCTCGGGCAGAACAGCGACAGTCCCACCGCCGCCGGGGGCCAGCAGAACTTCGGACAGAAGGAGTCGGTCGTCAAGGATTGGGTGTCGCAGGAATTTCTGGAGTGGCAGGTCTTTCAGGAGTGGCTGGCCGAGAACGCCGGAATTTAAATGACCAGCAGGCAGCAGGTCGTATATGAGCACAATCAGATGAGCTACTACGGCTACTACGACAACAGCGGCGAGGGCTCGTCTTCCGGTACGGGCTACGAACACGGTCAATGAACCCTACATCGGAGCGCGGCATAGCCAAGAAGAGATATTGGCTGCCATAGACGGTTCCCCGGGAGATTGATTGTTAGATAGACTGCGTATTGTGTTGTTTTGTTTTTGCTATAATCCGGATCACCAAGTACATTCTTTACAAACTGAAATACAGTACGAGAACCGATTCATAAAAAGAAATAACAAAGTGAACGGTTTACACTACTGAATAGGTCGCCAAGAACAGTAGATAATACTATGATGCTGAGCCAAAGATCTCGACAGCACATCATCACCCCATTGGCCTTTTGTAAATTGGTGATTTGACTTGATTCAATTATGCTAAAAGGCAGATTACAGTAAGAGCCCAGGACGCAGGAGTGAATACCGGGCAGATAGAGCCCTCTGCAAGGCAACACACTAACCGACCTTGAGACTCATCCGCGGTATAGCACTTTTGTTTAGCTTGCAGCACAATATATTACACGAATCACAAAAATAAACGGCATGTCGTTCCACAAATACGTATGTCGGCCGCCTCTTCAAATGTCACTGGACTCGTAAACGATAACGGTCGACCCGGTCCGCGAATGAGTGACCGCAGAATGTGCCGCACAATAGCACGCCGGTGCCGCCACCGGCCGCTATGTAGTGCCGAGATAAGTCCAAGCATAGCCATGACATGTTCCAGGTTATACTTAGGTAGAGCACTGCGTAGCCCTCCCCCTATGAGCGGGATGGTAACCAGAAGATGTAGTGAAGTTGAGCAGGTTGACGCGTTCTTGGCGCGGTCGTATTAGAGCTGCCTGGTCACGTGCATATATGGGTCGTATTTCAACGACATCTCATCACGACAACATGACAGTCTATCATTCATTACAGCGTGTAGGGTTTACTGTGTCATTCAATGGTGTAAGAGAGCTGTAATATTCTTTTTTTTAGTGATGGTTAATCACACTTTCAGTGATGCCGCGGGCCCGAGATGCATTACCCTAACAATACCATTCCCTCCTTCCAATACTGACACCATTCACCCCCTCAGTTCCTTCCTTCTATATGTAAAGTAAATGGCAGGAGCTTACGCGGCCGTTCTGCCATCCTGATTTCCCAGTCCACCACAGTATCGCGATGTGTGGGTAGGTTTCCTTTCTCTTCTCATCAATTCAATGACACTCAATTTGGAGCCTGAACCGAGTCTAGATAATAGCTTTCTCTTCTCCTCATGACAACAATCACATCCATTTGTTTCACCATCTCGTCTCATCATCAATTCAATCACATTCAGTCTGGTTCTAGTTTGAGCCTCAAAAATAACTTTCTACTCCCTTCTCAATCTCAATTCTATTCATTTGTTTTCCTCTGCTCATTGTAAATTTTAACCAGATTCAGATTGGCTCCCATCATGAGCTTTCGCTTTGTCTTCCAGCAAATAACACACGCGCATCCAGCCAATCCTGGGCGCGACAGCATGGCCGAAAGCTTTGTTTACAACCACGAACACCGCATCCTGGTGTGTCTCATATGCGAAGCATGCATCATCCCGACACGGCGCGGGCAGCTTCGCCACCTGCGCGCTGAACCGCATTGCCTTAAAGGGCCGCAGCTGAAAGCCATCGCGAAATATTTGGCGCAGTACTTAACCAGCCTGCGGTCTCAAGACGAGCTGGTGCGCGAAGAGCCGACCGAGCGGCCGGCCATCCTCGGCCTTGCGATACATCGAGGCTACCACTGCCTGCAGGACCGCTGCCAGTTTTCCTCGACCAGCATTAAAATTACTCAACAGCACCTCCGCCAAGTGCACGGCCTTTACGCCCGAGATTATGCACCACCACGGCCCAGCCAGTGGGCCCCAGGTTCCATGCAAACCTACTTTGCAGGCAATCTACGGCGGTACTTCCCCGTCACTGAGACCGCCTCCGCCTCCGCCCTGCCGATCCAAGCAGCCCCGGCCGAAGCCAGCCATGCGGTGACCGCTGCCGCAATGCTCGAAAGTTCTGAGGCAAAGACACGCGAGGCCAATCGCGAGCTGCGGTGGGAGGGCGGCATCATGCCAGCGGTACCGGCTGACGAATCGGCGCGCGTGCTGTGGCTTGTGCGGCTGGGCATCCAGCACCATCTGCACGGCCTCACAGACAACGCCATTTACGCGTCGTACTGTCTGCCAGACAACAAAACGAGCAGCGCCACCAGAGACGGGGGCAACCTCGTGCTGCTACTTGCCGTGGCGGAAACGACGCTGTGGCGAGCGTACCAGAGCTGCCGGGAGACGAACTCAAGGTGGGCAATGACGCTGCAGCGGGCCAGGACCCTCGGTGCGCTCCGCCCAGGCGGCGAAGAGGACACGCTTGGTTTCTGCCGCTTTCAAGAAGAGTCGTCGCTGAAGTCATACTTTTTCCGCGCCAAGCAGCTGCTTGTGTTCTACTACCGTGTCGTGCACGCCGACGGTGGACACTTTCAACCAAGAACCGCACCGCCGGACGCACCACGACCAGAAGAGACAATCCAGGCGACCGACCAGCAAAGAGAAACCATGGCCAGGCTGCTCGCTGCCCTCCAAAAGGAGGTTGAAGGCGGCGCCCAGCCGGAGCAGATCGCAAACGACGCGGCCATACAGGACATCGCACTCACCATGTTCTTCTCCCTTATCTGCCAGGACGTCGGCAGCCAACACTTTTGCTCGCCGGTCCTCAGCTTCTGTGCAATGTTAGCCCGCCACATCAGGCCGCAGGGCAGCGGCAGCGGCAGGGGTGCCAAGGATGACGCCGTCGTCTGTGGGACATGGAACGATCCGGGCGACGTAAATAGCCTGTTGTCGGCACTGACCTGGACGGGGCAACTCGTCCTCTACGACTACGTGTGCCGGTTTTTCGCCGACGATGACGACCAAGTACTGCCGGTCTTGCAGCGCATGTGCAGATAGTACATGCACCATGACTGTGAGACAGCATTCGGACGGCTCCTACAGTGGCGGAGCTACCTCTTTATGACCAGCCGGACCACGAATGCCGCGACGCGGGCGATTTGGTCAGTGGACGGCCAGCGGGTGACGTACAAAGGTACGGAGATGGCCATCGCGCAGGTTACGCAACTTGCGGCATGGGCCTTTGGCGAGGCGCACCGGCTGCTATATGGCACGCTCATGTTCGGCACGCCCCTCGTGCGGCCCCTCACAGCGCAGTCCGTGCAGGACGACCTCACGGCGAAAGACTTTGGCGGGTCATGGCTGACAAACGGGCTGAACAAGGCGCTTCTTGACGGCATGCAGTCGGCGCTATTTCGCGCCATTCTACAACACGAGCCGCTCCGGCTGGCGTATCTTTGCGAAGGTGCGCGGCACCTGCCAGCCAGAGCCGTGTATGAGGACCACATACAACAGTTCCTCGGACTGCTTGCGGTGCTCATCCACATTACTCCCGGGCCACCGTTGCGTGCACCGGAGTTGCTGTCCGTCGAATGGATGAACACGAGATGGCGGCGCAACATCTATGTATGTAAGGGTCAGGTCTTGCTCCATTTAGATCACCACAAGAGCCAGGCGCATATTGGCGCGTACCGGGACAACGTCCGCTTTTTGCCGTCGGCGGTGGGCAACTTGCTGCTCGTGTTCCTGGCGTATGTACAGCCACTGCGGACATTTTTCCTGCGGGATGACCAACCAGATGCGCTCCTGTCGGCGTACCTCTGGTCGCACCTGGACGGTACGTTGTGGCGGGACGAGGACCTCGCACAGTGCATAGACAGAGCCTGCGTGGCAGCTGAGGTGCCCCGGTTCGAGGTGGCGTGGTGGCGGCAGGTGGCGGCGGCGGCCATCAGAGAAATGTATGGGCCACCGGAGCAGGAGATCTTTGCCGCCGCAGGCGTCGACATGAGCGAGGTTGTCGAGGTGGGCGACGACAAGGAGATGGCAGCGCTGGCCGGGATGAGCAACCACAGCGCCCGGCCCCGCAACACGACGCTGACTCGAGATATGCTGCTTGAACGTGCGTACCAAGCATCGACGAGCTGGCACCAGATGTTTGGGTTTCATAACCTGGTGCCGCCAAGCAATCTGTTGGGCGCGGAACGGCCCTACACGGCCGCTGGGCATGAGTTCGTCCGCCTTGTCGAGCGGGTGCGCCGACGGCCACCTCTCATTTACGACGAGGCGACGCTTCTCGCCGCGGCACGCGCGGTGCACAAAAACCCTGGGCTAATTTTTCGCACCGGCCAGCGCGAAGGGGTGCTTGCGACCCTTGGGCCCCTGCCGGCCGAGCAGGTCGTACTGGTGCTGGGGCCGGGTGCAGGAAAGACGCTCGTCGTCCTCGTGGGCACCGCCGTACAGGGGGCGGAGACAACAATCCTAATATTGCCGACCATGGCACCGAGCGGCGACATGGAAGACCGCTTAAACCAGCATGGCATCCAGTACCATGTGTGGACGCCGGCGTCGACGCCTAGCGCGAAAGTCGTGTTGGTCTCAGCCGAGGCAGCGTGTAGCGAGAGCTTTCTAAACTATGCACACCGGCTCGCAGGCCGCCAGCAGCTGGACCGTATTGTGGTTGACGAGTGCCACCTGACTGTCACAGCGACCGACCGGCCATGTCTACGCCAACTTGGCCGATTTGTGCGGCAAATACAGACGCAGACCGTGTGGCTGACGGCAACGCTGTCGCCCTCGATGGAGTCCCAGTTTGTGGAGCGAAATCAGCTGGAGCGGCCATGCATCGTGCGGGCGTCAACGAACCGCAGCAATATCCAGTACTGCGTCTACCGCACCGCCAAGTCGGTCCTCAACAGTATCGCTCATCTGGTCGACCGGTTCCAGCCCCAGCCGCGCCCTGGCGGGCACGAAGACCGCGACCGCATCCTCGTCTACTGCGCCACGCGGGCGATGGCTCTAGACGCCGCCGAGCGGCTGGGCTGCGAAGCGTACGCGGCCGACGGCGAGGACGAAACCGAGAATGCGGCCATTCTTAGGCGGTGGTTGGCGGCAGCGGGCGGCAGCAATGCGTCGCGCACACTTGTAGCCACGTCGGCACTGGGTATCAGCTTTAAGTATCCTTGTATACGGGTCGTTATCCATGTTGGGCGGCCGTGGAGGATGTCGGACTTTGCGCAAGAGTCAGGGCAGGCTGGGCGCGACGGGCTACCTGCCAGGTCGATTATTGTCGTAGGCGACAAAGAAGTCGAGCAGAGGGTCGAGGCAGGCCCATACAACGGGGGTGTCGATAGCAAGGGGCGTGCGGACGATGCGGTGGACCGGCACGCCATGGACATGTATCTGTCTAGTCGGTACTGTCTGCGCGTTGTGCTGTGCGAATATCTAGACGCCCCCGCTGACTGGCGCTGGTGTATGGAACCCGACCTTCCATGTGCTGTCTGCAGGGTGCTGCACCAGAAACCGCGCCCGAGCGGGACAGCGTGGCTCGGGGCAGCCCACCGCGAAGACGACAATACCGTGGACGACGCCGAGGCGATGGTGTAGACGGGGCTCGACGAGGTGTGTGGCAAGACCAAGAGTGCGAGGCGGCGGCACGGAGACCCTAGCAGCATGGCAGTGTGCTGCTTGTCTTGCCGCTTTACGATGTCGTCGTGGGATCACGCGGGCAATGTCTGCTTTTGGCGCCGAGACTGGATCGCGGCGAAGACGGCGGTCCTATGGAACGGCGTTGGATGGAACAGCAAGCTGCACCACGTAGTTAAGGTGGGGCGTTGGACGAGTATCGTCAGTCGCTGGCGGCCTGGAGTGGTTGGTTCGAGGGGAAGATGAAGTGAAGCTGAGCAGGTAGACGCGTTCTTGGCGCGGTCGTATTAGAGCTGTATGGTCACGTGCATATATGGGTCGTATCTTCAACGACATCTCATCACGACAACATGACAGTCTATCATTCATTACAGCGTGTATGGTTTACTGCGTCAATCAATGGTATCAGAGAGCTGTACTCTTCTTTTGAGATATCTAGCACTGCTGAAGTATGAAGCGATAAAGCGTGATTACAATGGAATGTCACGTATTATGAAGCTGAGCTTGCACCTAATCATAAATTAATCTCTCACATGTTAGCTATATAAGATAAGGATCCTCCAGATATGACTATTTCTTTTCCTATCCATCAGTGTCCGCTTGTGTCTCATGTGATGCCAGTGTTTGGCAGTTTGTTGTAGATGTGCTAGCCTGCGACGATGTGGAATTGGAGGCAGCAGAGTGGAGAATTGTTGTTGATTTCTTGGCTGTTTTTGTTTGTTTTGGCAACCGAGTGTAAATTTGTATGTTTTTTTGTGTTTGGCAATCAAGAGTCGATTTCTGTATTTTCAATGTTTGACTTTATGGTGTGCCCGCACATTTGCTGGTTCGTCTACTGTGGTTCCGGGTCAATACTGTAACACGGCGAAATGACTAGTTGGCTGTGCGAATGGTGCGGATTGATTGGTATGAAGAAAAGAAAACGCCGTTGGTAGCAGGGACTTTGAAATGGAAAAGAGGCGGTACTGTTCTTATGTATGAGACGCATCACAGCCAAGACAAGGCAGGCACTTTGGGGGATTGTTCGTATTGATTGCCGTTTCTTTTTTTGTGCAGTCTGCAGGACTGCTGCAGTCGACATATGATGGGAGCTTGCATGCACCGGGCTCGAGTTCCGCGTGTGCAACGGACGTGGTAAGCGAGGTGGACCATAGTCGGGAAATAGTTAGGGAATAGTCAATATACAAGATAGAACCAATGAAGAGCGAAAAGAGGAAAAGAATGGCATGTTGAGAGAAGAGAGCCAAGGATCTGCACCCAAAGCCCTGCTTATGAAGGATTCAATGCGGTTAGGTAGGGCGTATGCAGAGAGTACTGAGCATATTTATGTCGCACTGGCGACTAACAGCAGCGGACTAAGCATAGTCTCAAGTACACCTGGAAGGTGGGGGCGTGGGACAAGTAGGCCTGGAGCATAATAGTGTGTCCAGCCGATTCGTTGAGACTGAGCACGGAGAACAGCTTTGCGCTGAGCTGTTTTGCAGGAACTTGTCGCGCAGTGTTTAGCTGTTGCTCATTGCCCTCGGGAGCGAGTGCTGCCGTTGCTGCAGTGCTACTAAAATGAGAAGCTTTTCACGGCATGACGAGGAGTGAGTGCTAGACAAACGCATCGGATGGCCTGAATATCGGCTGATCGTACCCGTTGACAACATGATGCACATATGGACAAATAGTTAGGCTGAATGCATTGGAATACTGCAGACTATTTTGGTTTCTTTTGTTTGGTTGTGTTTCCGCCATGAATTCATTCCAATAATACACATTGAGTGAAGTCCAGCTGCAGTATGTGTATTACGTAAGCATCTTATCCTGTTTCCATTGTGAACACTTTCCACGATGATGAAGTATTGAAGAGAGACAGTTTCTGCACTTGTATCTATAGTAAATAAATAAGTACACTGCGTATTAGTGTCAAGGAAATAAGAGTCCCGTTATGGTGTGGTATTGGTACAAGTCCCGTATGAATGTCCAGCTAAAAAAACAACGACCTGCATTGCAGTTCTCAATGAAACAATACATCTCTAAGACGCAACAACAAAGTGAATGCTTACTCACAGACCTAGACGCCCTGAACACTAGATGAATCATACCGATATGGTGCTGAGTGAATTCCTTTGACCATCTTGTTCTCTGGACAGGACTCCCATCTCGGTGAATCTGGCACACGTTGTGAACATGTGAACATGGCTATTCACTTCTCAATGTTAACTTCATAGAGCTGTATATAAATATGTCCGGCTTGTCAGTGTCTTTTTCAGTCTCGTTTCCATTACCATCCCATTATCACATCAACTCTTTCCTACAACTACAACAAGCCCCGGCAGCGCAACTCTTTCCATACACTTATATCATCAGTCCGACCATGTGCAAGGTCAATTCCTGGAACGCTCTATGCAGCGTGTGCAATACAAGGCGCCCCAAAGCCATTGATGAGATTGAATATTGTGATAACTCCGATGGAAATAAACTGTGCATTCCAACGGCACAGGCCACGGTCCAGCAGCATCCTCCGCCAACCATCTGCGATGCATGTATCAACAAAGCAGATACGGGACCGTGCCAGGCCGAGATCAACCGTGCAAGCATCGAGGAGTCGCGCAGCAACCAGTGCAAGAATGAAGACTTGCAGGAAGACATGAGCCCTGCCGCTCTTGAAGCCCAGTCCAGCCCTCTCCAGGCTATGCCCGACCTCCAGCAGAACAGCGGCAGCCCCACCGCAACCAACGCTCAATGGACCGGCGGGCAGCAGGAGGCGGCCGCCGAGGCTTGGCCGTGGCCGGCCACTTTGGAGTGGCAGGCCTTTCTGGAGTGGCAGGTCGGTCAGGAGTGGCAGGCCGCGCCCGACGGGGGACAGGAGGAGGCAGTCAAGGAGGATCTGGAGCGGCAGGCCTTTCTGGAGTGGCAGGCCACGCACAACGGATTTTACTCTGCCACTGTTGAAGCCCAGCCCAGCTCTCCCGAGGACATGCTCGACCTCGGGCAGGAGGAGATGGCTGTCGAGGATTGGTTGTGGCAGGCCTTTCTGGAGTGGCAGGTCTTTCAGAAGTGGCTGGCCGAGCACACCGGAATCTAAATGACCAGCAGGCAGCAGGTCGCATATTAGCACAATTAGATGGGCTACTACGGCAATTACGACAACGGCGGCGAGTGCCCGTCTTCAGGCACGGGCTACGGCCACGGTCAATGAACCCTACATCGCATCGCTGCGTTGACATGCAGAGACGTGCGCTTGCGTGGACGGTGTCCTGGGAGAATGATTGTTAGACAGACTGTGTATTTGTGTTTTCTTATTTTGCTTTGATTCGGATCAACAATTACAATGTTTTTACAAATTGCAATAAAGTGCTAAAAACAAATTCAAAGAAGAAATAGCAAAGTGAACGATATATACACTACTGAACAGGTCGCCAGAAACAGTACGTAGATCATACTATGGTGCCACGCCAAAGATCTCGACAGCACAACAGCACTCCATTGGCTTTTTGGAATTAGTAGCTTGATTTGATTAAATTATGCTAAACGGCAGACTACACTGAGAGCACAGGACGCCGGAGTGATTACCTGGCAGATGTTTATACGTAGAGCCCTCTGCAAGGCAATACACTATGCTCGAGACCTACCTCGTCCCGTAAGCATACGTCGGCAGTGCGGCACTCCTGTTAGCCATCGACCAGGTCTTCAACTACCTTGTCAGCCCACAAACCTGCAACGGCGTCGGGGGCAAGATTAACAGTGCTCTCTTGGGGATGGTGTTACATTGCTGTTTATTGTCATTATCTGGATCTTCTTGTCCAGCATCGATGCCATCCACCCACACAAAAAGGTATTGTCTACACCGTTTAGTTCACGGCACAGAACATAATGGTGATGTGATGTGATGACGTTTGCTCGGGGATTGCAGAAACAGCCAATACGGAAGGCGTGATATCGCCACGTGCCGTTGCCGAGCCGTCGCGGCAGGAGCGTCTACACCTAGAAGGCACTATACTACTGGCCTGTACAAAACGGGCAACAGCGGCAGAAGACAAGGCTGAGGCGGCTCGGAGTACAACGTCACACGACAGCTTGCAGCTATCCGGCGGACAGATCAGACAGGCCCGCTAGATAGCAGGACAATGTCTCATTATCGCAAGTGAAGAATAAATGGACTAGTCAAACGAAAGAACGAAAAGAATGGAAGAGTTGAAACATGCCGCCTTTGTTCTCGTGGTAACCATCCTCGTCCGCCATGCACAGGGCCAGCACGGTATATAACAAAAGGATATCATGAACAATACTATAGCGCGCCATGACCCTTACTCTAGTATCTCTCGCAGTTTTGGTATTGTTCCTCTCTTCCTTTCTTCCTTCTCCCTACCCAACTTGTGCCAGCCAAACATACCAGTGAACTTTTAGCTCGCCAGCCAAATAACACAATATCAACTCACAATACCTTGTCATGACCAAATAGAAGACTACTTCTACTACCTCGGCGTCGAACTGACCGGCAAATCTAGCGAGTTCGTCGTCGTCGCCGAGAAGCCCAACATGGCCACAAAGCCCGTCGCGGCAGCGTTAAGCATACTTTACACTGGCCCCGAGAGCCGCCGCTCCCTCAGAGCGTGCATTAAGGATTCCAGCTCATTTAGCGTGCGCTCCACCATGACTCTAAAAGAAATCGTTTGTCTTGCTGGATTCGATGCGGCCAATGGAATGTAACTGAAAAGTGGATGAGATGGCAACATGCATACTCTGTGGAGGCTGCAATTGGTTCACCTGTAAATGTACGCAATTGCAATATATTGTCAGTCGCCGGCGGCCTGGAGTGGTTGGTCCGAGGAGAAGGTGAAGTGAAGTTGAGCAGGTCGACGCGTTCTTGACGTGGTCGTTTAGAGCTGCATGGTCACGTGCATGTCTGGGTTGTATTTCAACGACATCTTGAACCCGACATTCTGTCAAAACGCAAACCCCATGATATTAAGATCCTGTGGGTTCACAGCAGGGTGGTTGACAGCAATGAATAAACTGTAAGCAGAAGTGATTGTATTCGTGGTTGTCGACACTGTTACCGTGATCGTAGCACAGTCAAAAGGGGTCTCCTAAAGCTATGCTGTAATCTGGTGGTAATCTGGTCTTGTCTCTCTTCTCTATCTTGAGGTGCAGGGCGCCGAGCGCCCTGCTACTTATACCTGAGGAGGGGTACCCAGCTCCCTCTCTACAGCCGGAAGGTGGGATGATCCGTCCTCAGTCCTAACACGTTGCAACGACGTTGCAACGCCTCGCTCCTGCTCATCCTAAGAGCTCCGCACCACTCCGTGGTGCTCCGTCCATCACAGTCACGTGAATATTGCTGAGTCACGTTCCGACAGATCCAGGGTATACACATATTAGCATTGCCATCATCATTGCCATCATCATTGCCGTCATCATCACCGCCATCATCGTCATTCATCCGTCTCTTGCGACTGCTTTGCCGCCAGGTCGACCCACGAGAAACTGAATCAGGCAGATTGGGAAAACGCGTCAACTGTGAAAGATTGATGCTCCGTTGGCGCACCGGCTCCGGCCGCGACTCACATGCCATCAGACTGAGACTTGTGAGTAGGGACACGCCTAGCTGGGTGATGTCGACATCAGAAGTAGCCAGCTCTGGCGGGGCTGGCAAATCAGTACCCGACTCGTCCGCAACCTGGCCATCTTCAGTCGCCCAAGGCTTGGTGTACATTGAGTAAACAGCCGTGTGGTACAAGAGCGTATTTGAGTCGTCCTTCCGCACGCGCAATAGAGTCAACGTTTCGCCAGTGGCCATATAGCCTTATTCGACACCCGAGGACACTATGTAGTGGAAGGCCTGGATAAGTGCACGCACAAAGAAGACGTGCCCGGGGAAGCCGCGGAGTGCCTTTCGTGCCGCATCTTCTTGTGCTGTTGCAATGGTTCCAGCGTCTGCCGTAGTACTTTCGCCTTGCGGAGCCTTTTGTGCATCATGTGCCAGCTGCACAGCAAAGTCCTCGTCAATGGCGTTCACATATCGCGACACATTCCCCGCACGCAGACGATGCACGGCCTTGTGTTCCGCGAGGGAGATGCGGTGGACGTGGCGGATGGCAGCAGCTGGCTCCGTGGCCACGTCATCGCCACGGTATACCGCGTCTTGTTCCGTTTGTCCCATCTGTTCCGTCTCGGTAGCGGCATGTGCTTCGAGCTGGGCAGTACTGGTCAGAATATCTGCGCAGAGAATAAGGCAATCAGGCTGTGTTTTGGGTGGCGGTTGGGTCGGGGTGGCGGCAGCGGTAGCAGGACCGGCATCGGCCTCGGCATCTGCATCTGTAGCCACATTCGCAGCTGCGGTAACCAAACCACTCGCTGGCTGCGGCCAGCTGACAGTGTGACTATCAAAGTATAGCTTTTTTGACAGTTGGTGGCGTGCAGATACGCGTTGAGAATGCGCTGGGCAGGTTTCTGCAACGTCTCGTGCAGGAACTCAGACGTCTTTACTTCGTTGATGAATGACTGCGAGCCCAGAAACTCGCTTGGGAGGTTCTCAATCAGGCCCTGTGACAAAACACCCATGTTGTTGCGCGAGGGGAACAGCGGCTAAATGCCCAGCGCAACCGCGACACGATCAAAGACGGCACGGTATGTGCTTTCATAGTCAGTCCACACGCGCAGCTTGTGTGGGTAGAACTTGTCGACGATGTTGGTGCGGCCAGCCAGACGTCGTGGCGGGCGACTTTGAGCCTTCGGACAGAGTCTGTGTTCTGGTTTACCGGGGCACGAGCCGTTGCGTGATAGGTTATGCGGTGGACGTCGGCGAGGTAGTCGCTGAGATGTCGTCGCTGAGTGTGTGGTCTGTGTTTGGCCTGTTAGCACTGAGACTGAATGGCATCGGACACTTCTCGTCGTCTCCTTATCATACCTCGGAGCATGCGCCTGTTTTCAGCTGCTTCCTCTTGCATCCTTAAGATGACGGCGTCTCGGTCTCGCACATCCTGGTCACGGACTTGCAACGCCTTCTCAGCTTCTTCTCTCCGCTTCTTTTCCGCTTCAGCTGTCTTCTCTCAGCCTCCGAATTTCCTCCTGAGAGGCAGTTAATTGCCTTTGTAACTCTTCCATGCTGATGTTGGACGAGGATGCCATGTATAATACTCCGCTAGATAGACTCAGCTGTGCTGTGCTAGAAATGATGTTGATTGCTAGAGAGGTTGAGGAGAGAAGAGGTAGAAAAACCCCTAGTTCCTCACGCGAACCCCATGATAAGATCCAGGGTATTAGCGGGGCACGATTGAGCGCGTCGCGTCAACCTGCAGATTTGGGGACTACATATAGCCCCATTGGCATCATTGGATGACTCAGCAGCCAGAACAGCGGTATTCCGTATCGCTCACATTCAGATTAGATCCCAACTTGACCTTTCACTTTGTCTTCCAGCAAGTAACACACGCGCATCCCTGGGCGCGACAGCATGGCCGAAAACTTTGTTTACAACCACGAACACCGAATCCTGGTGTGCCTCATATGCGAATCATGCATCGTCCCGACGGCGAAAGGGCTGAATAACCACTTTCGCAAAAAACGACATGATCTTATAGGGCCGCAGCTGGAAAACATCAAGGACTATCTGACGAAGGAGTTCTTTCACAGGCTGCGGCTTCTAGACGAGCTGCAGAACGAAAAGCTGAGCGAGCGCCCGGCCATCCTCGGCCTGAAGATACTTCAAGGCCACCGTTGCCTGCAGGACGGCTGCGAATATGCCACGACCAGCAAAAAGGCTGCAACTGCACACGACCGCAATGTGCACAGCATCTACGTCAAAGGCTCTGCACCACCACGGCCCAGCCGGTGGGCCACAGGCCCCATGCAAACCTACTTTTCAAACAATCTACTGCGGTACTTCCCCGTGACAGTCACCGCCTCCGCCTCCGCCCTGCCGATCCAAGAAGCCCCGGCCGAAGCCAGCCATGCGGTGGCCGCTACGGCAATGCTCGCAAGCTCTGAGGCAAAGACACGCAAGGCCGATCGCCAGCTGCGGCGGGAGGGCGGCATCGTGCCAGCGGTGCCGGCTGACGAATCGGCGCGCGTGCCGGAGCGGGTGCGCCCACGGCCTCCTCTCATTTACGACGAGGCGACGCTGCTCGCCGCGGCACGCGCGGTGCACAAAAACCCTGGGCTAATCTTTCGCACCGATCAGCGCGAAGGGGTGCTTGCGACCCTTGGGCCCCGGCCGGCCGAGCAGGTCGTGCTGGTGCTGGGGCCGGGTGCAGGAAAGACGCTCGTCGTCCTCGTGGGCACCGCCGTACAGGGCGCGGAGACAACAATCTTAGTGCTGCCGACCATGGCACCGAGCAGCGACATGCAAGACCGCTTAAACCAGCATGGCATCCAGTACCATGTGTGGACGCCGGCGTCGACGCCTAGCGCTAAAGTCGTGTTGGTCTCAGCCGAGGCAGCGTGTAGCGAGAGTTTTCTAAACTATGCACACCAGCTCGCAGGCCGCGAGCAGCTGGACCGTATTGTGGTTGACGAGTGCCACCTGACTGTCACAGCGACCGACCGGCCATGTTTACGCCAACTTGGCCGTTGTGTGCGGCAAATAGACACGCAGACCGTGTGGCTGACGGCAACGCTGTCGCCCTCGATGGAGTCCCTGTTTTTGGAGCGAAATCACCTGGTGCAGCCATTCATGGTGCGGGCGTCAACGAACCGCGGAAATATGCACTACTGCGTCCACCGCACCGCCGCGTCGGTCCTCGACAGTATCGCTCATCTGGTCGACCGGTTCGAGCCCGAGCCGCGCCCAGGTGGGCACGAAGACCGCGACCGCATCCTCGTCTACTGCGCCACGCGGGCGATGGCTCTAGACGCCGCCGAGCGGCTGGGCTGCGAGGCGTACGCGGCCGACGGCGAGGACGAAATTGAGAAGGCGGCCATTCTTAGGCGGTGGTTGGCGGCAGCGGGCGGCAGCAATGCGTCGCGCACACTTGTTGCCACGTCGGCACTGGGTATCAGCTTTAAGTATCCTTGTATACGGCTCGTTGTCCATGTTGGGCGGCCGTGGAGGATGTCGGACTTTGCGCAAGAGTCAGGGCAGGCTGGGCGCGACGGGCTACCTGCCAAGTCGATTATTGTCGTAGGCTACAAAGAAGTCAAAGAAGTCGAGCACAGGATCAAGGCAGGCCCATACGACGGGGATGTTGATAGCAAGGGGCGTGCGGACGATGCGTTGGACCGGCACGCCATGGACATGTATCTGTCTAGCCGGTACTGTTTGCGCGGTGTGCTGTGCGAATATCTAGACGACCCCGTCGACTGGCGCTGGTGTATGGAACCCGACCTTCCATGTGCTGTCTGCAGGGTGGTGCACCAGGAACCGCGCCCGAGCGGGACAGAGTGGCTCGTTGCAGCCTACCGCGAAGACGACAATGCCGCAGACGACGCCGAGGCGATGGTATAGACGGGGCTCGACAATGTGTGTGACAAGAAATGAAGTTGAGCAGGTCGTAGAGCCGCATGGTCACGTGCATGTATGGGTCGTAGCTTGAACGACATCTCATCACGACAACATGACTATGGTTTACTGTGACATTCAATGGTATAAGAGAGCTGTAATCTTCTTTTGAGATATCTAGCACTGCTGAAGTATGAAGCGATAAAGCGTGATTACAATGGAATGTCACGTATTATGAAGCTGAGCTTGCACCTGATCATAATCCATTCTCTCACATGTTAGCTATATAAGATAAGGATCCTCCAGATATGACTATTTCTTTTCCTATCCATCGGTGTCCACTTGTGTCTCATGCGATGCCAGTGTTCGGCAGTTTGTTGTAGATGTGCTAGCCTGCGACGATGTGGAATTGGAGGCAGCAGAGTGGAGAATTGTTGTAGATTTGTTGGCTGTTTTTGTTTGTTTTGGCAACCGAGTAAATTTGTATGTTTTTTTGTGCTTGGCAATCAAGAGTCGATTTCTGTGTTTTGATTTGTTTTGTAATTGCGTAGTGAACAGCTTGATTGTCCATGCTCGTTGTCAAGACTGATAGACAAAGCGTACTGACGAAAGCTTGTTTGTTAGCCTCAGTCAAGTAGGGAAATCGAGGGAAAGTTACTTACCAATGAAAGGAAGTCGGCATAAGATAAAAGTGAATCAAGCAGCATGTGAGTGTGTTGTTCTCGATGAGGTGCTGGGCTTTGAGGTATGTTGAAGGCGAGACTGGTCATGGAAATGCCGAAGATGGGAAAATGTAGACAGAGACAAGACAGACAGGAGACAGGAAGATGAGACAAATAACTAGAATAAAGACACGAAGAGAGAAGACAAATGAAGGGGTGCAAAATAAGATGATTAAGTTGATAATTGATGTTAAAGAGCTGAAGAATAGGATGTTAAAGAAGTCGATGCTCAAAGAATTGAAGAGGTTGTGATATTGAAGATAGTGGAAGATGTTGATGAGTTGACTGATTTTGACGTTGAAGAGGTTGCGATGTTGGAGATGTTGGAGATGTTGGAAGATGCTGACGATGGAATGATGAGATGACGAGATGTTGATATATTGAGATGTTGAGATGTGCTGTGGATTTGTGAATATATGACAAGAAAGAGAGGAAGAAGAAGTGAGGGCTGGTAATTAAGTTGAAGAAGTGTTCTGTTGGATGTCGAAATTTTGTTTGGATTTTGTCGAGGTGGAAGTAGTATTTGGTGTTTCTTGGCGATGTCTGTCGCTTTTTGTAATGTCGTGCTGATTGAAGCCATTGTGAGTGTAGATTAGCAAAGAATGATGATGCTGATGCGCCTAATACACAAGAAAACAAGGAGAAAGGACAAGACGCTCTGTTTAAAGACTGTAGAAGAAACAAGACAAGGGTCAAAACACCCAGGGCTTAGCCCTAGGTGAGCCCTAGATCTTGCTCGGTAAGAACTGATGGCCTTGCCAAAGAGTCCTTGAGACCGAAAATATCTAAAGGGCTTCAAAGACTTGATGAGATTTCTCTTGAATCGAGCCTAGAAAATGAGCACTCCCGGGTCTGCAATTAAGCAAGTTTCGGTGCTCTGGTAGGAGAATCTGAAGTCAACCAAGAAGCGGCAGGCAAGGCTTCAAGGGAGGTCAGAAACTACTCTCGACCAAGAAGTGGTGTAGCTTCGAGGAAGGTAGGGGAAAGGAAATGAGACACTCACGGCTTGCATATAGCAAGTAGCGCTGCTCTGGTAGCAGAGACTGCTCTCAACCAAGAAGCGGCGTGGCTTCGAGGGAGGTATTAAGAAAACAAGACACTCCCGGCTTGCATATAGCAAGTACCGGTGCTCTGGAGGGGGGGGGGCCTGCTCGAAGATGTCCAAAAATGTAGATCGAGAATATAGCAAGGCAAAACAAGCAGATGGGTATCAAATAGATAACGAAAATGAAGTGAAGATGAGCAAGCGTGAAGACGCAATGTAGGAGAAGAAAAAAGAAGAAACGAACAGGAAAATGTGAACAAAGAATAGAGCAGACAGGAAACGATATTGGAAGCAATGCATTTTAATGAAGACAGATGAGAGAGACAAGAAGAACAGAAGTAGGAAGAAAAGAAAGAAAGAGAAGAAACAGTAAAGAGTCTTGGCAGTCGTCCATTGTGAGGCAGAGCAGAGAGGGTTGAAGCAGCGAAGAAGGAGATCAAGAAAGACAAATAGATATGAGACATGAAGAGGCAGCATCAGACATCATCAAACTTGCCTGGACTGGTGGTGTAGAAGTGGACGAGGACCAGATGATGTTTTGGCCGATGTTGTTGGACAGACAGGCTGTTGTGAGAGCTGATGCAGTTGATGCAAGTCCTTGGATGTTAGAAGAGAAATGACGAGAGGAAAAGGAAGGGAAGCATACTCGGATCGAGATGTTGGATGTGCTTAGTAAGAAGCATTGAGAAGATGAAAGGCTCTGAGAGTGTGAGAAGGTACTCTACTCCTGGCCAGGAAGGTGTTCCCAGTTGTCGGCCAGGAGTAGAGCTCAAAGAGAAAAGTGGTTGTGATGAAGAAAGAGATGGAAGGAGGAAGAGTTTGAAATTGCCAGGAAGGATAGAAGACGGGTATTCGTACTTGGGGGGAAAGGGCAAGGTGGTAAAATATTCATAAGACGACAAATGTTTTGTGCGGTTTGACGGCGAATCTTTTGTGCGTCTCGACTGCGACGGCAGTAAGCATTGCGTCAGTGTTTGCAAATGAGGAAGGAGCGATGTGTAGATAACCAATATGTCGTGCAGTTAGGAACAGCAGAACGGGAAGGAGCTGGAGCTATCCTTCGAGTTTGGGCTGACTAACCCTTCACATCAACATCAGCCTGTCTTCACCGTCTCTCCTTGAGCTCCTCACTTTGTCTTTGTCTTCTACTGATATGACAGTCATGTTGGTCTGAGTAAATGTCAATGTAGCTTTCGGAGATCAATGCTATTGCTGGTGCCTACACTAATTTTGTGGTTGTTCCATGGCCTGATCTCGTCATATACTCAGAGATGGGGAATATGGCCAACTTTTCTCATATGCATGTCCATGTGACTCTTGCGCAAATACGGTGTTATGATTTCCAAACACGTTCCGGGTAGATTGGCTCAATGAGCAGTGCCTCATACACCATAGACCTGTACCGCAGAATCCCGGGATCTTTGTTGCTGTGCCATTACCATCAGATCGTCTGAAACCGCCCTTCAAGCTGCCGCTTCTACTTACGTCTGCTGCTTCACCACAGCAGCCCTATGTTCTTGTCGACGGCGAGACCCGCTTGCTCGGTATCGTTGAGGGGGTGTAGGTCATTTTAACAATATTTAGTGGCCGACGTTCGTAGCACCATTTGGCAAGTGTCTCTCCGCATAGGTGCTGTACTGCTTTCACGACATGGCAAGTTGATGACACCATTGTGCAGGACTTTACTTACAAGGCTGACTTTGTTATCAACTGTGGTCTACACAACAGCACAGCCAGCACACTTCACCTCACATGCTACAAGAATGCCCGATGCTGCTGTCAAGGCCTTTTCACACCACAAGGCACGCAGCCAGCTGCAGTATGTGTATTACATAATCAATATACACTGCTTCCTTGCATAAACACTTTTCAAGATGATAAACCATTGAAGAGACATATTTCTATATTTGTATCCATTTAGTGTACCGTTCACCATGCTTTCGAATGGCAGCCGTACAGTAGGTATTCTAATCAGAGAGCCGGTGCTCAAAAGGCCACACAGTGCCGTCGAAAGCAGCTTACTAAGCACATTACTAATAGCTCATGTGAGGCGGGCGCGCGCCGCCTCGCCGCCGCCGCCAGCCTGCAGCATCGTGTCCATCTGCCGCTTGCCCTTGGCCACACTTCCCTCACTGACTATCATACATCAGGCGACATAGAGCTGTACGACAGCGCTGACGGCGACGATTACGATCATCCGAGCTAAGAGTACAAAGGTCGTCCTCGTCCACCTGAATGTCAGCGTCAGGGCCATGGTGAGCTCACGCGGAGGGTAAAGGGGATATACATAGTTGACGAGGCACATGAGAAGCCCCAATGTGGATGCAAAGCTCCGTGCGGCGGTCAGTGGTTTCTGCACCACCAGTGTTGGTGTCTCGTCCATGGCAATGTGGTCTGGTGTGTGATTGAGGTACAGGTGGTGATATGGTGTGTTTTTTATGTGATGATGATTGCTATTTGTTTACTTTAAGCTGGAGCATGACGCGGGGTCCCGCAGAAACAGCCAAGATGGATGCCGTGATGCCTCTACATGCCGTTGCCGAGCAGTCGTCTCAGGAACGTCTACATTGAGAAGCAATGATAAACCATGGTCAGCTCACAGTAAGGAAGAGTTTCTAACTGTTTTATTATCATGAATGAAAATAAAGCAAAACACAAACTAGAAAACAGCCCAGAAAGAAACCAAAAACTACCCCCCAGATATCATCGCTAATCCTGGGTATAATCGGGGTCATCGCGGTTAAACCCCCCCAGAGATGAGAATACAATGCTCTATTCTCGGAGTTGTGAAGCAATCCTCCCTTCAGAATAGTTGTCAAACGACCGCTCGCGTTGTCCAAGCTGGACTGCTGGGCAACCTCTCCCTTGACGGCCTGCATGGGCGAACGATCGCGGTCGAGCTCTGTATTTTCTGGCACGTCCTAGAAAGAGTGTTAGCCGCACATGTCGTGGAGAATCCGGCAGGACTACTTACAGGGCAGAACCGCACAGACGCCTTCTTCTTGCGATGGCGGGGGATCTCATGCTCCTCGACGACGTCGTTAAACGTGACCCTCTTGGTTGTGTGGTGGCGCTTGAGGGCTTGTTTTAGTCCGTCTCCGGCGGCACGCATCTTATTTCTCTTCGAGGCCGGGTCGGTAATATGCGCGTTGAGGTGCATATTGCGGAACGCATCCAGGGATAACGCTTTCGTGGGGCAGCATTCCATGTACTGGCCGAGAAAGGCTGGTTTTGACTGGATCTCGTCGGGATCACGGCGCGTACGGGGCTTGATGAGTGTATCGTTTTTGCGGGAATTCTCGTTGGCGAGCACAGACGGCTTCTGAGTGACGGTAAACTTATGGCCCCATTCGATATGGCCGTCGATGGATGAGTACTCCTGGTATGTATAAACATGGTTGCCGGTAGAGGGCTTTACGCCTTGATCACAGACATAGTGGTTAAGCGTGAAACAGGGCTCCTCCAGGCCTTCCTGCTTGGGAAGAACCTGGAGGGGGGACTGTTTTGCGGACTCTGTAGGAAGTTCCATTATAGTGATTGGAGTAGATAGAGAAGATAAAGAGGAAGAGAAGGAAACGAGAAGAGAGAAAAGAAGAGAAAGAGGAGGGTGAGTGGTTACGAGAGAGGAAGAACCAGGAGGGCAGAGGAGCAGAGGAGCGATATTTATATAAAGAGAGCCTTTGCACTACGTAATTTTCACGTCATTGAGCCTTATTCTAAGTACAGTACTATCGTCATAGCATCGCCTGCGGTACTTGTGAGGGTTCTAAGCTCCAGACGACGATACTGCGGCTTATACACAAAATTTCCTAATCGGGACATCGTAAGTAGGCTACTGGCCACAGTCTTTGCAGTGCTAAGATTTGTTTTATATTCCGTATTTTTATCCAGGCTTGATGTGCATGGTCTTATTCTGAAGCAAACTGTGTAGCGAGTAAGTGAATATTGTCTACTGGAAGCTTTTGTTGTCGCCCATGCTGTCTCCCTCGCTGTCGCTGCCCTTCACAGATGACTAATCGATGGCGACAAGGCATTTTATTTGAATTTTCTCGACCTAGAGTTCAGTTATCTCAGATGCTTCAAGTGTTGAAAATAATGTGACTTTTTCCCGCAGACCAGCAAGTACAGAAATTGTAGACAAAAATAAAACAAGAGCTGTACCTGCCTCAACGGTGTCGTTCCATGAACACGTGACAGAGACTGGGGCTGCGGTACCTGTCTTGCTGCCGCCGACGGCCGGAACGCAAAGTCCAGACAAAAGAAAACACAATAAAACACAAAGTTAACATGGACCGGACGACCAAAAAAACAACGTACAGCAGAGGGTATTCGCTGGTCGTCACCGACCCAACTACTAATCCGCCGATTACTGGTTTAACTAGGGGAGAGCGGACGGGATCCCGTGCTTTCCAGTATCTATGGCCGTACGTGAAAGTTGGTGTTGTGGAGGGTATATAAAGCCTCCCGAGAAGGGGTGTTCTTTAACCTTGGCTGATTGCTGTGAAATAACTGGTCGCAGCATCCGTGACTCAAACATAAGGTACATTGTGGCGATGTCAGTGTCTGAAAGGACCGCACTTGCTCAAGTACAGTACTGATTTCTACCTTCATGACGTACATGACGTACGAGGTTAATTGTGGCGAGCATTGCATTACAAACCTATCATTCTGTTCGCTTCTATCCATCATTTGTCTTGTTCTTCGTTTACTGTCGAGCCCAAATACTAAACAACGTACACTACTCATATCACTTACCTACCACGATGGAGTTAGGGAGCAGCATTTGGTAGCCTTTTCTTGATGGGGCTTTTGGATGACATCTTCTCGATATAAAATCCAGTATTTGTTCCTTCTATCCTCGGGTGTTGCTCGTTTCTTTGAGTGATGTCTGCTCAGAAGTCACTCAAAGGGCAACTCAATATCTGTTCAAAGTGAATGCTACCTCACAGACCTCGACGCCCTCAACACTAGATGTATCATACCGATGTAGTGCTGAGTGAATTCCTTTGATCAATACTCGTGTACATCTTGTTCTCTAGACAGGACTCCCATCTCGGTGGATTTGGCACACGTTGTGAACATGGCTATTCACTTCTTGATATTGACTTCATTCAACTGCATATAAATATGTACGGCATGTCTGTGTTATTTTCAGTCTTGTTTCCATTATCATCACAATATCACATCAACTCTTTCCAACAACAAATCATCTCAATTACAACCAGCTCAGGCAGCGCAGCTTCTAGCTCTGTTCATACACTTATACTATCAGTCCGACCATGTGTACGGTCAAGTCGTGGAACGCTCTATGCAGCGTATGCGATACAATGCCCCCCAAAGCCATCGTTGAGATCAAATTCTGTGACAAATCCGATGGAAGTAACCTGTGCATTGCAACGGCGCAGACCAAGTTCCAGCAACATCCTCCGACAACCATCTGCTATGAATGTATCAACAAAGCAGATACGGGACCGTGTCAGGCCGAGATCAACCGTGCAATCATCGAGGAGTGGCACAACAACCAGCGCAAGAGTGAAGACTTGCAGGAAGTCATGACCCCAGCCACTGTTGAAGCCCAGCCCAATCCTTTCCAGGACATGATCGACCTCCAGGAGAACAGCGGTAAAGTCACCGCCACCGAGGCTCAGCTGACCGGCGGGCAGCAGGGCGCATACGCCGAGGGCCAGCATACCTTCGGGCAGGAGGAGTTGGACGAGGAGGATCCGGCGTGGCAGGCCGTTCTGAAGGCCGTTCTGGAGTGGCAGGTTGGTCAGGAGTGGCAGGCCCCGCCCGACGAATTTCATTCTGTCATTGTTGAAGCAGAGCCCAGCCCTCCCCAGGACATGCTCGACCTCCGGGAGAACAGCGGCAGTTCCACCACCGGCGGGGGCCAGCAGATCATCGGTGAGCAGGAGGTGGTCGCCGAATCTTGGCCGTGGCAGGCCGCTTTGGAGTGCCAGGCCAAGCACGGCGGAGGGCAGGTGGAGGCGGACGAGGATGATCTGGCATGGCAGGCTGTTCTAAAGGCCGTTCTGGAGTGTCAGGTCGGCCAGGAGTGGCAGGCCGCGCACGACGAGCTTGACTCTACCATTGTTGAAGCGCAGCCCAGCCCCCCTGAGGAAGACTTCCAGGGAGCCATTAGCCCAGCCACTGTTGAAGCCCAGCCCAGCCCTCCCCAGGACATGTTCGACTTCGGGCAGAAGGAGGTGGTCGCCGAGGATTGGGCGTGGCAGGCCGCTCTGAAGTGGCAGATCTTTCAGGAGTGGCTGGCCGAGCACGCCGGAATCTAAATGACCAGCAGGCAGCAGGTCGTATATGAGCACAATCAGATGGGCTACTACGGCTACCAGCACAACGGCGGCGAGGGCTCGTCTTCCGGCACTGGCTACGGCCATGGTCAATGAACCCTACATCGGAGCGCGGCATAAACAAGCAGAGATATTGGCTGGCATAGAAAGTGTCCCGGCAGATTGATTGTTAGATAGACTGCGTATTTCTTTTTTCTTTGATTTAATACGGATCACCGAGCACATTCTTTATAAACTGCAACAAAGTACGAAACACAAATCGACAAAGAAATAGCAAAGTGATTGTGTTACGCTACTGAACAGGTTGACAAAAACTGTCGGAATACTCGTCCGAAAATGCTAGAGTATTTCGACAAAAACAATAGTTAATGCTATGGTACTGAGCCAAAGATCTCGACAGCAAATCATCACCCCATTGGCCTTTTGTAAATTGGTGATTTGACTTGATTCAATTATGCTAAACGGCAGACTACAGTAAGAGCCCAGGACGCCGGAGTGAATACCGGGCAGATAGAGCCCTCTGCAAGGCAACACACGATGCTCGAAACCGACCTTGAGAGTCGCCGTTTAGCTTACAGCACAGAACATTACACGAAATACAAAAAGGGTAATGCATCTCGGCATCACTGAAAGTGTGTTTGGCCATCACTAAAATCAAATGATCCACAATGCTACACAAAGATACTTATAATAATTTGCTATTAACGTGCTTACAGTGGCTGTGTGCACTAGTCTAATTACATAATCGGGTTGGTGGGCCCCGAATCAAAGCTACCAAGGAAAAAGCTCTAAGAGCTGAAAAAAAAAACCTCTCGTCTGTCCTGGTAAATTGCTCAGAAGGTACCCTCTGGCCAGGGCCTCCGTTGGGGGAGAGTAGTGTTTTGAAAGGGGGGTGGTTGTGGTGTTGCTGTCGGTTAATTGGGTGTTGGCCCCTGGAGTTGGAGTGCCAGGCGGTACTCTCGCAGCCTCCTCGTGGCCAAAAACCATCTGATGACCTTTCTACATCGTCCTGGGTCATTTAGCGCCTCTTCCAACTCCCTTCTTCCTCGGAGGGGTGGCAATCCCCTCCGGTCCTCCAATTCACAGTCCAAGATGATGTGGGCTGCCGTTTCCTGCACCTCGTCCCCTCCTCTGCAGTCGCACCAGGGTTGGATGTCTGGTACGTTCCTCCAAGACAAGTATTGCCGTAGCCCGATGTGCCCCGATCTGACTTGTACCAGACACGAGGCTTCGTGTTTTGTCAGTCCCTGCCAGATCCTTCTGGCTTTGCGCCATGGCAGTCGGGTCTTTGGCCTTCCCTGGTGCGCCTCTTCCTTTTGGCGCAGCTCCTTCCATGCCTCTCTGGCTCTCTCCGCTGCGGTCTTCCCTCCCATCCACTCGTGCCTGGAAGTACTACAAGGGCGCTGTAGACAATTTAGCAGCATCCTAGATCCGTGCCGACAATTGATCGCACTGTGAACTGATTACATAAACACAAACAAAATGTAGAGACAATGCAGTCTCCCGTAGTGCACCCGGGCTGCGCGCCGGCATAATATTCAGCTCGTATACGTACTCCTTCTCTGGATTGTCCTAACGTACGCGTCCATCAGCGGCAGCAAGGTATCAACGGGGTTTGCAGCCCGGGTCTTTGGGCGCACCGGTGCCGCGGCGCCAGTCTGTGTCACGTGTTAAAATGCGACTGCTCAATGAGAACGCTGCCATCCTGGCGCCAGCGCTTTGCGGCAGAAGCACCACTGTCTTCAACATTGCGGTTTAGAGCATCATGAGGGCGTCTCTTCCACGAGTCATGATGGGTGCATGAGGTTCAATGCTGAACAGGAGTGTCGACAGTGCGATAAATTGTCGGCACGGACCTAAGATGCTGCTACACCATCTACAGCGCACTGGATGTAGGTTTGCGGTGTGACATAAGTAAGTACAGCGCTTGTCAGGCCTGCCCGCTAGCACTGCCAAAGTACCTTTTTGTAGCATTGTGGATCATTTGGTTTTACTACGTGCCAAACGCACTTTTACTACGGCCGAAATGCATGATAAAGCATATAAGCATACCAACTCAACTTTCCAACTTGTCGACCAACCTCCAACATAGCCCCACTGCAAACACCCAACTTGTCAACCAATTAAGGCCAGAATGGAGCCACACAAAAAAACCAACGACCGACAGCGGTATGTCCCATAAGAAAAGTCCTACGGACATAGTGCCCATAAGAAAAATACCGGCGATTACAGAAGGCATGAACCGCCACGTGCCATTGCCGAGCAATGGTGACAGGAACATCTACACTCAGAAGGCACTAACGGCCTGTACTAAACGGGCAAGAGCGGCAGGAGCCGAGGCTCGGAGGCGGCTCGGTTGTACAACGTCACATGGCAGCTTAGTGCTTAAAGTCCAGCTTACAGTCAGCCGGCCGACAGTCATAACAGGCAGAGAGATATCAAGACAATGATTTAGTATGACAAGAATATCGCAACCGGACTAGTCAACCAAAAAATATGCATAGTAATGAAGATATGAACACGCCGCCTTTGTTCTGACGATTACCATCCTCCATAAGCTGATTTCATTGCTTAATCACTTCCCAAAATGATAAAGTATTGAAGATAGGTAGTTTGTATGATTCTATCTATGGCAAAGACACGCCGCACTGCAGTCTTCTTATGGCGTGGTAGCAACGACTCCAGCTTTTAGTGTCCAGCTTAGAAGAACGACCTGAATCGCAGTTCGCGATGCCGTATTGTGGCGATAGAAGCGATCGTAAAATAAGACATCACAGGGTAGCCGTTTAACGCCGTGACTATCTGATTAGTGTTCATCTACTGTCTAGCTTCGGGCTGTCCATGTCGCGAACTACTTGTTCCGTGTTTGTTGCAATCAACTTTTCTCATCTCTCATCGGGCGTTTGGGTTGCTTTTTGTTGGCGATAATTATGCAATATAATTATGCTTCCTCCGCCTGTCTGCTCTCAGATCGTCCTCGGATCTGTCCTTGCAACCTCGACGTTGATGTACTCTGTTGTCCTCATCGACAGTCCATTCTACCATTGTTTTCTTGCATCAACTTGATCACCACCACGTCCCACGTCACTTGAGCTGCATCAGCATCATCATCAACTCCTCTGCATAACAGACATCCACGCAAACGATGAGGAACCAATCCCGACTCATCATCTAAATTAAAACAAATACCAGATCCCACGGCACAAGTACAAACGATGGAAGCCAGGCACAATTCCAAAACAGTGTGCAAGACTACCACACAGTACAGATACACTCAAAGCGCCAGACACGCAAATCAAAAGTACTTGTGGTGGCAAGCATCCGCGCCCAACACCCCTCTATCAAGTTTTCTGGTGTCTGTCTCCAGACAACTTGCTGTCACTGGATTCTGGTTTTCTTCCTTGATGGTCCGTCCAGAGCGTCTGTCCAGAGCGTCTGCCCAGACCCATCAGAGCCATTACGTGTCTTGCTCTTTCAGTTGTGCAACCAACAGATTAGTCGAAACAACAAAAGAAATAAAAAGAAGCATCATCCGAGCAGAGGAGTCAGAACCGTAATCAGAGTCTACAATGTCAACTCTGTGTTGTTGGAGATGTGAATTGTTCAGTCAGCAGAGTCTGTCTCGCCCCCTCCCCTTTTCTACATACTATTATATTAAAAACAAAAGTCCACATCAAAGTCTACTACGTACTCTCCTCTCGGCTTAGCTTTGGCATCTTTGTCACCCCCGTCACTTGGTACCTACCGTGATACATATGGCAGTTGTCTCTCCTCTAATGTCTTCACTGTTAACCTCACGCCTTATATTATAGACCAACATATCCTTTCCTGCTGAGTTTCGTCTCTTCACTCTTCTTTCTTTTCCCACAAGTACAACCCTTCTTCTCTTGTCTTCTCTTCTTCTTTCTTCTTTTATTTTTCCATTCTCCAGAACCCCCTTCTACATAGTTATCATCCTCTTGCAGCTTCTTTAACCAGCTCTCTCAACAAACCTCGGCCAGCCTCGAACAGCTCACTTTACCACACCTGCAACTCCAGTCTACGGTAAGCAAGCAGTCCATTTCTCATGTAGGAGTCTACTCAGCCCAGCCCAGAGATCCATATATTTCTTCTATACCTCTTATACCTCCATATCTCCATTCTCTATCTACCCTCTTACACAAGTTACATATCCCCGTTACTCCTCCCATTCACCAATATATTTCCTGCCCCCCAACCACTTTGTCCTTTTTCTGAACCATCTGTACATCCCTCCTCCTCAAAAGACTCACTTGTAAGTTCTTCTATTGTCCTTTCCTCTTCACAGTTTAAACGGTTCACCACATCGTCTAAACTTGCCTGTCCCTTCTCGTGTGCATCCCTAACCTCACCGTCCTGGTCCTCGTCTTCGTCCTGTGTATTACTTTGCAACTTTGCAAAAGCATCATCATCACTCTCATATTTTAATACTTTGACGTATACCCTCTCATCCTCTCAACCTCCGTCTACTACTCTTCATCGACGCTCGATTCGTCCCTTCATACCTCACAGCCTCACATTCTCACTCCCTCATCCTCACTCCCTCATCCTCACGTCTCACTTCTCATTTCCAATATCCCCTTCCCGCAGAATCCATAGAGTACAGCGCATACTACACAACTCGTCAACCTCTTTTAAACCGGCCTAACAGTTTCTCAGTTCCCTACAACATGTCGCCCCGCACAACCGACGGCGGTCTTGACTGGGACCAATACCGTCAAATCATCACTCGCCTTTACGGCGAGCAGTCCCTGCCCTTGAAAGTGGTTCGACAGATCATGCAACAGGACTACGGTTTCGAGGCCACTGAACGCATGTTCAAGACCAGGGTCTCCAAATGGGGGCTCGATAAAAACCTCAAGGCTCACGACGTCATTGTCATCTACCGTCTCAACCAGAAACGTGCCATGATGGGCAAACGCTCTGTCTTTACCGTCCGCGGCCGTCCCATGGAGTACTCACGCGTCGAGAGCTACATCCGCCGCGACCCCGGCATTGTCACTCGCATGAACAACAACGAGGAGATGACTGATCTCCCTCCGGACCACGCCCACACCGCCAACATCACCTGCCGGACTCCGTCCCCTTCGCCGCCATCCTCATCCAGCAGGAGATCCACGTCGCAGAGCCATTCCCACTCCATGGGCCACACCCAGACCATGATGTACAACGGCTACGCAGGCTATGCCCAGTCCCAGCAGCAGAATATGCCTAACGGCTACCGCCAGTCTCACCCGGATCAGCACTATGCTCACCAGCGCCATAGCTTCGCTACGTCGTCCGTCCTTCCCTTGCAGGCAACCATGCCTCTGAGTGTGCCCCAGATGCCTCTGCCTCTGGTCACGTCTACATCCGCTATGACTGGCTTTGGCGGTGTTCCCGCGACAGCCGGTCCAAGCTCCTACGGCACCTCATTGAACAGCCCGATGAACATCAACGGCACTAGCCCAACTGTGAGCCCGTTCCATCCCATGGCCACCACGGCCGGTCCTAGCAGCAGCGAGTACCAGCTCAGTGGCCTGGCCGCCCCGGTCGGTCCTAGCAGCACCGTGTACCAGCTCAGTGGTCCGGCCGCCCCGGCTACAACAATGGCCACGAGGCCCACGAATGTCAGCATGCCGCGCATCGTGAACACGGACCCCTGCGGTAACTCGTCTGCACCGATGCTGGGCTTTCCCCAGCAGGGCCACCCTAGCCAGGGCCAAATCATGACCGGCCACCAGCAGCACCAGGCGGCACACCCGGCTCATACAGCCAACAACAGCCGTTCCAACGGCCATCAATCAGCCGGCCTCAACGGCAACGCGGCACTGCCCGATAACTACAACTGGCCGATGAACTTTGATGATCCGCCATACCGCTAGGTGTCTTAATTTGTGCTTTCTCCTCTGTTCGTCTATTGATACCCAAAAGCTAGATCCCGGTGGATCAGGGGCGTTGGCTTGGAGTTTTTCTTTTCTTCATTTCTTGCTTCTTCTTTTATTGTTTATGATGGCGTGTATTGAGATACGACGGTCGATGATACTTGAGCGGTCAGCACATTCTACTTCCACGCCGGTCCTATGTTCTATTTCACATGTCATGTCCTTTGTGGTTGGGTTCCGGTAGTGTTTTTTCTTTTTTTCTTTTCATATATCTTTTCTGGTTACTTTTTCCTGAGTTTCTTTTTCTTCCACTTCCTGTCTTTATCATCTTCTGGACTCACTTTGGACGCCTGGACGGCGATTTATACTTTCTTGTCGGTCTTTTGGCTTTGTTTTACTGGGGTGTATTGTGGTTTACTGGAGTTGATTGGAGTTGATTGGAGTTCTACATGTCCGGCATTGGTCGTGTCTGGTACATACTGTCTCTCCTACGAGAGTGCACTTCTCTAGATGATTGTATTCTGAATCATGAGTATTTTTAAGCAATGCTTGGTCCGCAGTGTGAAAAGCATCTTGACAGTTTTCATTTCCAATAAAAATAAGAACATCAAGATTCACCCTAGATCGTATCCATATCTGTCGGCAAGCGGTTCGATGACAGAAAGCATCTTATCGTACGCATCAACGTTGCCATCATCATCATTGATCGGGCCCTGTTCAACACGTATGTTGAGGTGTGTGAGGTTCTGCACCCTTGCCAGCTGGGGACCGATGAGTTGCTACTTTCGCGTCACGCCAGCAGACCTGAACAGCAGAACCTCAATGATCAAGACTAATCCCTCCATGATTACCTTGTTGGCGTTGGCCATCCAATTAATGTGTCTGGTCAAAGATGGTACCGGGTTGCACTACCGTTGGTGATTGGGCCGGGCTTGAACTGGCTGCCTCCGTAATGGGAAACAGCTTCGGCGCCGGACATTACCGACGCGGAGAAGTAGAGAAGGAAAGAAGCAATGAAACGGAGCTGAAATAATAGAATTCGGCTATCTAGTAAAATGAAAAAAGAGGGAGAAGAAGAAGAGTCTTCTCGCCTAGAATTGGGCGAGAAACACCCTCATAACGAAACCATTCGTTCCGTCCAATGCTGACAACATTCACACAAATAGACCCCTATAGTTTCATCCTTTTTGGGAGACGGAGTGCGGCAGGTGATGTTGGCGTTGCGGGCGTGATCGGCAGGGATCTCATCAAATCCTCGTTATGAGCACAGTCCGTATTCTCCATGGCATCGGCGAGGTCGACAAATCTGGCGAGAGCTTGGCCATGGAACCGCCATGTGGCTAGTCCGAGATATAAATACTCGAGCCGCAGCGGCTCGCCTCCGACTGAGGCATTCTTGTGGAGTATGTAGGCCAGGGTCGTGTCATGCCATGTATGCACTTCGGCTACTTGCGGATCATTTGGTTGAAGTAGAATCTCAAGCCGAGCTATGCCCGTTACCATTGTCGTTGGTGTTGGCACTGCGAGGTCTCTCGCCGTTGCTTGAAAGGCGTGTAATAATATCAAGGTACTTATCCCAGTCCTGACCGATGGCGAGTTATGCCCGTTACCATTGCCTTTGGTGTTGGCGCTGCGAGGTCTCTCGCAGTTGCTTGTGCGGATCGAAGGGAAGGGACTGCTCGCCGTAAAGGCGTGTGATGATATCACGATAACTGTCCCAGTCAAGACCGCCGTCGCCTGTGCGGCTCGGCGAAGACGAGCCGTTGCCCTCGCTGTGGCCCTTGAAATTCGACATGCTGGACTCCGTGCAGCGGTCGGTGGTTCTGGAACCGCCAGTTCTGGTGTCTCGTTCATGGTAATGATGTGGTGTGCGATTGGGTTACCGGTGTGCGGTGGTATGATGTGATGTGGTAGTGATGTTTGCTCTTTGTTTACCTTGTGGCGATCTGTGTGTCCACAGACGCAGAAGTAGACAGCAAAGATAGAAAACAAGGAGCAGAGAAAGGCCAGTCCATGGGAGGAGGCAAACGAGGCACAAGGCAAGGAAACAGAGCAAAACAGTAGGATTTGGCTGGATGGAAAGGTAAGAAAAGAAGAGAGAAAAGGTGAGAAAAGAAGAGAGAAAAGGTGAGAAAAGAAGAGAGAGAAGACTGGGAAATCTGCTGGTCAAAGTGGGCGAAAACATCACCCAAACAGACCTCCAGAGTTCCCTCCTTTCTAGGTAATTTTTTGGTATCCCCAACAACAAGAAAGCCTCACCCAAACAGAACCCCCGAGTTCCTTCTTTTCTAGGTAATATTTGCATCCCCAACTACAAGAGCTTACACGTCTGTTCTATTCCTCAATGCACCTGCCGCACCTCACAACCTCGAGTCGAAGCATAACGTGGGGATTGCAGAAATAGCGAATACGGAAGGCGTGATGTGCCGTGGCTGGACAGTCGCGGCAGGAACGTCTACATTCGAAAGGCACTACTGGCCTGTACGAAATGTTCAAGAGTGGCAACTACCCATAGCAGTTGCCGTAAGCAGGAGACGAGGCTGCGAAACGGGTCGGCTGTACAACGTCACACGACAGCTTACAGCAAGCCGGCCGTCGGGTCAGGCGGGCCGAGAGAGGACAATGTTTCAATATCGCAAGTGAAATTAATCAGACTAGTCAAACGAAAAACCATAAAGAAGAAGTGAAACAGAAAAGAGGTCAAAGAGGTCAGCACGATACCGTCGGAAATACCATACAAAGTAGATTACTAAGCAATTAACAGTTCAGATGAGACCGGCACGCGCCGCCTCACCGCCGCCGGCCTCCAACACCGTGTCCATGCGCCGCTTGCCCTTGACCGCACTGCCCTCGCCGACTCCCATACGCCGGGCGACATAACGCTGTGCGACAACGCCAACAGCGAGACTCAACACCTCTTCGATCCACTCGGCCACCCACTCGCGCGGGTCGACGCCGCCGCTCTCGACAATCGGGCGGATGTCCTCGGGGATTGCTGCGTACGGCCCGTCTGTGTTGTTTCCGGGTGTGCCCGATGCCGCCGCTGTCTTGCGGGCCGCCTTCTGCGTTTTGCGCGCAGCCTTGTCAGCGGCCTTCTTGGCCTTTTCGGCGGCCTTGGCCTTCTTGGCGGCTGTCTTCGTCTTCTTCTCCTCGGCGTCGCTGTCTTCGCTATCACTGTCGTCACTATCATCGCTGTCATCGCTGTCATCACTGTCGTCGTCACTTTCCTCGCTCTCTTCCTCGCTCTCCTCGTCGTCCTCGTCGTCGTCGCCTGTAGCCGGTGTCAGCGGCGTCACGGGCGTGTCCAGCCAGCGAATCCACTTGCCCGGCACGGCTTGGCTGAGGGTGTGGTACACAATGCCGTGCACGGGGTCGAGAATGAAGACGGCAAAGCAGACGAGATCGTCCGACTCGTCGGCCTCGTCGACGGCACCGGCGTCCTCCTTCTCCTTGGTGTCGGCTGCCGAGCCGGCAAACAGATTGTTCTCGTCGGCACGGGTGGAAATAGCCTGCACGGCCAAAAACAGGTCGGAGCGGCGCACAGGGTTGGACTCGGACACGGGCTCGACGGCGCGCTGGCGGGCGACCTCAAGACCGGCCTTGGCCTTGTCAGCATTCGTGGCGCCGCTGGCGACGACGTCAGCGCCGTAGTGCGCGGCGTAGTACTCGTTGGCGTAGCCCTCAGCACTGGCGCGGCACAGCTTGGTGCCCTCGTGGAGGCCGGGCACGGTGCCTAGGTCGCGCGGGCTGTCAACGACGCGCCACCAGGGCCCGTCGTGCCAGCCAGCGGCGGACACTGTGCTGGACTGGTCGGCAGTCGTCGACAGCTGACTCTCCTGGCCGCGCTGGATGACGAGCAGGTCGCCGCCCTCGACTTGGGACATGACACGCGAGAAGATGCCGTGAACAAGCGGGTCCATGGACGGGTAGCCGACCATGTCGTGCGTGATGTGGATGAGGAGACGCTCGTGCGACGAGATGGGCGGTGCCAGGGTGTGCAGTATGTTGGTAAATGTCGGCAGAAGCGCGCGGTGCGCAAGGTCGTCGCCGTAGCCGCGCAGCGCGGACACGTTGCCGCGGACCTGGTCGGCCCACTTCTTGGCCTCTTCGTTCTGCTGGATCTCCTTGACGGCAGCCTCGGCTTGCTTGACGGCAGCCTCGGCCTGCTTCATGGCGGCCGAGGCCGTCGACAAGATGCCACCCCACCAGCCGCCGCCACCGCCGCCGCCATTGTTGTTGTTGTTGCCGGCACCACCGTCGGCAGCGGGGCCAGGTGTGGTGTCGGTGCTGATCCTCGGACGGTCCTCGCTAGCGCGTTCAGCGGACAGCTTGGAGCTTTCAAATGAGCGGCGCGGAAGGGCGGCAGAGGCAACGGTTTCGCGGATGCGTGGGGTGTGCGGACGCGATGTCTGGGTCTTGGATTCGTCGAGTTCGTCTTCCAGTTCTGCGAGGATGTCCTTTTCCGAGGGCGACGCCTTGGCCTTGGCTTTGGCCTTGCTAGCAGCGGTCTTTTTGGGGGCAGCCTTGTCGTTGCCGATGCCCTCGAAGAGCTCGTCGATCTCGTCGGCGGCAACGTTCTTGGACCGCTTTGTGGCCATCTGCCTGTTAGTATCGCCTCGTCTACTTGACTCCGCGTCTGATCGTCTCGTCTGCTCGTCTTCTTGCTCACCTTGTAATCTACGATGTTGGCGTTCTTACAACCGGTATAGTAGCGACTGTCGGTGTATATGGTGATCGGATGCTCAGTGAGCTATCGCTGTCGTGTCGTCACGAGTGATGCTCTCCACTTTCAAAGAGCCCCACCTGCCCGCCTTGGTGTAAAACGCACTAGTCCCATCTCGGCGTAGAGGTCTGCACCAGCCAATCAGGAGCGGCTAGCTTACAGCTCACTAACACAATGTAAGTGATGTGGCTGAGTGTGGCGTTACATTCGTGCTTAAGATCTTTAATTCATGACGAACCATTCCGATCCTGCAATCACGACAGTACAATGACAAGCTGCACGACGTTGTCTATTGTGACCTATATGTCCGTAGTAATAGAATTTATATGCGTATATGCCATGCTCAGAATAAAAAAGTACTGCTATGGCATCATAGGTGCGGTGAGACCTTATGCTATCAGCCTCATTATGCCTAACGTAAACGCGCATCCTAGTCGCTGCAGCTGCCTCGTTGCATTGTTCCCGTAATCAACATTCTCCGCATTGTCCTCCATCCTCATCGTCGCCTCAATCACTTCCATCACTTTGTCGCCTTACCTCCAAGTCACTCCTTCAAATCCCTCTAGTCACACTTCACATTCTTTTCATCGTCATCCTCAATAGCATCCTCATCCAATTGCATCCTCATCATCCGCATCACAATCCCATCCCTTCTCGCCTTATTCACTCGCATCTCATTTCCGTTGTTCTGTCCCACTACAATATACGCTCTGATTGGCTGCCCTAACCCACTTATTCGTTTGCTTTTGCTGGCAGTTTTTCCTATCTGGGACTAGCTCGTAAAAGGGGTGTGTGATCTCGTCTCGCTGGATCCACAGCTTCAAAACTCTCTTACATCAGCAAAAACAGCCTCAACCACTGTCACCAGATGCGCGTTTTGCTATTCTTCGAGCTTTCACTCACTTCTGCCCACAACCGCCCCAACCCTCAAACATACATCGTTGGCTTTGTCGGCCACTGTTATATTCACTGCTTTACTTTTTAACCTTGCGCCGTCGCTGGTGTCGCGTCTCTTTAATTGCAAACATTGGGCCTTTTCTCGCCATCTTCCTCATCGCGCATTCAACTCGCTCTCACTCACACACCCCTGGTTCACATTCACAAAACCTCATCTCAATACCCTCATCTCATTATCGCAGTGCCGTCTAGCTGCCTTGCATCCATTCTAATACACCATGGAGCGCCGTGGTGGCAGTCGGTCGCGCGGCAGCGTCGGCTCAGCCGCTCACGCCCACGCCGCCTCCTTGCCGCCATCGCTGACCTCGGCCTCATCCCCAGCACCGCCTGTTTCTGCTGCTGCCGCTGCTGTTTCCTCTACAGCTTCCTCGGTTACTTCCTCATCCCCAGGAGTGTCGCGCAACATGTCGGCCAAATATGACAAGCCTGACCGTGACCACCCCCCCCCTGCGGCCACCATCTCTCATCCACCCCCCCCTGCCTCATCGCACTCGGCCGTGTCTCGTGCCCGATCGGTTTCGCAGAACCAGGCCTCATCCCACGCACAGTCCCTTGCAAATACGGCTGAAAAGGAAAAGCCTACCCGTGGCCGGCCGCGCAACTCGCTTCGCCACGCGTCTCCGTCTCCCGACGTGCAGCCTCGCTCCCAATCCCACTCTCACTCCCAAGCCATGCAGGCAAACTCATCCTCCTTCACCCAGTCGCTCACCGCTTCCCCTCCTACCTCTCCCACACTGTCCGCTTCCCGCCCTCGCCGTCGGTCGCGTGCCAACGAGACGGAGCCGCCGCTGCCCGCAACTCCCGCCGCCGCCGCCGCCGATGTCGACGACGACGGCGTTTCCAAAGGCGGTCACACCTTGCGCAAACGCTCACGTGTCGACTACCACCATATGGACACTGGCAATATCATCAGTGGCCCGCCTGGCAGCAGTGATGGTGTTGAGTATATCAACGGCGAGCCCGTCATCGGCCCTGTGATCATTACCCGTGACAAGCGCAAGCGCATTGTACACGATAACGTCGAGTACATTAGCTCTGTTGACGACTCGTCCTGGGTCCCTGTTACGCGTGGCCGCAAGCGAAAGTCCGCTCACCCCGGCTACCAGGCCACCGCCGCGTCCGGTGATGCCGCTGCCTCAACGCCTCCAGCCGCCGAGCTGTCCTCGCCTGTTGCCGTGACGAAGAAGATCCGTCTCGTCAGCCACGCTACTACCGCTGCTGCGCACGCGCCGCCGGATGTCGACAAAGGGCCGCATACTGCCTTCTCGGCCAATGGTCATGAAGCTGACACTGCCTCGGCTGATGCCGTTAAGACCGGTGCGGCTGACGCGCCCGCTCCTCCTGCTCCCCGGCCTCGTGGCCGTCCTCCCAACCGCAAACCGGCACCGCCTGTGGTTTCTGCTGCTGCTAGCGCGCCGGCAGCACAGCCGACGGTCCAGCCTTTGTCGGGCGCCGTGGTCCATGATACTATCAAGGTCGGCGGAAGTCCCTCTAGCAGAGATAGCACCGAGCCCGAGTCATCGGAGAGCGGCACACCCAAGGACCGCACTGCTTCCAGCACCACCTCGTCGACACTGTCGTCCGCTCAGGCAAAGCTGTTGCAGCATGTACAGTCGACGCCCAAGTCGGTAAAGATCAGCGGTCCCACATCGGCACCCAAGTCTGCCAGCACCACAGCCAGCACAGCCAGTACAGTCAGCACAGTTAGCACACACACGCCCGGTAAGGTCGGTCGACCTCGTCGCCAGTCTGTGCAGGCCTCCAAGACCCCATCGACCACGGCAGCTGCAGCAGAGACCCCAGCGAGCGACCTTAAGCCGCCATCCTTTACAACGGACAACAGCTCAGAGTCTCCCGAGACGGTCCAGTCGGGCGGGTCGCCGCGCAGCTCATCCAAGCGGCTCATGGTCATGTTTCCCCACGCCCAGGGCCGTTCGCGTTCCCCCCCGAGCGTCTACATGCTGAAATCGGAGTCCGACGAGGAGCGCTTCAGTGCCTTTATGTCGGCGCGCAACG
This sequence comes from Ophiostoma triangulosporum, assembly GCA_029298705.1. NCBI lineage: Eukaryota > Fungi > Ascomycota > Sordariomycetes > Ophiostomatales > Ophiostomataceae > Ophiostoma > Ophiostoma triangulosporum. The sequence continues at coordinate 273,034 of JANSLO010000008.1, read as the reverse complement.
CCGATGCCAAGGCGGGTGCCGCGTCTCTCACCACCTTTGACCAGTTTGTGCAGTCCTTCTCAAGCGAGACCGATGCTGGCGACAAGATGGATGTCCGCAGTGATAGCGGCGTCACCACCCGCGGTGCACGTTCGACTGGCTCGCCCGAGGTGTCTCGCACAGCCAAAAAGTCTTTTGGAGGACCGGCGTCTGACTCGCCCAGCAAGACTCTCAAGACGGAACGTCGCGAGTCGCCCGTGGGCGTGTCCAAGGATGCATCGCCTCATGACTCAAAGGCTGTCGAAGACGACCATGCAGATGAGAATGCGGATGACAACGCGGACGAGAATGGCAACGACCACGACGACCGCGACGACCATGACCACGACCACGAGATGGACAATCCCGATATGCGGACTACGCGTAACAAGACCCGCAGAACCAGCACGCGCATCGCCACCGTCACGCACCAAAAGGAGCTTGCCGCGCTCGAGGCGCACCAGATCAAGCTACGCGAGCACAAGGCACAACAGAAAGACAAGGACTACAAGGATCCCAAGGAAGTGCGCGGCATGCGTGGTGGTGCTGCCCGCAACACTGAAACCTCGGCCAACCAGCCCGCACGCACGTCGCGTCCGGCCGGCAGCCGGCCGTGGGAAGCATTGACGCCGTTCGAGTCGGACAGCATTTTCTACCCCGAGCAGTTTGATATGCCCGGCACACTGGCCCCCAGCACCGACGCTGCCGACCGGGCCAGTCGTAACACGACGGCGGCGCCCGACGAAGACGCGGCTGCCTCATCAGCTGCATCAGCCGCATCGACGTCCCAGAAAGTCCAGAAACTGGCTGCCGACGACACGGCCACGCCCGTGCTGGACCTCGAGGCTGCTCTGCAGGAAAAGATTGCTGCCGACGAGGCGGCTGCTGCCAGCGCAACACCCGATGTTGCCGTCAACAGCGCCACCGTCACGCCGCCGCCGCTAGAACTCCCTGCTGCTGCCACGCCCTCCGGCAACGCCACCGAGGAGCCCGAGGCTGCGTCGACGCCCAGTGCCAAGGCTGCCACTGCGGCAGCGACGGTGACGGCGCCTGCTGCGTCGCGCGGCCAGCCCATGTGGAAAAAGCGGTACCGGTTCCGCAAGATCCGCGACCCTAATGACTTTGTGGAGCTGCTCAAAGACCACAAGAGCATGAGCGACGAGGATCTCTACGAAATGCTGGCGACGATCAACGGTGCGCTCGTATCGTGGCAGAAGGAGTACAAACACCTGCGCGGCATCACCGATGACGAAGAGAACGCCGTGCGCCGCCGTCAACAAGATATTACATTTGAGAACCGCACTGCCATGGCCCTCAAGCGCGGCAATGTGGAGTCGGAGATTACAGAGCGCGACTTTGTTGTCAAGGGCATCCGGGCGCCCGAGGCCGTGACGGACCCAATTAAGAAGTACGCACGCACGCAGGACAAGCTCATGTCGCAGGTGTATCTCTTCGAGTACGACCCGCGCGATTCCATGATCAGCCGCCAAGACCCCGTCGCCCAGCGCGAGGGTCTGCAGAACACGCGGCTGCGGAACCGTCCCAAGCAGACTCTGAAAGCCGCGGAGGCCGAGGCCGCCGACGACGATCGCATGGGTGTCGGTCGGCGCACCCGGACGCGCCGGACTAAGACTGCGGGCGACGACGACGCCGCAAGCCGTGACGTAAGCCGCGCCGGCACGCCTGCCCCAGTTCCAGAGAAGGTTGCGCCGACACCTGCTCCGTCCGCTGCTGCCATCGCAGCTGCCGCGGCTGCTGCAGCCGGTGTACCTGTGCGCCCGCGCCGCGGCCGTCCTCCTGGCCCTGCAGCCCAAGCGGCTGCTGCTGCGGCTGCTGCTGCGCAAGCGGCGGCGGCGGCTGCTGCGGCAGAGGGTGGCGCCAAGGCCGACGAGGATACGGTGCCCGAGATTTTGCGCACGCCGATTAAGCGTGGGCGTCGTGGACGTGGCGCTCGCAGCCAGCTGTCGGAGTCTGTGGCGGTCGACGATGTCGACGATGACGAGGTGCCTGTTCCGGCAGCGTCGTCGACGTCGCCGTACAGCAGCCGCAGACTGCTGCGCGAGCAGCAAAAGGGGACTGCGCAGGAGAAGGCCCAGGAGAAGGCCCAGGAGAAGGCCCAGGAGAAGGAGAACAAAAAGGCAGCCGCGGCGGCTGCTGCTGCGGCTGCTCCTGCTGTTCCTGTTGTCCGCAAGCGGCGCGGCCGTAAGCCCAACAGTCTTCTCCGCCAAGAAGCGGCCGAGGCAGCGGCTGCAGCGGCTGCCGCTGCTGCTGCTGCTGCGGAATCCGACGAGGGTGGCAATGGCGAACGCGATGGCGACGCCGACGGCGATGCTGACCCGGATGCCACTATGACGGATGTGGGCGGCAACAACTCGGACACGGCGGACGAGGAAGCTGCGCATGCGGCAGCCGAGACTGCGTCGCCGCGCGGTCGGGCGAAGCGGCAGCGCACGGCCGCAAGCACGCGGCGCGAGCGTGAAGAGATCCAGCCGGGGCAGTTCTATGCGCGCAACGACGCGACCGAGGCCAACGGACGGCGGCTGTCGGCGACGTCGTCCAACGGCACGGCGGACCCTAACTATGGCCTCCGTCCCAACCGGCGGCGCAAGTTTAGAAGCTTGGGCCAGGACGACGACGAGGACGCAGAGGTGGGCAAGACGGGCCAAGCGCCTCCGGCTAAGAAGCAGAAACGTCGGCGGACGACGAACCTCAGCAGCAGTGCAAACGACGCTATGGTGGAGACAGGTGGCGGCAGCGCTGACCAATCGGCACCGGTATCGGCATCCGAGTACGACGCGGAGCGCCCGTCGATGGCGCCACACCCGTACAACAGTGCGCCCATGTCGGGTCACCCCGACAGCGTCAACGGTGGCAGCGGCGGTATGGCCTACAACCCGTATGCGTCGTCGTCGCAGCACCAGCACTACCACCACGCGTCCGGGCTGCCGGCGCCGCCGCCCGGGCCGCACCACCACCAGCCGGCACAGGCGCACGAGATGGTGCACCATGGGCACCACGACGCCCACCAGCAGCAGCCGCCGCCGCAGCAGGCCTACTACGGGCATGCTCCAGCACCCGCCGGCTACTACTCGCCGCAGGGCTACCCGCCGCACCAGCCGCCGCCGTCGACGGCGCGCAATGGTACCAGTGGACCGAGCCCGCAAACCACAGCGCCTCCGTCGTCTGGTCGTCAACGTACGACGTTTAAGATCAAGAACTACACACCGGCGCCGGTGGCACCAAACTCGGGACTACATGCGTTTACGCACATGATGCCGAGCGCACGGCATGGCAGCGGGTCGGGAGGCGGGTCGACACCGAGCAATGGCGAGCGCAGCCACCGCGACAGTTTTGATGCGGGGCAGCACATGCACCACCTGCCGCCGTCGTACCAGCAGCAGCCGCCGCAGCAGTACCACCACCACCACCAGGGGTATGGACAGGCGGGCGGTGGCGGTATGACGGGCGAGATTGGACAGAACTTTGTGGTGAACGATGCCGGCGACGACAAAGACTACCGACAGATGACGAAGAGCGAAAAGATGTCGCATTCGATGAAGACTCGCTGGGCAAATGGCTCGATGCAGGCGGCGGTGGCAAAGCGCAAGGCGACGCTGGCGGCGAAGAAGGCGGCCGCTGCGTCTCAGCAGCCGCCGCAGCCCGGGATGCTGGCGCCCAACGGTCCTCTGCACCACGGCAACATGGGCGGTATGGGCGGTATGGGAAATATGGGCAACATGGGCAACATGGGCCAGATGGGCAATATGGGCGGCATGGGCCACAGCATGCCTTACGGCGGTGCGCCGATGCACCACGCGCAGCCGACGCACATGCACCACCTAGGCCACGGCGTGCAGCACGGTCACAGCCCGCACACACAGCACGCGCAGCACACCCAGCACGCACAGCACCCGCAGCATCCGCAGCACATGCAGCACGGACAGCACACGCCGCAGCAGCACCACCAGCTGCCGCCGATGCACCCGGGCCCGCCGCTGGACCCGGCCATGCAGGGCCAGCCGATGTCGTCAATGTCGTCAATGTCGCCACTGCCGCCAATGGGACCGATGTCGTCGATGCAGCAGCAACAGCAGCAGCAGCAGCAGCAGCACGGCCACCATGCGGGAGCGGAAATGCGTGGCGGTGGCGAGTACAGCAGCATGTCGGGCCCGAGCGCGTATGGCGAGTATGCGACGCACGGCGGCGGTAACATGTACGGGCCGGGCGGCAACGGGCGCCAGGAAGCCTAGAGTTTTTCCGCGCACCCATCGCAGTATTGGCTGGAGCAGTTTATGAAGGGGGCGCGGTGGCCGTAGGGACATCGATGACGTCCAGGGACAGTGGATTTTGTTTGCGTTTGCGATGGAGTATAAAAGGTTGTTGCATTGGGCGAGGTATCATTAGTCATTCCATCATTATCATAATTATCAAGGCATCCATATCATGTGTCTGATCGTTTAAGAGGCTGTCACATCCTACACTGCCGTGACATCTCTTCGCAACTACACGTCAGATGCGTCAGAAGAACTGCCGTGTCATCTAAGCAACTACAAGCCAGACGTGTTCATTAAACTGCCGTTCACGCAAAGACGTTTGAAATTTATTCATTGCAAAATCGTGTAATGTAAAAGCAAGTTGACCCTTTTCCCATTTTAACCTCGAAGACAAAAACGGCAGAACCAGTATCCATGCGGGACACGGCCGTTTACATGACGACGCCCGAGTTGCTGGCAATACGCGGCCACAGCTCGGCGGCCTCCTTGCCGACAGGGCCGGTAATGGCAGAGCCCTTCATCTCGCCCTTGGGGTTGACAATGACGCCGGCGTTGTCCTCAAAGTAGAGGAAGACACCGTCGGTGCGCTTCCACGGCTTGGACTGGCGCACAATGACGGCCGGGTGGACCTTCTTGCGCAGCTCGGGCTTGCCCTTCTTGACGGTGGCCATGACCATGTCGCCGACACCACCGGCGGGTAACCGGTTCAGACGGGCGCCGATACCCTTGACGGAGATGATGTACAGGTTGCGGGCGCCGGAGTTGTCGCAGCAGTTCATGATGGCACCACTGATTTGTTAGCGAGAGGGCGAGGGTAGTAAAGAATGGACAGATACGTACACAGGGAGACCCAGGGTCATCTTGAGCTTGCCACCGGGGGCACCACGGCTAGACGGTTAGTATGGCGTACAATTGAGAAGTTTGAGCAGTTTGAGGAGCAGTGTCGATGTCGTGTCGTTGAATGAGCGGCTCGAGTTCGGCGTAACTGGATGAGCTTGAACGAATGGGTGGCGCGAGATGAAGTCATGGACAGACTGGAATCGAGGGCCGTAAATGTCGTGATGCGATGCGACCACACTGATCCCTGACCACAAAACGGAGAACGAGCATTTCAGCAGCCCTGTCGAAAATGTCGCTCTGATGTCGCCAATAGTTGACCTGCGTCTTCATGTCGTCGCGTCGTCGTCTTCAGTCGCCTCGATCAAACTTTTCGATGCTTGGATGCCTCGCGCTGCAGCTCAACGTTGCTGTTCTCTCGTTGTCTGTCGTCGTCCACCATATCATCGCTCGTGCCGCTCATCTGTCGTGCCCAACTTTTCTGCTGCGATCTCGTCCAGTCCCTCCATGTCGTCGTCATCCTCCTCGTCGTCGTCTGTCGATGTCGTCGTCCAGCACTGCTCCTCCTGCAAACTGCTACTCGGCAACCAATGCTGCTGTAACTTACGAGAGCTTGGCCATTGCGTCGGTTGTTGTGTAAAGAAACGGTTGAGGGTGAGGGTGTCGTTGTCGTTGACGTGATTGTCGTGATCTTTGCAGAGGCGGATTGGCTTCGGGCTCAAGAGGGGAAAGAAGAGAGGTCGAAAATGTGTGCTTTTTTTGTCTAGGCCGGCAAAAAAAATGGTGCTCTACGTCGCCGGCTGATTGGCTAGTCCGAAACGGCAGCCCGCTGCATGCCCCATCGTAGCGTCACCGCCTTGTATTTTTTCTCGGTGGATCGCAAGCCCTAACCGGCACGTGTATTTAGTCATCACAGACACAATACTATGTCATGTGATCATGACTAGCTAGCCCTAGAACATACTTGGCGCCTATTGTGCCGGTTCTGATAGCAGTTGCGACGTCGCTTGTCTCTTGGAATACAATCCCCTTACACTCAGTGCACTATTCACAAGAAATGGAATTGACAATCATCTCTCCATACCAGAATATCCTACCACGCCTCGAATTGCCCTCGCAGATTCCTCGCAAACAAAGACAGCCACTACTCCCGCCATCGCCCACATCAGGACACTGCCCGTCCACTCGGCCACCGCGTACAGCATCACCCGCAAGTACGCATACGAGCATCCCAGCGCCGCCAGATGGGGCGCACAGACCCGGCGGACAGGAAGCAGCGCAAGCAGCGTGTACAGCTGGGACAGGACAGAGGCGCCGGTGTACAGTGCGTACACGGCGAGCACGGCCACGGCCACATCGCGCAGCCTCAGTGACGATGGCGCGGCCACAACATCGGCGATGCGGTTGGAGACGCTGTTGAGGCGGGCCGAGTAGAATCTGCGGTAGCCGCCGTTGTGGGTGTTGTCTGTGCGGCGTCGGATAGCGTCGGGACTGACGGCGTGCCCGGCGCCTGAAGTGCGGTCTTGGGGCATTGGGTAGAAGCTGGACGGCCCGGCACAAGACATTGTGTGGTAGATGTAGATAATGTAGATGTAGATGATGCAGATGAAGATGTAGGTGTAGAGGATGCAGATGTAGATGACGTAGTTGTAGATGGGAAGGCTGTGGAAGAGGTCTCTCGCTGCAGTAGAGGCAGAATGGATTAATGACAAGTCACGTGCAACCACACTCATGCTGTGCAAAAACTGGCCAGATTTGTATTGCTTTCTTTATTTTTTATTTTATTTTTATCTGTGTTAGATGCACTCCTCCGGTGAAGGCTTTTGTATTTTTGGTGAAGTCTTATGTGACTTTGATAACTGTGAAGTTCTGTAACTATCGAAATAAAAATAAGGGTGAAAACAAAACAAACCAAAAATCAAACAATAGACAAGATACAAAAGTTCAAGACAAAAAAAAAAAGAAATATGGAAATATTTGGTTGATATTTTGAGGATATAAATCAACACCATCACATTAACGAGCAACTACATATATGACCAGATAATAACGTGCAGCACATATGACAACGACTTGCTGAACAGTGATCATCTACCACCACTTACACATACACGGAGCAAATTTGATAAAAAGTGGATCCATTTAAAATCTCGGATCAGATATGATGATCGGCTCGCCATGTCCAGCAATCCTTGTACGCTGTGCTCTTCCTCATCATGACATCGGATTAGCTATTGTTGATGGTCGTTGTACGGAAATAAATAGTTGCCCATCCCCAAACTCGCTTGGCGGACCCACGATCCATCCGTCCCCCAGCCCTGCCAAGATCTCCGCCGTTCATGCCGCTGCTGGGCCCTCCCGACGCCAGCTGCACGCCCACGTCCACATCCAGTATGCCCCGGATCAGCGACGGCGTGCTGACATCGTTGATGCCGCCCTCGACGCTGCTGCAGCTGCTGCCCGTCGACAGCTGCGGCACCAGCCTCGACATGTCGGCCTTCGTGCTGTAGGAGCCTAGCTGTTTGGCTGCACCGTCCTCGACGGCCCCGTGCACACGAGGCTGCGTATCTGTTTCTGTTTGATTCAGATCACTTACTACAGTTTCGACAGACTGACAATAAACAGACTAAGTATAACAAACAAAACTTCACCCTCAAAGAAGAAATGGCGATGTAGTAGTACAAACGCAGAACAGGACACCCGGAACAGTACCTGCTCATTGCCTTGCATTGTTCACCTTGCATCAATGAATGCCAAACACTTCAGAGTATACTATTTGATGTCACTGCTTGTGTTCCTTTGGAAAATGCTCTTCTCGTGTACACTTTGTTCTCTGAACAAAAGCATGCCGTTCTCAAAGAATGGCAAACCAGCGGGCAGCAGGTCGCATACGACGGCCCCTCCACCCCGGCGTTGAACCAGGCTACCTCCCAGGCCACCGGCGACGGCTACCGTGCTGGCACCACGGCGCCGGCCGACTACAGTGAAACAAACCCAACATCGTAGTGCGGCGTAGACAAGCAGAGGCATTTGCTTGCGTTGATGGTGTTCCGGGAGAAGGTATGTTAAACCCCGTGTTTGCTTTTTGTCGTGATCTGGATCGCTATCTTCACTCTTTACAAAGTATAATAAATAACTCAAACTACCCCAAAGAAACAATAACGATGTGAAGTCTAGTGTAGGTATTCTGGAAATTTAACCTCACGCATGCTTCCTGTAGACTGCGCAAGCATCAAGACGTGCCTCCTCCTCATCAGCTACCGTAAACTTTTGACTTATTGTACCAAAATTGTCAAAAAAATATCAAACGTCTTTGTTCTCACGATAGTCCTCGGCCGTCATGTGAGGCAACACGGAAAAACACAAAAGGACGCCGTGAACCTTTTTTGGACGACAATGACCTCATCGTATCGCCACCCGTGGTATATAAAGAAGTCTCTCCCGCTGCTTTGTCCTTTACTCTGACTTCTTTTCTAAATTCTCCTAACTGAACCTGAATAGCCAAACACGCCCAAACATTCAACATTCAGCTCACCAGCCAAACACCACACCAAGTTAATAAACACAACAACAACAACTCACAATGCCTACTCCCGAAGAGCTCGAAGACTACTTCTACTACCTCGGCGTCGACATGACCGGCGACTCTGGGGACCCGTTCGCCGTCAATCTCCCCGAGAACCCCAATATGACCTCAAAGCCCACCGAGGCCGAGGCCACTGTCTCCAAGAGCCATCACTTCCTCAGAGCTTGCTTTCATAAGCTCAAGTGCAAGCTATCCACAGTGTACACGCTGCCGGGCTACTAATGTAAGGTGGAGGCAAAGCTGCTCCCTCGATAAGAGCGCGTGTCGAGGTGAAATGCCGACATGTCTAGCCATATTCACGCACCCGTGCCTTGGCCGCAGCAGCATATACAACAACCCACCGCCGCACCGCAGATGAACGACCCGATAGTGTACCGCAATATCACGCCGGTTCCGCCGCCGGCCGCTGTGCAGTAGCCGAAGCGAGTCGACTCCAAGCAAAGCGATGGCATGTGCCAGTCTAAAGTAAGGTAGAGCAATGCTCCCTGAAGAGTCGAGGTGGACACCGTCACCGACAATGCCGTGTTCTGGAAAGCTTCTCACAGCATGACTTCCAGAACACCGCCTCGGATGTCCAAAGGATCGCCCGATCGTGCCCGTTGACATCAGGATGCACAGACAGACAAAGAGCTCGGCTACATGCAATGAATACTGCAGTTCGTTTTTTTTTATATATTCGTTTGTTGCGTTTCCGTCATGTATTTAGTTTAATAGAACTCACTATCATAAGATGAGTGACGTGCAGCTGCAGTATGTGTATTATGTAAGCATTATGTAAGCAATATACACTGGAGGAAGTATCAAGGAGGACAGCAGAAGCCGGTGACCACCATCTGCCAAAATACAAAGACGCCGGATACCCAGAGACCAGCAGGCGCAGGGCCCAGCGGACCTTTGGGCAGCAGGCCGAGAACGCCCCTCCCACCCTGGCGATGAACCAGGCCACCGGCTCGACCTGGTATGACTACCGTCAAATGGATTACTTTGGCTAAGTCAACCATGACAACGGCGGCGAGGGAGCTTCCTCGCGCTACGACCACGGTCAGTGAATTCTACATAGTATCGAGGCGCAGACAAGCAAATATATTGCTGGCGTAGACGGTGTCCTGGAGAGAAATGTATTTGTTTTGGTTTTGCTCTGATTCGGATCACTGACTACATTCTTTACAAACTGCAATACACTACTAAGATTACACCAAAGAAGCAGTAACAATGTGAATGCTTAAACACAGAACAGGTTGCCGAGAACAGTAGATAGATCATACATACCATGGTGCTGAACTGAACAGATATTCAGTTCGCCCTTTGTGTGAAGAGACATCACTCAATGAAATGAGCAACGCCCGAGGATAGAAGGAACACATACTGGAATCTATGTCGAACATATGGCATCAAAGAGCCCCATCAAGAAAAGCTACTGAATGCTGCTTCGTATCTTCATCGTGGTAGCTATTTGGTATGAGTAGTGTACATTTAGGTTCGACAGTAAACGAAGAACAAGACAAATGATGGGTAGAAGCGAACAGAATGATAGGTTAGTAATGCAATGCTCGCCACAATTAACCTTGGACGTCATATACGTCATGAAGGTATAATCGGGTTTTCGTTTGACTAGTCTGATTGATTTCACTTGCGATATTGAAACATTGTCCTCTCTCGGCCCGCCTGACCCGTCGGCCGGCTTGCTGTAAGCTGTCGTGTGACGTTGTACAGCCGACCCGTTTCGCAGCCTCGTCTCCTGCTTACGGCAACTACTATGGGTAGTTGCCACTCTTGACCATTTCGTACAGGCCAGTAGTGCCTTCTAAATGTAGACGTTCCTGTCGCGACTTCTCGGCAACGGAACATCACGCCTTCCGTATTCACTGTTTCTGCAATCCCCACGTTTTGCTTCGACTCGAGGTTGTGAGGTGCGGCAGGTGCATTGAGGAATCAGGTTGGAGGAACGGACGCGATAGCTCTTGTTGTTGGGGATGCAAATATTACATAGAAAGGAAGGAACTCGGGGGTTCTGTTTGGGTGAGGCTTTCTTGTTGTTGGGGATACCAAATATTTACCTAGAAAGGAGGGAACTCTGGATGTCTGTTTGGGTGATGTTTTCGCCCACTTTGACCAGCAGCTTTCCCAGTCTTTTCTCTCTTCTTTTCTCCCCTTTTCTCACCTTTTCTCTCATCTTTTCTCACATTTTCATCCAACCGAATCCTACTGTTTGTGCTCTGTTTCCTTGCCTTGTGCCTCATTTGCCTCCTCCCATGGACTGGCCTTTCTCTGCTCCTTGTTTTCCATCTTTGCTGTCTGTCATCTTTACCGTCTGTGGACACACAGATCGCCGCAAGGTAAACAAAGAGCAAACATCACTACCACATAACATCACACCACCGCACACCGGTACCCCAATCACACACCACATCATTACCATGAACAAGACACCAGAACTGGGGTTCCAGAACCACTGACCGCTGCACGAAGTCCGGCATGTCGAATTTCAAGGGCAACAGCGATGGCAACGGCTCGTCTTCGCCGATCCCCACAAGCAACGGCGGTCTTGACTGGGACCAATACCGTCAAATCATCACACGCCTTTACGGCGAGCAGTCCCTGCCCTTGAAAGTGGTTCGACAGATCATGCAACAGGACTACGGTTTCGAGGCCACTGAACGCATGTTCAAGACCAGGATCTCCAGATCGCCGCAAGGTAAACAAAGAGCAAACATCACTACCACATAATATCATACCACCGCACACCGGTACCCCAATCACACACCACATCATTACCATGAACGAGACACCAGACCTGGCTGTTCCAGAACCACCGACCGCTGCACGGAGTCCAGCATGTCGAATTTCAAGGGCAACAGCGAGGGCAACGGCTCGTCTTCGCCGAGCCGCACAAGCAACGGCGGTCAGGATTGGGATAATCACCGTGATATTATCACACGGCTTTACGGCGACCAGTCCCTTCCCTTTGATCCGCACAAGCAACTGCGAGAGACCTCGCAGTGCCAACACCAACGACAATGGTAACGGGCAAAACTCGGCTTGAGATTCTGCTTCAACCAAATGATCCGCAAGTAGCCGAAGTGCATACATGGCATGACACGACCCTGGCCTACATATTCCACAAGTATGCCTCAGTCAAAGCGAGCCGCTGCGTCTCGAGTATTTCTATCTCGGACTGGCCACATGGCGGTTCCATGGTCAAGCTCACGCCAAATTTGTCGACCTGCATCACCTGGAGGAGATCGTTTTCGGAGGCATAACCACAACTTGGTTCGGGTAGAACGCTTCACCCTTTGACGATTCGGTGCCCAGAGTGTCCGAGCTGAAGCGCCAAGTTAGCAATATTTAGCTAGTCGTGCAAGAACTCGCCGATGCCATGGAGAATACGGACTGTGCTCATAACGAGGATTCGATGAGATCCCTGCCGATCACGCCCGCAATGCCAGCATCACCTGCCGCACTCCGTCTACCAAAAAGGAAGGACTAGGGTTCTATTTGTGTGAATGTTGTCAGCATTGGACGGAACGAATGGTTTTGTTATGAGGGTGTTTCTCGCCCACGTCTGGGCGAGAAGACTCTTCTTCTTCTCCCTCTTTTTTTAGTTTACTAGATAGCCGAATTCTATTATTTCAGCTCCGTTTCTTTGCTTCGTTGTGGGCCGTTTCATTGCTTCTTTCCTTCTCTACTTCTCCGCGTCAATAATGTCCGGTGCCGCAGCTGTTTCCCATTGCGGAGACTGCCAGTTCCAGCCCGGCCCAATCACCAACGGTAGTGCAACCCGGTACCATCTTTGACCAGACACATTAATTGGATGGCCAACGCCGACAAGGTAATCATGGAGGGATTAGTCTTGATCATTGAGGTTCTGCTGTTCAGGTCTGCTGGCGTGACGCGAAAGTAGCAACTCATCGGTCCCCAGCTGGCAAGGCTGCAGAACCTCACACAGCTCATCATACGGGTTGAACTGGGCCCGATCAATGATGATGATGGCAACCTTGATGCGTACGATAAGATGCTTTCTGTCATCGAACCGCTTGCCGACGGATATGGATATGACCCGGCATTTGTCATCTCCTTTGTACAGTACTCGCGCTCGATCGAGTATGTCAAGGTCGAGAAAACGGCGTGGCGCGTGCTGCGGGACAGTGCTGGAAAAGCGGTGCAGCTCAAGAAGCTGAAAAGGCACGAGGAGGACGCGGTTGAGTTGTTGCAGCTGTAAGGAGCCGTGCCGTCGAATCTAAGGTAGGATGGATCTTAATGTTTTTCTTTTTATTGGAAGTGAAAACTGTCAAGATGCTTTTCACACTGGGGACTAAGCATTGCTTAAAAACAATCATGATTCAGAATACAATCATCTAGACAAGTGTAGACAAGTGCACTCTCGTAGGAGAGACAGTATGTACCAGACACGACCAATGCCGGAAATGTAGAACTCCAATCACCTCCAATCAACTTCAGTAAACAACAAACTCCAGTAAAACAAAGCCAAAAAGACCGACAAGAAAGTGATAAATCGCCGTCCAGGCGTCCAAAGCGAGTCCAGAAGATGATAAAGACAGGAAGTGGAAGAAAAACAAACTCAGGAAAAAGTAACCAGAAAAGATATATGAAAAGAAAAAAGAAAAAACACTACCGGAACCCAACCACAAAGGACATGACATGTGAAATAGAACATAGGACCGGCGTAGAAGTAGAATGTGCTGACCGCTCAAGTATCATCGACCGTCGTATCTCAATACACGCCATCATAAACAATAAAAGAAGAAGCAAGAAATGAAGAAAAGAAAAACTCCAAGCCAACGCCCCTGATCCACCGGGATCTAGCTTTTGGGTATCAATAGACAAACAGAGGAGAAAGCACAAGTCAAGACACCTAGCGGTATGGCGGATCATCAGAGTTCATCGGCCAGTTGTAGTTATCGGGCAGTGCCGCGTTGCCGTTGAGGCCGACTGAGTGATGGCCGTTGGAACGGCTGTTGTTGGCTGTATGAGCCGGGTGTGCCGCCTGGTGCTGCTGGTGGCCGGTCATGATATAGCCCTGGCTAGGGTGGCCCTGCTGGGGGAAGCCCAGCATTGGTGCAAACGTGCAATCGCGGGGGTCCGTGTTTACGGTGCGCGGCATGCTGACATTCGTGGGCCTCGTGGCCATTGTTGTAGCCGGGGCGGCCGGACCACTGAGCTGGTACACGGTGCTGCTAGGACCGACCGGGGCGGCCAGGCCACTGAGCTGGTACACGCTACTGCTAGGACTGGCCGTGGTGGCCATGGGATGAAACGGGCTCACAGTCGGGCTCGTGCCGTTGATGTTCATCTGGTTGTACAATGAGGCGCCGTAGGAGCTTGGACCGGCTGTCGCGGGAACACCGCCAAAGCCAGTCATAGCGGACGTAGACGTGACCAGAGGCAGAGGCATCTGGGGCACACTGAGAGGCATGGTTGCCTGCGAGGGAAGAACGGACGACGTGGCGAAGCTGTGGCGCTGCTGAGCATAGTGCTGGTCCGGGTGTGACTGGCGGTGGCCGTTAGGCGTATTCTGCTGCTGGGGTTGGGCATAGCCTGCGTAGCCGTTGTACATCATGGTCTGGGTGTGGCCCATGGGATGGGAATGGCTCTGTGACGTGGATCTCCTGCTGGATGAGGATGGCGGCGAAGGGGACGGAGTCCGGCAGGTGATTTTTGCGTTGCGGGCGTGGTCCGGAGGGAGATCATTCATTTGCTCGTTGTTCATGCGAGTGACAATGCCGGGGTCGCGGCGGATGTAGCTCTCGACGCGTGAGTACTCCATGGGACGGCCGCGGACAGTAAAGACAGAGCGTTTGCCCATCATGGCACGTTGCTGGTTGAGACGGTAGATGACCATGACGTCGTGAGCCTTGAGGTTCTTCTCGAGCCCCCATTTGGAGATCCGGGTCTTGAACATGCGTTCGCTGGCAATGAATCCGTACTCCCGTTCCATGATCTGTCGAATCCTTTTCAACGGAACAGACTCGCCGCGGTACAGCCGTGTGATAATACCACGGTACTTGTCCCAATCGAGACCGCCGTTGCTTGTGCGGGGCGACATGTTGTAGGGAACTGAGAAACTGTTAGGCCGGTTTAAAAGAGGTTGGCGAGTTGTGTAGTATGCGCTGTACTCTATGGGTGCTGCGGGAAGGGGATATTGGAAATGAGAAGTGAGACGTCAGGATGAGGGAGTGAGGATGTGAGGCTGTGAGTTAGGAAGGGACGAATTGAGCGTCGATGAAGAGTAGTAGACGGAGGTTGAGAGGATGAGAGGGTATACGTCAAAGTATTAAAATATGAGAGTGATGATGATGCTTTTGCAAAGTTTCAAAGTAATACACAGGACGAAGACGAGGACCAGGACGGTGAGGTAAGGGATGCACACGAGAAGGGACAGGCAAGTTTAGACGATGTGGTGAACCGTTTAAACTGTGAAGAGGAAAGGACAATAGAAGAACTTACAAGTGAGTCTTTTGAGGAGGAGGGATTTACAGATGGTTCAGAAAAAGGACAAAGTGGTTGGGAGGGCAGGAACTATATATGTGAATGGGAGGAGTAACGGGGATATGTAACTTATGTAAGAGGGTAGATAGAGGATGGAGATATGGAGGTATAAGAGGTATAGAAAAATTATATGGATCTCTGGGCTGGGCTGAGTAGACTCCTACATGAGAAATGGACTGCTTGCTTACCGTAGACTGGAGTAGCAGGTGCGGTGAGATTGTAGCCGCGGTGTGGTAAAGTGAGCTGTTCGAGGCTGGTCGAGGTTTGTTGAGAGAGCTGGTTAAAGAAGCTGCAAGAGGATGATAACTATGTAGAAGGGGGTTCTGGAGAATGGAAAAAGAAAAGAAGAGTGAAGAGACGAAACTCAGCAGGAAAGGATATGTTGGTCTATAATATAAGGAGTGAGGTTAACAGTGAAGACATTAGAGGAGGGACAACTGCAATATGTATCACGGTAGGTACCAAGTGACGGGGGTGACAAAGATACCAAAGCTAAGCCGAGAGGAGAGTACGTAGTAGACTTTGATGTGGACTTTTGTTTCTGATATAATAGTATGTAGAAAAGGGAAGGGGGCGAGACAGACTCTGCTGACTAGACAATTCACATCTCCAACAACACAGTGTTGACATAGTAGACTCTGAATACGGTTCTCGGACTCCTCTTCTCAGATGATGCTTCTTTTTTTTCTTTTTTTTCTTTTTTCTCTTTTTTTTCTTTCGACTAATCTGTTGGCTGCACAACTGAAAGAGTAATACATGTAATGGTTCTGGATGACTCTGGGCAGACGCTCTGGACAGACGCTCTGGATGGACCATCAAGGAAGAAAAAAAACCTGAATCCAGTGACAGCAAGTTGTCTGGAGACAGACACCGCCAAACTTGACAGAGGTATGTAGGGCGCGGATGCTTGCCACCACAAGTACTTTTGATTTGAGTGTCTGGCGCCTTGAGTGTATCTGTACTGTGTGGTAGTCTTGCACACTGTTTTGGAATTGTGCCTGGCTTCCATCGTTTGTACTTGTGCCGTGGGATCTGGTATTTGTTTTAATTTAGATGATGAGTCGGGATTGGTTGCTGATCGTTTGCGTGGATGGCTGTGATGCAGAGGAGTTGATGATGATGCTGATGCAGCTCAAATGACGTGGGACGTGGTGGTGATCAAGTTGATGCAAGAGAACAATGGTAGAATGGACTGCCGATGAGAACAACAGAATACATCAACGTCGAGGTTACAAGGACAGATCTGAGGACGATCTGAGAGCAGACAGGCGGAGGAAGCATGATTATATTGCATAGTTATCGCCAACAAAAAGCAACCCAAACGCGCGATGAGAGATGAGAAAAGTTGATTGCAACAAACACGGAACAAGTAGTTGGCGACATGGACAGCCCGAAGCTAGACAGTAGATGAACACTAATCAGATAGTCACGGCGTTAAACGGCTACCCTGTGATGTCTTATTTTACGATCGCTTCTATCGCCACAATACGGCATCGCGAACTGCGATTCAGGTCGTTCTTCTGAGCTGGACACTAAAAGCTGGAGTCGTTGCTACCACGCCATAAGGAGACTCTGAATCGCCTTTACACTTATATGCAGTGCGGCGTGTCTTTGCCATAGATAGAATCATACAAACGACCTATCTTCAATACTTTATCACTTTGGGAAGTGATTAAGCAATGAAATCAGCTTATGGAGGATGGTAATCGTCAGAACAAAGGCGGCGTGTTCATATCTTCATTACTTTGCATATTTTTTGGTTGACTAGTCCGGTTGCGATATTCTTGTCATACTAAATCATTGTCTTGATATCTCTCTGCCTGTCTATGACTGTCGGCCGGCTGACTGTAAGCTGGACTTTAAGCACTAAGCTGCCATGTGATGTTGTACAACCGAGCCGCCCCGGAGCCTCGTCTCCTGCCGCTCTTGCCCGTTTAGTACAGGCCGTTAGTGCCTTCTGAGTGTAGATGTTCCTGTCACCATTGCTCGGCAATGGCACGTGGCGGTTCATGCCTTCTGTAATCGCCGGTATTTTTCTTATGGGCACTACGGAGTATGTCCGTAGGACTTTTCTTATTATGGGACATACCCGTCGGTCGTTGGTTTTTTTGTGTGGCTCCATTCTAGCCTTTCATTAGTTGCCAAGTTAGGTGTTTGCAGTGGGGCTATGTTGGAGGTTGGTCGACAAGTTGGAAAGGTGAGTTGGTATGCTTATATGCTTTATCATGCATTTCGGCCGTAGTAAAAGTGCGTTTGGCACGTAGTAAAACCAAATGGTCCACAATGCTACAAAAAGGTACTTTGGCAGTGCTAGCGGGCAGGCCTGGCAAGCGCTGTACTTACTTATGTCACACGGCAAACCTACATCCAGTGCGCTGTAGATGGTGTAGCAGCATCTTAGGTCCGTGCCGACATTTTATCGCACTGTCGACACTTCCTGTTCAGCATTGAACCTCATGCACCCATCATGACTCGTGGAAGAGACGCCCTCATGATGCTCTAAACCGCGATGTTAGAGACAGTGATGCTTTTACCGGAAAGCGCTGGCGCCAGGATGACAGCGTTCTCATTGAGCAGTCGCATTTTAACACGTGACACAGACTGGCGCCGCGGCACCGGTGCGCCCAAAGACCCGGGCTGCAAACCCCGTTGACACCTTGCTGCCGCTGACGGACGCGTTCGTTAGGACAATCCAGAGAAGGAGTACGTATACGAGCTGAATATTATGCCGGCGCGCAGCCCGGGTGCACTACGGGAGACTGCATTGTCATCTACATTTTGTTTGTGTTTATGTAATCAGTTCACAGTGCGATCAATTGTCGGCACGGATCTAGGATGCTGCTAATTGTCTACAGCGCCCTTGTAGTACTGCCAAAGTACCTTTTCGTAGCATTGTGGATCATTTGGTTTTTCTACGTGCCAAACGCACTTTTACTCGTGCCCCGGCCCACACAGTGGGTAAGGTGGGGCGGGCACGAGTACTAGTGCCGGCCCATAAATGTTTGTTCGCGTCTCAGTCGCGACGCGTTTTATAAAATGTCCCCCACCACGTCCTTCTTTTCAAAATCTCACAGTTTCTTCAAAAGAGCATGAATTTGGCTGCTTTTACGTCGACGTTAATTCTCGGACACGTTGCAGGAGCTGAGCTATTGGGAGTAGTTATATCTCGATTTGTACGCTGGTGGCTAGCGGCCAAAGCCAGAGCGCCGCCGCGGGGCTTTTCGGGATATGGCCATCTACCATCGCCCTCGCACTTCAAACCTTTACAGAACGTCAACGTTTTGACTCAAAGCCTCGAAGTGGCCGTCCTAGGTTAATCTACCGTCGAAATAAACGTCTGACCATACAATTTACGGAAAAATACATTGACACGGATTGCATATAAGCCTAAAAAGCTTACCCAGGAGCTCGGCCTTTCTACCTCGGTCTAAACGACACGTCGTTTATTCTACCGATTATGTCTATGAAAATGAAAAGCTTTCGGTCGGATTGTGCTATCACCCTCTGCTGTAAAGGCGCGCCGTGATTTTGCGACCTATTATAACGTAAAAGAGCGAGAACTCGTTGAGGTAGTCGATTTTCTTTTCCGTGGTGGTTTACTGTGGGTTTACAGCAAGGTGATTAAACAGCAATGAATAAACTGTAGAAGGAAGTGTTGTATTCTTCGTTGTCGACACTGTTACCGTGATCGTTGCAGAGTCAAAAGGGGTGTCCTAAAGCCATGCATTGATCTGGTGGTAAAGTCTGGTCTTGTTCTTCTTCTAATCTGGGTTGCAGGGCGCCTGCGCCCTGTCTACTTATACCCCATGGGCGGCCATGCTCCAAGCTTCCATTCTGAGGCCAACCCGACTCTCATGTTATTTGTCCCTCCTTATATCGTTTGTCCCTCCTTCATGTCGTTTGTTAGGGCTACAAACCACTTCGGGATTTTCCGCCCATCCCAGTCACGTAAATAATGTTCCCACAGCCGTCGGCATACACCATTCGTATGGACGGCGTTTTCTTTTCCTGCTCGCTCTTACTCTTCTCGGTCTGTTCCGTTGCGTCTTGTCCTTGTCTCTGTCGGCGTTGTCGCGCAGATTCATGTCGCCCGGCGTAAGGCAGTCGTTGAGGGCAGTGCGGCAAAGTAAAAGCGGCGGATGGGCATGGTGCTACTGGCTCTCTTAGGCGGGGCGGCATTGTGTACAGAGGGCGTTCGCAGGGTTATCGATGACTTTTTTTCCCGCCGTTAGCCAGTAACATCCATTGAAATTGTAGCAGGATGCAACCTCATAGAGGATTGTGACAATATTTCTATTGCACACGCTGCATGGGACCCATCGATAAATGTTCTTGCACATGGTCAGACTGATGATATAAATGTATGGAGAGTTTGTTGGGAGCTGCGCTGCTTGACCGTTGAGGACTGAGGTGGTTTGCTGTTGTCGAGAGTTGATGTGATGATGTTGTGATGATAATAGAAACGAAACTGAAAAAGACACTGACATGCCGTACATATGTATATGCAGTTCAATGAAGTCAACATTGAGAAGTGAACAGCCATCTGATGGGGGTCTTGTTCAGAGAACAGCATTCCTTTGTTGCGCAGAGAACAAGATGTACAGGTGCTGGTCAAAGGAGCTCACACAATGGCATCAAAGAGCTTGGTTCAGCCCAGCGTAATGGCGGCATGATCCATATTGTGTTCGGGGCGTCCAGTTCTATGTCTAAGCACCTTCTTTGTTGTTGCATCTTGGAGGTGTAGTGTTTCATTGTATAGCTTGCGGCCACCATACAGAACTGCGATGCAGGTCGTTGTCTGAGCTGGACACTGCAAAAGGGACTTGTTGTCGAAACATAATTCACGTGACTGTGATGGACACTGTCGGAATGTTGGCCATACAGCCGGATGAATGCTGTAGAGACAACGTGGGGCCTTCAACAAACAGGATGAAGAAAGAACAGACGACATGAAGGAAGGATTGGCCTCGGTATGGAACCTTTCAGAAAAGATCAGGGGTTATGTAGGCAGGGTGCGCCCTGCATCTCAAGATAGAAGAGAAGACAAGACATGATACACCACCATACCAAAGCATGCCCCGTAGGAAGGACAACCTTACCAAACGGACGTGCCACGCTCTACCGGTGTCTACGTCGAAGCAATTATGCTAAGTCTACCCACAATTGTGGTATTTCTTCCTCGAATAGTTTTAGTATTGTATTGGAATTTGTAAAACAAATGTACTTGGTGATCCGAATCAAAGCAAAATATAAATAAAACAAAACAAAAGCAAACACTCAGTCTCACAACCATTCTCCCGGGACACCGTCTACGCAAGCTCACGTCTCTGCTTGTCTACGCAGCGCTGCGATGTAATGTTTATGGACCGTGGCCGTAGCCCGTGCCGGAGGACGAGCCCTCGCCGCCGTTATCGTAGTAGCCGTAGTAGCCCATCTGACTGTGCTCATACATCATGTGCTTCCCGCCAGGTTGTCTGCCAGGCTGCTTTGTCCCAGACTTTGCGGCATGCATCGCAGAGGGCGTTCGCAGGGTTTTTGTCGTCGGTTTCCCACGACCTTGACCGGTAACATTTATCAGAACAGTATGTAACATGCACGATGACTTTGACCCGAAGCTCATGGCACTGGCTGCATGGAATCGTCTCAGTCACGACGTGACACATGGTAAGACTGATAGTATAAATGTATGGAGAGTGTAGGGAGCTGCGCTGCGTGAACTGGTTGCAACTGATGTGGTTTGCTGTTGTCGAGAGTTGATGCGATGATGTGCTGATAGCAGAAACGAAACCGGAAAAGACACCGACATGCCAGACATATTTATATAGCTCATTGAACAGCCAGTTCACAACGTGTGCCATATTCACCGTGAAGGGAGTTCTGTTCAGAGAATAGCATCCGCTGTTGTGCAGAGAACAAGATGCGCACGAGGAGAGTATTGGTCAACAAAACTCACGCAATGGCATCAACGACGTTTGTTCACCCGAGCACAATGGCGGTATGATTCAGTTAGTGTTCAGGGCGTCCAGATCTGTGTTTAAGCATTTAGTTTGTTATTGCGTCTTGGAGGTGTAGGTCTAGTGTTTCATCGTATATCTGGGAATTGTCGATCTGTGCATCATGTTCGTGATCTTCACGCCATGCAATGCAGAGCTCTACCATTAACTTTTAGCCATGCTGTGAAAGCTTTCCAGGACAAGGATGGTCGATGGCTATCCACCTCGACTCTTCAGGGAGCAGCGCTCTACCTCACTATAGCCTGGCACATCCATTGCATGCTGCCGCGGCCAAAGAACGAGTACGTGAATTTCGCCAGACATGGCGGCACTTGACCTCGATTCGCGGTCTTTTCCGAGGGAGCAGATTTGCTATGCTTAGACTCGCCTCGACACTGCACGGCGGCCGTCGGTGACATCTGGCAAGAGGCGGCCGACATGGATATCTGAGAGACGACATGCCGTTGGTTTTTGTGTTGCGTGTAATGTTCTGTGCTGTAAGCTAAACAAACGTGCCACACTGGCGACTCTCAAGGTCGGTTTCGAGCATAGTGTGTTGCCTTGCAGAGGGCTCTATCTGCCCGGTATTCACTCCGGCATCCTGGGCTCTTACTGTAATCTGCCGTTTAGCATAATTGAATCAAGTCAAATCACCAAATTACAAAAGGCCAATGGGGTGATGATGTGCTGTCGAGATCTTTGGCTCAGTACCATAGCATTAACTATTGTTTTTGTCAACCTGTTCAGTAGCGTAACACAATCACTTTGCTATTTCTTTGTCGATTTGTGTTTCGTACTTTGTTGCAAATTATAAAGATGTGCTCGGTGATCCGTATTAAATCAAAAACAAAAAAGAAATACGCAGTCTATCTAACAATCAATCTCCCGGGACACCGTCTATGCCAGCCGAAATCTCTGCTTGTTTATGCCGCGCTCCGATGTAGGGTTCATTGACCATGGCCGTAGCCAGTGCCGGAAGACGAGCCCTCGCCGCCGTTGTGCTGGTAGCCGTAGTAGCCCATCTGATTGTGCTCATATACGACCTGCTGCCTGCTGGTCATTTAGATTCCGGCGTGCTCGGCCAGCCACTCCTGAAAGATCTGCCACTTCAGAGCGGCCTGCCACGCCCAATCCTCGGCGACCACCTCCTTCTGCCCGAAGTCGAACATGTCCTGGGGAGGGCTGGTCTGGGCTTCAACAGTGGCAGGGCTAATGACTCCCTGAAAGTGTTCCTCAGGAGGGCTGGGCTGCGCTTCAACAGTGGCATAGTAAAGTTCGTCGTGCGCGACCTGCCACTCCTGGCCGACCTGACACTCCAGAACGGCCTTCAGCACAGCCTGCCACGCCAGATCATCCTCGTCCGCCTCCACCTGCCCTCCGCCGTGCTTGGCCTGGCACTCCAAAGCGGCCTGCCACGGCCAAGATTCGGCGACCACCTCCTGCTCACCGATAATCTGCTGGCCCCCGGCGGTGGTGGAACTGCCGCTGTTCTCCCAGAGGTCGAGCATGACCTGGGGAGGGCTGGGCTCTGCTTCAACAATGACAGAATGAAATTCGTCGGGCGCGGCTTGCCACTCCTGACCGACCTGCCACTCCTGAACGGCCTTCAGAACAGCCTGCCACGCCAGATCCTCCTCGTCCAACTCCGCCTCTCCCTCGGCGACTGCCTCCTGCTGCTTAAAAGTCTGCTGGCCCTCGGCGGCGGTGGGGTTGGCGCTGTTCTCCTGGAGGTCGATCATGTCCTGGGGAGGACTGGGCTGGGCTTCAACAGTGGCGGGGCCCTCAACTCCCTGTACGTCTTCCTCGGCAGGGCTGGACTGGGCTTCGACAGTGGCAGGGCTGATGACTTCCTGCAAGTCTTCATTCTTGCGCTGGTTATTGCGCCACTCCTCAATGCTTGCACGGTGGATCTCGGCCTGGCGCGGTCCCGTATCTGCTTTTTCGATGCATGCATAGCAGATGGCTGTCGGAGGATGTTGCTGGAACTTGGTCGGCGCCGTTCCAATGCACAGGTTACTTCCATCGGATTTGTCACAGAATTTGATCTCAACGATGGCTTTGGGGGGCATTGTATCGCACACGCTGCATAGAGCGTTCCAAGACTTGACCTTACACATGGTCGGACTGATTGTATAAGTGTATGGACAGAGCTAGGATCTGCGCTGCCTGAGCTGGTTGTAATTGAGATGATTTGTTGTTGGAAAGAGCTGATGTGATATTGTGATGATAATGAAAACGAGACTGAGAATAGCACAGACATGCCGGACGTATTTATATACAGCTCAATGAAGTCAACATTGAGAAGTGAATAGCCATGTTCACAACGTGTGCCAAATTCACCGAGATGGGAGTCCTGTCTAGAGAACAAGATGTACACGAGTATTGATCAAAGGAATTCACTCAGCACTACATCGGTATGATACATCTAGTGTTGAGGGCGTCGAGGTCTGTGAGGTAGCATTCACTTTGAACAGATATTGAGTTGCAATTTGTGTGACTTCTGAGGAGACATCACTCAAAAAAACGAGCAACACCCGAGGATAGAAGGAACAAATACTAGATTTTATATCGAGAAGACGTCATCAAAGGGCCCCATCCAGAAAAGGCTACCAAATGCTGCTCCCTAACTCCATCGTGGTAGGTAAGTGATATGAGTAGTGTACGTTGTTTAGTATTTGGGCTCGACAATAAACGAAGAACAAGACAAATGATGGATAGAAGCGAACAGAATGATAGGTTAGTAATGCAATGCTCGCCACAATTAACCTCGTACGTCATGTACGTCATGAAGGTAGAAATCAGTACTGTACTTGAGCAAGTGCGTCGCCACAATGTACCTTATGTTTGAGTCACGGATGCTGCGACCAGTTATTTCACAGCAATCAGCCAAAGTAAATAGTACCCGTTCTCCGGAAACTTTATATACTCTACACAACATAAACTTTCACGTACGGCCATAGATACTGGAAAGCACGGGATCCCGTCCGCTCTCCCCTAGTTAAACCAGTAATCGGCGGATTAGTAGTTGGGTCGGTGACGACCAGCGAATACCCTCTGCTGTACGTTTTTTTTTTGTCCGGTGCGGATTTACTTGTATGCTATTGTGTTTGTGTTTGTCTGGACTTTGCGTAACGGTCGTCGGTGTTGCAGCGCCAGTCTATGTCACGTGTTCATGAAACGACATTGTTGAGGCAGGTACAGCTCTTGTGAGGAATATCTTGGTATTTTTGTCTACAATATCTGTACTTGCTGGTCTGCGAGAAAAGTAAAATATCTTCAAGACCTGCAGCCTATTGAGATAGGGAAGGAATATACGCCAGGTCGAGAGAATTCGATCAAGATGCCTTGTCGACACCGATTAGTCATCTGTGAAGGGCAGCGACAGCGAGGCAGACCGCATGAGCGACAACAAAAGCTTCCAGTAGACAACATTCACTTACTCGCTACACAGTTGCTGCGACTAATAAGACCATGCACATCAAGCCTGGATAAGAATACGGAATATAAAACAAAACTTAGCACTGCAAAGACTGTGGCCAGTAGCGTACTTATGGTGTCCCGATTAGGAAATATGTGTGTAAGCCGCAGTATCGTTGTCTGAAGCCTACTTAGAACCCTCACAAGTACCGCAGGTGATGCTATGACGATAGTACTGGGCTTAGAATAAGGCTCAATGACGCGAACATTACGTAGTGCAAAGGCTCTCTTTATATAAATATCGCTCCTCTGCTCCTCTGCCCTCCTGGTTCTTCCTCTCTCGTTACCACTCACCCTCCTCTTTCTCTTCTTTTTTCTCTTCTATTTTCTCTTCTTGTTTCCTTCTCTTCCTCTTTATCTCTATCTTCTCTAATCATTACAATGGAACTTCCTACAGAGTCCCCGAGCCACACCTCTCTCCAGGGTCCTCCCAAGTCGGAAGACCTGGCAGAGCCTTACTTCACGCTTAATCACTATGTCTGTGATCAAGGCGTAAAGCCCTCTACCGGCAACCATGTTTATACATACCAGGAGTACTCATCCATCGACGGCCGCATCGAATGGGGCCATAAGTTTACCGCCACTCAGAAGCCGTCTGTACTCGCCAACGAGAATTCCCGCAAAAACGGTACACTCATCAAGCCCCGTACGCACCGTGATCCCGACGAAATCCAGTCAAAACCAGCCTTTCTCGGCCAGTACATGGAATGCTGCCCCACGAAAGCGTTATCCTTGGAGGCGTTCCGCAATATGCACCTCAACGTGCATATTACCGACCCGGCCTCGAAGAGAAATAAGATGCGGGCCGCCGGGGACGGAGTCAAACAAGCCCTCAAGCGCCACCACACAACTAAGAGGGTCACGTTTAACGACGTCGTCGAGGAGCATGAGATCCCCCGCCATCGCAAGAAGAAGGCGTCTGTGCGGTTCTACACTGTAAGTAGTCCTGCCGAATTTCCAACGACATGTGCGGCTAACATTCTTTCTAGGACGGGCCAGAAAATACAGCGCTCGACCGCGATCGTTCGCCCATGCAGGCCGTCAAGGGAGAGGTTGCCCAGCCGTCCAGCTTGGACAACGCGAGCGGTCGTTTGACAACTATTCTCAAGGGAGGATTGCTTCACAACTCCGAGAATAGAGCATTGTATTCTCATCTCTGGGGGGGTTTAACCGCGATGACCCCAATTATACCCAGGATTAGCGATGATATCTGGGGGGTAGTTTTTGGTTTCTTTCTGGGCTGTTTTCTTGTTTGTGTTTTGCTTTATTTTCATTCATGATAATAAAACAGTTAGAAACTCTTCCTTAGAGTGAGCTTATCATGGCTTATCATTGCTTCTCAATGTAGACGTTCCTGACACGACTGCTCGGCAACGGCATGTAGAAGCATCACGCCTTCCGTATTGGCTGTTTCTGCGGACACGCGTTATACTTTGCTCAAAGTTAACAAAGAGCATTCATCATCACATAACACCACACCAAATCACCACCTGTACCTCAATCACACACCAGACCACATTACCATGGACGAGACACCAACACTGGCGGTGCCAAAACCACTGATCGCCACACGGAGCATTGCATCCGTCCCGGGGCTTCTCATGTACCTCGTCAACTATGTATATCCTCTTTCCCCTCCGCGTGAGCTCACCATGGCCCTGACGCTGACATTCCGGTGGACGAGGACGACCTTTGTACTTATCGCCGCCGCCGGACCGCACGACGCTGCCGGCTCGGATGATGGTAATCGTCACCGTCAGCGCTGTCGTATAGCTCTATGTTGCCTGATGCATGATAGTCGGTGAGGGAAGTGTGGCCAAGGGCAAGCGGCAGATGGACACGGTGCTGCAGGCTGGTGGCGGCGGCGAGGCGGCGCGCGCCCGACTCACACGAGGTATCAGTTATGTGCTTAGTACGCTGCTTTCGACGCATTGTGTGGCCGTTTTGATCAGCGGCTCTCTGATTAGGATACCTACTGTAAGGCTGCCATTCGAGAGCATGGTTAACGGTACATTACTTGGATACAAATATAGAAATATGTCTCTTCAATGGTTTATCATCTTGAAAAGTGTTTATGCAAGGAAGCAGTGTATATTGCTTATGTAATACACATACTGCAGCTGGCTGCGTGCCTTGTGGTGTGAAAAGACCGTAACAGCAGCATCGGGCATTCTTGTAGCATGTGAGGTGAAGTGCGCTGGCTGTGCTGTTGTGTGGACCACAGTTGATAACAAAGTCAGCCTTGGAAGTAAAGTCCTGCACAATGGTGTCATCAACTTCCCATGTCGTGAAAGCAGTACAGCACCTATGCGGAGAGACACTTGCCAAATGTTGCTACGAACGTCGGCCACTAAAGATTGTTAAAATGACCTCTACCCCCTCAACGATACCGAGCAAGCGGGTCTCGCCGTCGACAAGAACATATGGCTGCTGTGGTGAAGCAGCAGACCTTGAAGGGCGGTTTGAGACGATCTGATGGCAATGGCACAGCAACAAAGATCCCGGGAATCTGCGGTACAGGTCTATGGTGTATGAGGCACTGCTCATTGAGCCAATCTACCAGGCACGTGTTTGGAAATCATAACACCGTGTTTGAGCAAGAGTCACATTCTGGACATGCATATGAGAAAAGTTGGCCATATTCCCCATCTCTGAGTATATGACGAGATCAGGCAATGGAACACCCACAAAATTAGTGTAGGCACCGGCAATGGCATTGATCCCCGAAAGCTACATTGACATTCACTCAGATCAACATGACTGTCATATCAGTAGAAGACAAAGACAAAGTGAGGAGCTCAAGGAGTGACGGTGAAGACAGGCTGATGTTGATGTGAAGGGTTAGTCAGCCTGGACTAGATGGATATAGATATGAAGGGCGGTCCACTGCTCCTTCCCGTTCTGCTATTCCTAACCGCACCACATATTGGTCATCTACACATCGCTCCTTCCTCATTTGCAAACACTGCCGCAATGCTTACTGTCGTCGCAGTCGAGACGCACAAACAATTCGCCGTCAAACCGCACAAAACATTTGTCGTCTTATGAATATTTTACCACCTTGCTCTTTCCCCCCAAGTACGAATACCTGTCTTCCATTGCTCCTGACACTTTCAAACTCTTCCTCCTTTTTTCTCTTTCCTCATCATAACCACTTTTCTCCTTGAGCTCTACTCCTGGCCGACAACTGGGAGCACTTTCCTGGCCAGGAGTAGAGCACCTTCTCAATTTCTCAGAGCCCTTCACCTTCTCAGTCCTTCTTACTTAGCACATCTAACAACTCGATCCAAAGTATGTCTTCCTTTCCCTCTCATCTTTTCTCTTCTAACATTCAAGGTCATGCATCATCTGCATCAGCTTTCACAACAGCATGTCTGTCCACCACGATCAGACAGAACATCATCTGGTCCTCGTCCTCTTCTACACGACCAATCCAGGCAAGTTTGATGATGTCTGATGCTGCCTCTTCATGTCTCATATCTATTTGTCTTTCTTTATCTCCTTCCTCTCTGTTTCAATCATCTCTGCTCTGCCTCACAATGAATGACTGCCAAGACTCTTTACTGTTTCTTCTCTTTATTTCTTTTGTTCCTACTTCTGTTCTTTTTGTCTCTCTCAGCTGTCTTCATTGAAATGCATTGCTTTCAATATCGTTTCCTGTCTGCTCTATACTCTTTGTTCATATTTTCTTGTTCGTTTCTTCTTTTTTCTTCTCTTACATTGCGTCTTCACGCTTGCTCATCTTCACTTTATTTTCATTATCTGTTTGATACCCATCTGCTTGTTTTGCCTTGCTATATTCTCGATCTACATTTTTGGACATCTTCGAGCAGGCCTCCCCCCCTCCAGAGCACCGGTACTTGCTATATGCAAGCCGGAGTGTCTCATTTTCTTCCTACCTCCCTCGAAGCCACGCCGCTTCTTGGTTGAGAGCAGTCTCTGCTACCAGAGCACCGCTACCTGCTAGTTTGCAGACACGGCAGTACTCATTTCCTTTCCCCTACCTTCCTCGAAGCTACACCACTTCTTGGTCGAGAGCAGTGTCTGACCTTCCTTGAAGCCTTGGCTGCCGCTTCTTGGTTGACTTCAGATTCTGCTACCAGAGCACCGAAACTTGCTTAATTGCAGATCCGGGAGTGCTCATTTTCTAGGCTTGATTCAAGAGAAATCTCATCAAGTCCTTGAAGCCCTTTTAGATAGTTTCGGTCTCAAGGACTCTCTGGCAAGGCCATCAGTTCTTCCCGAGCAAGATCTAGGGCTCATCTAGGGCTAGGCCCTCGGTGTTTTGACCCTTGTCTTGTTTTTTCTGTACAGTCTTTAAACAGAGCGTCTTGTCCTTTCTCCTTGTTTTCTTGTTTATTAGGCGCATCAGCATCATCATTCATTGCTAATCTACACCCACAATGGCTTCAATCAGCACGACATTACAAAAAGCGACAGACATCGCCAAGAAACACCAAATGCTACTTCCACCTCGACAAAAACCAAACAAAACACTTCTTCAACTAGATCACCAGCCCTCACTTCTTCCTCTCTTTCTTGTCATATATTCACAATACCACTACACATCTCAATATATCAACATCTCGTCATCTCATCGTCTCATCATTTCATCGTCAGCATCTTCCAACATCTCCAACATCTCCAACATCGCAACCTCTTCAACATCAAAATCAATCAGCTCATCAACATCTTCCAACATCTTCAATATCACAAGCTCTTTAATTATTTCAGCATCGACTTCTTTAACATCCTATTCTTCAGCTCTTTAACATCAATCATCAACTTAATCATCTTATTTTGCACCCCTTCATGTTGTCTTCTCTCTTCGTGTCTTTATTCTAGTTATTTGTCTCATCTTCCTGTCTCCTGTCTGTCTTGTCTCTGTCTACATTTTCCCATCTTCGACATTTCCATGTTCAGTCTCGCCTTCAACATACCTCAAAGTCCAGCACCACATCGAGAAGAACACACTCACATGCTGCTTGATTTACTTTTATCCTATGCCAACTTCCTTCCATTGGTAAGTAACTTTCCCTCGATTTCCCTACTTGGCTGAGGCTAACAAACAGGCTTTCGTCAGCACGCTCTGTCTATCAGTCTTGACAACGAACATGGACAATCAAGCTGTTTATAATACAGCTACGCAATTACAAAACAAACCAATACACACAAATCGACTCTTGGTTACCATACACAAACAAAAACAGCCAAGAAATCAACAACAAACCTCCACTCTGCTGCCTCCAATTCCACATTGTCGCAGGCTAGCACATCTACAACAAACTGCCAAACACTGGCATCACATGAGACACAAGCGGACACCGATGGATAGGAAAAGAAATAGTCATATCTGGAAGATCCTGATCTTATATAGTTAACATGTGAGAGAATGGATTATGATCAGGTGCAAGCTCAGCTTCATAATACGTGACATTCCATTGTAATCACGCTTTATCGCTTCATACTTCAGCAGTGCTAGATATCTCAAAAGAATAATACAGCTCTCTTATACCATTGAATGTCACAGTAAACCATAGTCATGTTGTCGTGATGAGATGTCGTTGAAGCTACGACCAATACATGCACGTGACCGTGCGGCTCTACGACCTGCTCAACTTCATTTCTTGTCACACACCTTGTCGAGCCCCGTCTATACCATCGCCTCGGCATCGTCTGCGGCATTGTCGTCTTCGCGGTAGGCTGCCCCGAGCCACTCTGTCCCGCTCGGGCGCGGTTCCTGGTGCACCACCCTGCAGACAGCACATGGAAGGTCGGGTTCCATACACCAGCGCCAGTCGTCGGGGTCGTCTAGATACTCGCACAGCACACCGCGCAAACAGTACCGGCTAGACAGATACATGTTCATTCCGTGCCGGTCCAACGCATCGTCCGCAGTTATCAACATCCCCGTCGTATGGGCCTGCCTTGACCCTGTGCTCGACTTCTTTGACTTCTTTGTAGCCTACGACAATAATCGACTTCGCAGGCAGCCCGTCGCGCCCAGCCTGCCCTGACTCTTGCGCAAAGTCCGACATCCTCCACGGCCGCCCAACATGGATAACGACCCGTATACAAGGATACTTAAAGCTGATACCCAGTGCCGACGTGGCTACAAGTGTGCGCGACGCATTGCTGCCGCCCGCTGCCGCCAACCACCGCCTAAGAATGGCCGCCTTCTCAATTTCGTCCTCGCCGTCGGCCGCGTACGCCTCGCAGCCCAGCCGCTCGGCGGCGTCTAGAGCCATCGCCCGCGTGGCGCAGTAGACGAGGATGCGGTCGCGGTCTTCGTGCCCACCTGGGCGCGGCTCGGGCTCGAACCGGTCGACCAGATGAGCGATACTGTCGAGGACCGACGCGGCGGTGCGGTGGACGCAGTAGTGCATATTTCCGCGGTTCGTTGACGCCCGCACCATGAATGGCTGCACCAGGTGATTTCGCTCCAAAAACAGGGACTCCATCGAGGGCGACAGCGTTGCCGTCAGCCACACGGTCTGCGTGTCTATTTGCCGCACACAACGGCCAAGTTGGCGTAAACATGGCCGGTCGGTCGCTGTGACAGTCAGGTGGCACTCGTCAACCACAATACGGTCCAGCTGCTCGCGGCCTGCGAGCCGGTGTGCATAGTTTAGAAAACTCTCGCTACACGCTGCCTCGGCTGAGACCAACACGACTTTAGCGCTAGGCGTCGACGCCGGCGTCCACACATGGTACTGGATGCCATGCTGGTTTAAGCGGTCTTGCATGTCGCTGCTCGGTGCCATGGTCGGCAGCACTAAGATTGTTGTCTCCGCGCCCTGTACGGCGGTGCCCACGAGGACGACGAGCGTCTTTCCTGCACCCGGCCCCAGCACCAGCACGACCTGCTCGGCCGGCCGGGGCCCAAGGGTCGCAAGCACCCCTTCGCGCTGATCGGTGCGAAAGATTAGCCCAGGGTTTTTGTGCACCGCGCGTGCCGCGGCGAGCAGCGTCGCCTCGTCGTAAATGAGAGGAGGCCGTGGGCGCACCCGCTCCGGCACGCGCGCCGATTCGTCAGCCGGCACCGCTGGCACGATGCCGCCCTCCCGCCGCAGCTGGCGATCGGCCTTGCGTGTCTTTGCCTCAGAGCTTGCGAGCATTGCCGTAGCGGCCACCGCATGGCTGGCTTCGGCCGGGGCTTCTTGGATCGGCAGGGCGGAGGCGGAGGCGGTGACTGTCACGGGGAAGTACCGCAGTAGATTGTTTGAAAAGTAGGTTTGCATGGGGCCTGTGGCCCACCGGCTGGGCCGTGGTGGTGCAGAGCCTTTGACGTAGATGCTGTGCACATTGCGGTCGTGTGCAGTTGCAGCCTTTTTGCTGGTCGTGGCATATTCGCAGCCGTCCTGCAGGCAACGGTGGCCTTGAAGTATCTTCAGGCCGAGGATGGCCGGGCGCTCGCTCAGCTTTTCGTTCTGCAGCTCGTCTAGAAGCCGCAGCCTGTGAAAGAACTCCTTCGTCAGATAGTCCTTGATGTTTTCCAGCTGCGGCCTTAAAAAATCATGTCGTTCGTGGCGAAAGTGGCTATACAGCCCGTTCGCCGTCGGGACGATGCATGATTCGCATATGAGGCACACCAGGATTCGGTGTTCGTGGTTGTAAACAAAGTTGTCGGCCATGCTGTCGCGCCCAGGATTGGCTAGATGCGCGTGTATTACTTGCTGGAAGACAAAGTGAAAGGCCAAGTTGGGATCTAATCTGAATGTGAGCGATACGGAATACCGCTGTTCTGGCTGCTGAGTCATCCAATGATGCCAATGGGGCTATATGTAGTCCCCAAATCTGCAGGTTGACGCGACGCGCTCAATCGTGCCCCGCTAATACCCTGGATCTTATCATGGGGTTCGCGTGAGGAACTAGGGGTTTTTCTACCTCTTCTCTCCTCATCAGCAATCAACACCATTTCTAGCACAGCACAGTTGAGTCTATCTAGTGGAGATTTCTACGCGTCCTCGTCAACATCAGAATGGAAGAGTCTCAAAGGCAATTAGCTGCCCTTCAGGAGGAAATTCGGAGGCTGAGAGAAGACGGAGAAGCGGAAAGGAAGCTGAGAGAAAAAGCTGAAGAGGGAAGAGAAACAGCTGAGAAGGCAGCTGAAGAGGAAAAGAAGCGGAGAGAAGAGGCTGAGAAGGCGTTGCGAGACCGAGACGCCGTCATCTCAAGGATGCAAGAGGAAGCAGCTGAAAACAGGCGCGTGCTCACAGGTATGATAAGGAGACGACGAGACGTGTTCGATGCCACTCAGTCCCAGATGCTAACAGACCAAACACAGACCAGACACTCAGGGACTACCTCGCCGACGTCCACCGCATAACCTATCACATGCAACGGCTCGTTCCCCGGAAAACCGGAACACAGACCCTGTCTGAAGGCGCAAAGTCGCCCGCCACGACGTCTGGCCGCACCAACATCGTCGGCAAATTCTACCCGCACAAGCTGCGCGTGTGGACTGACTTTGAAAGTACATACCGCGCCGTCTTCGATCGTATTGCGGCTGCGCTGGGCAACCACCCGCTGTTCCCCTCGCGCAACAACATGGACGTTTTGTCACAGGGCCTGGTTGAGAACCTCCCAAGCGAGTTTCTCGGCTCGCAGTCATTCCTCAACGAAGTAAAGACGTCCGAGTTCCTGCACGAGACGTTGCAGAAACCTACCCAGCGCATTCTCAACGCGTATCTACACACCACCAACTGTCAAAAAAAGTTATATTTTGATAGTCACACTGTCAGCTGGCGGCAGCCAGCGAGTGGTTTGGTTACCGCAGCTGCGGATGCGACTACAGATGCCGATGCCGGTCCTGCTACCGCTGCCGCCACCCCGACCCAACCGCCACCCAAAACACAGCCTGATTGCCTCATTCTCTGCGCAGATATTTTGACCAGTACTGCCCAGCTTGAAACACATGCCGCTACCGAGACGGAACAGATGGGACAAACGGAACAAGATGTGGTAGACCGTGGCGACGACGTGGCCACGGAGCCAGCTGCTGCCATCCGCCATGTCCACCGCATCTCTGTCGCGGAGCACAAGGCCGTGCATCGCCTGCGTGCGGGGAATGTGTCGCGATATGTGAACGCCATTGACGAAGACTTTACTGTGCAGCTGGCGCATGATGCACGAAAGGCTCCGCAAGGCGACAGTACTACGGCAGACGCTGGAACCATTGCGACAGCACAAGAAGATGCGGCACGAAAGGCACTCCGCGGTTCCCCTGGGCAGGTCTTCTTTGTGCGTGCACTTATCCAGGCCTTCCACTACATAGTGACCTCGGGTGTCGAATACGGCTATAGCCACTGGAGAAACGTTGACTTTATTGCGCGTACGGAAGGACGACCCAAATACGCTCTTGTACCACACGGCTGTTTACTCAATGTACACCAAGCCTTGGGCGACTGAGGATGGCCAGGTTGCGGACGAGTCGGGTACTGATTTGCCAGCCCCGCCAGCACTGGCTACTTCTGATGTCGACATCACCCAGCTTGGCGTGTCCCTGCTCACAGGTCTCAGTCTGATGGCATTTGAGTCGCGGCCGGAGCCGGTGCGCCAACGGTGCATCAATCTTTCACAGTTGACGTGTTTTCCCAATCTGCCTGATTCGGTTTCTCGTGGGTCGACCAGCCGCCAAAGCAGTCGCAAGAGACGGATGGATGATGATGATGGCAGTGATGGTGGCGATGACAACAATGGCAGCAATGACAATAACGACCAGAGTCGCACTTCGCGTGGCCATCTGCAGGTGCCGACGGATCACAGACCACGTCAGCCATCGCCGCTTAAACGTGGGCGCTCAGCAAACCCTGACAACGACGACATTGACAGTCACAATGACAACGATAGTGCTGTGGGCGATATGTACAGCGGGAAGCGCCATGGGAAACGGCAGAAGGTGGGACGGCAGTACGACAATATTGTCGGGCCGACGCAGCCGAGTCCACTGGACCCATCGACGTTCCGGCCGATTCGGCCGTACTGTTCACAGGCGTGCCTGTTGAGTCTGGTGCGCGACGACGAGCTGGATGGCATGTGTCCCAATGTCATTTTGCACCGACAGGCACAGCGGCGAGATGGGACAGACATGAGCACAAGGCCGGCACGGCACGCGATCACAGTGCACGAGCTGCACGAACTGGTGCGGCTGCAGCTGCTGGCCAACGCGGAACAAGACTGCCACTGCTTCCTCGAGCAGGGCCTGAGCGGCTCCATCGGCTGCCTTTTCAAGATCACAGTAACGGGTTATGGCTACACCTTTTCTGCCAAAGGCGTTGAGGAACACTTTAGCGGGCGTCTGCGGCACGAGGAGCGCATCTACGAAGCCCTCGCAGCACAGCAGGGACAGGCGGTGCCGGTGTGTCTTGGGGTGGTGCAGCTTCTGCTGCCGTGGCCTATGGACAATGGCAAGCTGGTGACGCACATGCTGCTCATGTCGTACGCAGGGCGGTCGCTGTACCGGCTTTCAGAGCGGGTGGTGCAGGCAATGCAGAGCCGTGTCGATTTGGAGCAGGAAGTGGAGCGCACGCTAAATGAGCTGGAGGGCGTCGGGTTCGTGGACATGGACACGGAGAGTAACGGGAACCTGACGTGGTGCAGCGAGAGGCAGCGCGTGATGAAGATTGATTTTGATCACGCGTTTGTACGGCGGCGTGAGACGGCGGTCGGGGAAGCTGGTACCGAGGCGACACCAATGGCAAAGGCGATGCTCGCCGCTGGTGGCAGTAGTGGCAGTGCTGATTTCCGAGATGACAGCTGGCTGCGCGTGCGCCGGGGACGACAACCGCGGGGCATCAAATCCTCGTCCGTCGAGAACCTCCTGTTGGCATAAGTATATCTGCGGCCCACGAGA
This sequence comes from Ophiostoma triangulosporum, assembly GCA_029298705.1. NCBI lineage: Eukaryota > Fungi > Ascomycota > Sordariomycetes > Ophiostomatales > Ophiostomataceae > Ophiostoma > Ophiostoma triangulosporum. Next base: position 237,487 of record JANSLO010000008.1, on the reverse strand, counting down.
TGGTTGTCATCTTGGGCTTCTCGGCGATGACGACGGCGAGCGGGTCGCTAGAGTCGCTAGTCATATCGACGCCGAGGTAAAAGTAGTCCCGGCGTCCACACATGATACTGGATGCCATGATACATTGCAATTGCGTACAATTACAGGTGAACCAATTGCAGCCTCCACAGAGTATGTAGATACTGCATGTTGCCATCTCATCCACTTTTCAGTTACATTCCATTGGCCGCATCGAATCCAGCAAGACAAACGATTTCCTTTGGAGTGCCCGAGTTTTATTTAGCATGGTGGAGCGCACGCTAAATGAGCTGGAATCATTAATGCACCTCTGAGGGAGCGGTGGCTCTTGGGGTCAGTGTAAATTATCGCTGCCCCGCCGGGCGTTGTGGCCATCTTGGGCTTCTCGGCGACGACGGCGAACTCGCTAGATTCGCCGGTCAGTTCGACGCCGAGGTAGTAGAAGGAGTCTTCTAACTGGTCACGACAAGTCATTGTGAGTTGATTTTGTGTTATTTGGTTGGCGAGCTAAAAGTTTACTGATATGTTTGGCTGGCACAAGTTGGGTAGGGAGAAGGAAGAAGGAAGAGAGGAACAATAACAAAACTGCGAGAGATACTCGGGTCATGGCGCGCTAGTACTGTTCATGATGTCCTTTTGTGATTTACCGTGCTGGCCCTGTACATGGCGGACGAGGATGATTACCACGAGAACAAAGGCGACATGTTTCATCTCTTCCATTCTTTAATCTTTTCGTTCTTTCGTTTGACTAGTCCAGTTATTCTTCACTTGCGATAACAAACCATTGTCCTGCTATCTAGCGGGCCTGTCTGATCTGTCCGCCGGCTAGCCGCAAGCTGTCGTGTGACGTTGTACTGCGAGCCGCCTCAGCCTTGTCTTCTGCCGCTGTTGCCAGTTTTGTACAGGCCAGTAGTATAGCTCCTTCTGAATGTAGACGTTCCTGCCACGACGGCTCGGCAACGGCACGTGGCGATATCACGCCTTCTGTATTGGCTATTTCTGCAAACTACACGTTACGCTTCACGTCATCACATCACATAACCATTATGTTCTGTGCCGTGAATTAGACGGTGCAGTCGGTACCTTTTTGTTTGGGTGAATGGCATCGGCCATTCGTCCTTTGTGATGCTGGACCAGAAGATCCAGATAGTGACAATGGAATAATGTATTAGCATCTCGAAGAGAGAACTATTAATTTTGCCGCCGACGCCGTGCAACTTTTTGGGCTGAGAAGGTAGTTAAAGACCTCGTCGATGGCTAACAGGAGTGCCGCACTGCCGACGTACAGCAGCGGACTGTCCAACCGACGTACAGGACGAGGTAGGTCTCGAGCATAGTGTGTTGCCTTGCAGAGGGCTCTACCTATAAACATCTTTCAGATAATCACTCCGGCGTCCTGTGCTCTTAGTGTAATCTGCCGTTTAGCAGAATTTAATCAAATCAAATTACCAATTCCAAAAGGCCGATGAAGTGCTGTTGTGCTGTCGAGATCTTTGGCGTGGCACCATAGTATGATCTACGTACTGTTTCTGGCGCCCTGTTCAGTAGTGTATATATCGTTCACTTTGGTATTTCTTCTCTGAATTGGTTTTTAGCAGTTTATTGCAATTTGTAAAAACAATGTAATTGTTGATCCGAATCAAAGCAAAAAAAGAAAACACAAATACACAGTCTGTCTAACAATCATTCTCCCAGGACATCATCCACGCAAGCGCACGTCTCTTCATGTCAACGCAGCGATGCGATGTAAGGTTCATTGACCGTGGCCGTAGCCCGTGCCTGAAGACGGGCACTCGCCGCCGTTGTCGTAATCGCCGTAGTAGCCCATCTGATTGTGCTCATATACGACCTGCTGCCTGCTGGTCATTTAGATTCCGGTGTGCTCGGCCAGCCACTTCTGATAGACCTGCCACTCCAGAAAGGCCTGCCACAACCAATCCTCGACAGCCATCTCCTCCTGCCCGAGGTCGAGCATATCCTCGGGAGGGCTGGACTGGGCTTCAACAGTGGCAGAGTAAAATCCGTCGTGCGTGGCCTGCCACTCCAGAAAGGCCTGCCGCTTCAGATCCTCCTCGACTGCCGCCTCCTGTCCCCCGTCGGGCGCGACCTGCCACTCCTGACCGACCTGCCACTCCAGAAAGGCCAGCCACTCCAAAGTGGCCGGCCACGGCCAAGCCTCGGCGGCCGCCTCCTGCTGCCCGCCGGTCCATTGAGCGTTGGTTGCGGTGGGGCTGCCGCTGTTCTCCTGGAGGTCGGGCATGGCCTGGAGAGGGCTGGACTGGGCTTCAAGAGTGGCAGGGCTCATGTCTTCCTGCAAGTCTTCAATCTTGCACTGGTTGCTGCGCGGCTCCTCGATGCTTGCACGGTTGGTCTCGGCCTGGCACGGTCCCGTATCTGCTTTGTTGATACATGCATCGCAGATGGTTGGCGGAGGATGCTGCTGGACCATGGCCTGTGCCGTTGGAATGCACAGTTTATTTCCATCGGAGTTATCACAATATTCAATCTCATCAATGGCTTTGGGGCAGTTTGTATTGCACACGCTGCATAGAGCGTTCCAGGAATTGACCTTGCACATGGTCGGACTGATGGTATAACTGTATGGAAAGAGTTGCGCTGCCGGGGCTTGTTGTAGGAAATAGTTGATGTGATAATGAGATGGTAATGGAAACGAGACTGAGAAAGACACTGACAAGCCGGACATATTTATATACAGCTCTATGAAGTTTGAGAAGTGAATAGCCATGTTTACAACGTGTGCCAAATTCACCGAGATGGGAGTCCTGTCCAGAGAACAAGATGGTCAAAGGAATCCACTCAGCACCATATCGGTATGATTCATCTAGTGTTCACGGCGTCTAGGTCTGTGAGTAAACATTCACTTTGTTGTTGCGTCTTAGAGATGTATTATTTCATTGAGAACTGCGATGCAGGCCGTTGTTTTTTGAGCCGGACACTGCAAACGGGACTCGTACCAATACCACACCATAACGAGACTATTATTTCCCTTTAGACTTATACATAGTGTTTATTACTTCACTCTAGATACAAACATTGAAACTGTCTCTGTTCAATACTTCGTCATCATGGAAAGTGTTCACAATGGAAACAGGATAAGATGCTTACGTAATACACATACTGCAGCTGGACTTCACTCAATGTGTATTATTGGAATGAATTCATGGCGGAAACACAACCAAACAAAAGAAACCAATCTGCAGTATTCCAATGCATTCAGCCTAACTATTTGTACATATGTGCATCATGTTGTCAACGGGTACGATCAGCCGATATTCAGGCCATCCGATGCGTTTGTCTAGCACTCACTCCTCGTCATGCCGTGAAAAGCTTCTCATTTTAGTAGCACTGCAGCAACGGCAGCACTCGCTCCCGAGGGCAATGAGCAACAGCTAAACACTGCGCGACAAGTTCCTGCAAAACAGCTCAGCGCAAAGCTGTTCTCCGTGCTCAGTCTCAACGAATCGGCTGGACACACCATCATGCTCCAGGCCTACTTGTCCCACGCCCCCACCTTCCAGGTGTACTTGAGACTATGCTTAGTCCGCTGCTGTTAGTCGCCAGTGCGACATAAATATGCTCAGTACTCTCTGCATACGTCCTACCTAACCGCATTGAATCCTTTATAAGCAGGGCTTTGGGCGCAGATCCTTGGCTCTCTTCTCTCAACATGCCATTCTTTTCCTCTTTTCGCTCATCATTGGTCCTATCTTGTATATTGACTATTCCCTAACTATTTCCCGACTATGTTCGACCTCGCTTGCCCTTCTCTCCACGTCCGTTGCACACGCGGAACTCGAGCCCGGTGCATGCAAGCTCCATCATATGTCGACTGCAGCAGTCCTGCAGACTGCACAAAAAAAGAAACGGCAATCAATACGAACAATCCCGCAAAGTGCCTGCCTTGTCTTGGCTGCGTTGCGTCTCATACATAAGAACAGTACCGCCTCTTTTCCATTTCAAAAACCCTGCTACCAAAGGCGTTTTCTTTCCTTTATACCAATAAATCAGCATTTCACCGTGTTACAGCATTGACCCAAGCGCGGTCACACCATAAAGTCAAACATTGCCATATAGGAAAGACGGTCTGCCATACTTGGACATGTCGGACAAAGCCGCATCGCCGCCGCCGGAAAAGGCATCGTCGCCCAAGGCCGCAGCGACCGAGCCAGCTGCCACCTCCCCCGCTGCCGACGATATACCGGCTCCCCTGCCCGCCGATCACTGGGCCCAGTTTGCGGACGAAGATGACGGAGACCTTGACTCGACGCTCGGCGCCGATGTGGAGTCGTCGACCGCATCGATTTCTTCGTCCATTCTGCGCTACCGAACACTGCACGGTCGCACGTACCACAGTGAGCGCGGCAACGCCAAGTACTGGGGTGCCAACGACGACCGTCATAATAACTCTCTGGACATGGTGTGAGTCTCGATTTGTACTGAATCGATCAACAATGTCAATGATAGAATACAGCTAACCTATAGCCACCACGCATTCACGCTCTGTCTCGACGACAAGCTGTTTCTAGCGCCCGTCGACGATCTCGATGTACGGTCTGCCAACGCTCCTCTACTTTGTGTACATACTGACCATGGCAGGTGAAAAAAGTCGTTGATATCGGCACCGGAACAGGCCTCTGGGCAATGTACGTCGTTTGCCCATCACACCCGACCGCTGCCACCTAATCTAACAATGTAGCGACTTTGCCGACGCCCACCCCGAAGCCAAGGTCATAGGAACCGACATTTCCCCCATCCAGCCGACATGGATTCCCCCCAACCTTTCTTTGTACGTTTTCTTTATTCTCATTTTTTTTTGGTACTTTCCCCCTGACCGACAGCGAGATTGAAGACTTTACACAAGACTGGACGTTTGCCGACAACTCCATCGACTATGTCCATGCTCGCTACCTCGTCGGCTCCGTCCCCAGCTGGAACCACCTGGCCACCGAAGCCTACCGCACGCTCGTGCCTGGTGGCTACTATGAAAGCTACGAGGCGTCCCCCTTGCTCCGTACCGACGACGACACGCTGCCGCCCGACTCCGCCATCGCCCAGTGGGGCCCCCTCTTCTACGAGGGCGGCAAGAAAATTGGCCACACGTTCCGCGTCTACGAGGACGACCTCCAGGTCAAGTCCATGGAGGCCGCCGGCTTTGTCGACATCAAGACGTTTGACTTCAAGTGCCCCATTGGCAACTGGCCCGCCGACCCGGCGCAGCGCTCCATTGGCGAGGTTATGGAAATTGCTACCCTGAGCGACCTCGACGGCTTTATTCTGTTCTTGACCAATGTGCTCGGCTGGTCGCGCGAGGAGGTGCTCATATATCAGATGCAGCTACGCAAGGAGATGCGCAAGGGCGATGCCCACATCTACTACTGCTGTCGCGTCGTATGGGCCCGGAAGCCCGAGACGGCTGCGTGAGCAGCAGCTGCGTCTTTTTTTGTTAGCTATATTATGTTTTCAGTTTTCTGTTTTCTGTCCCGCCCCCTCTGCAACTCGTATATGTTTGCACCACGCAATGATAGCCGGCCATGTCACTCAAATGAGGCTTCTTTTAATTTAATAAATAGATCACCTGCGGTACTTGAGAGGGTTCTAAGCTCCAGACGACGATAGCGCGGCTTATACACATATTTCCTAATCGGGACACTGTAAACGCTACTGGCCAGTCTTGATGCAGTGCTCAATTTGTTTGATATTTTGTATTACTATCCTCTTGATGCGAATGGTCCTATTCTTCACAGTAACCTGCGTAGCTAGTCAGTGATTATTGGCTACTAGAAACTTTTCTTGTCGCTCATGCTGCCCCCTCGCTGTCGCTGCCCTTCACAGGTGGCTAGTTGATGTCGACAAGGCATCATCTCAGTCGTTTTCTCTCGACCTGGAGAATATTCTATCACGTATCTCAGATGCTTCAAGTGTTAAAGATATTCTCACTATTTCTTGTAGACCAGTAAGTACAGAAATTGTAGACAAAAATAAAACACTATTCTTCACAAGAGCTGTATCTGCCTCAACGGTATCGCTTCTTTGATCACGTGACATAGACTGGCGCTGCGGTACCGGTCTTGCTGCCGCCGACGGCCGGTACGCAAAGTCCAGACAAAGACAAACACAAGACACAAGTAAACAAGGACCGAACGACAAAAAAAACGTACAGCAGAGGGTATTCGCTGGTCGTCACCGACCCAACTACTAATCCGCCGATTACTGGTTTAACTAGGGGAGAGCGGACGGGATCCCGTGCTTTCCAGTATCTATGGCCGTACGTGAAAGTTGATGTTGTGGAGGGTATATAAGGCCTCCGAGGAGGGTGGCGGATGGTCGGCTCCGATGGGTTCCGGATACACTTAGATCCCGGGCAACGAGGGGTGGACCAGCTTGCAAAGCCGGGGTGTCCGCTGATCCATGTGCCTATCTTCTTCCCGAAGATGGAGATGGGCTTTCTGAGACAGAGCACAAAGCATTGTCTGGTCCAGCCCGGAAACACTTGGGTAAAAATTCTGAGATGCCCTCTCTGCAGACTTGATTGGATGCATATTGTGCTCTTGGTGATCTGGTCGACGTTACACAGAATCATACCAGACATGAAGCCATAGTGAGTTCCTTGCCTAGCTTCTATTCGGATAGCCATGTTCACAATGTGGCATATTTACTGTGATGGGGTTTTGTTCAGAGAAAAACATTCTCTTGTTGTGCAGAGAACAAGATGTACACGAAGAACCTTTGCGAAAGAAACACACGCAATGACATTATCGGATTTTGTCCAGCCCAGTACAATGACGGTATGATCTTTCTTGTATTCATTGCGTCCAGTTCTGTGTCTACGTATTCACGTTGTTATTGCGTGGGATGTAGGTTTAGTGTTTCATTAGAAGGCTTGCGGTTGTTAATCTGTGCATCATGTTCGCGAACAGGCCATCCAATGAAGTGCTCTACCATTCACTCCTCGCCGTGGACGTTTTTTAGGACACGGAAAGGTCAATGTTTATCCCCCCCCTTAAGAAAAATAGGTAACAAAAAAGACGCAGCTGCTGCTCACGCGGCCGTCTCGGGCTTCCGGCCCCAGACGACGCGACAGCAGTAGTAGATGTGGGCATCGCCCTTGCGCATCTCCTTGCGCACCTGCATCTGGTACATGAGCACCTCCTCGCGCGACCAGCCGAGGACATTGGTCAGGAACAGAATAAAGCCCTCGAGATCGCTCAGAGTGGCAATCTCCATAACCTCGCCAATGGTGCGCTGCGCCGGGTCGGCTGGCCAGTTGCCAGCGGGGCACTTGAAGTCAAACGTCTTGATGTCGGCAAAGCCGGCGGCCTCCATGGACTTGACCTGGAGGTCGTCCTCGTAGACGCGGAACGTGTGGCCAATTTTCTTGCCGCCCTCGTAGAAGAGGGGGCCCCACTGGGCGAGGGCGGAGTCAGGCGGTAGCGTGTTGTCGTCGGTGCGGAGCAAGGGGGACGCCTCGTAGCTTTCATAGTAGCCACCGGGCACGAGCGTGCGGTAGGCCTCGGTGGCCAGGTGGTTCCAGTTGGGGACGGAACCGACGAGGTAGCGAGCATGGACATAGTCGATGGAGTTGTCGGCAAACGTCCAGTCCTGTGTAAAGTCTTCAATTTCGCTGTTTGTCAGGGGAAAAGTACTTTAATAATGAGAATAAAGAAAACGTACAAGGAACTGTTGGGGGGAATCCATGTTGGCTGGATGGGAGAAATGTCGGTGCCAATGACCGTGGCTTCGGGGTGGGCGTCGGCAAAGTCGCTACATTGTTAGATTAAGTGGCAGCGGTCGTGTGTGATGGGCAAACGACGTACATTGCCCAGAGGCCCGTTCCGGTGCCGATATCAACAACTTTTTTCACCTGCCATGGTCAGTATGTGCAAACTCGAATCAGAGTGGTCAGCAGACCGTACATCAAGTTCGTCGACGGGCGCTAGATACAGCTTGTCGCCGAGACAGAGCGTGAGCACGTGGTGGCTATAGGTTAGCGCTGGTATTCTTATTCTATCAGAGTATACATTGTTGATTGACTCATAAATCAAGTACATCATTTATCGACCAAAAGTCGAACTCACAGCATGTCCAGAGAGTTGTTGTGACGATCGTCGTTGGCACCCCAGTACTTGGCGTCGCCGCGCTCGCTGTGGTACGTGCGGCCGTGCAGTGTCCGGTAGCGCAGAATGGACGAAGAAATCGATGCGGTCGACGACTCTACATCGGTGCCGAGCGTCGAGTCAAGGTCTCCGTCATTTTCGTCCGTAAATTGGGCCCAGTGGTCGGCGGGCAGGGGAGCCGGTATATCGTCGGCAGCGGGTGACCCGATAGCAGGCTCGGTCGCCGCGGCCTTGGGCGACAATGCCTTTTCTGCCGGCGGCGATGCGGCTTTCTCCGACATGTCCAAGTATAGCAGACCGTCGTTTCTATATGGCAATGTTTAATTTTTGGTGTGGCTGCGCTTGGGTCAATGCTGTAACACGGCGAAATGACAAGTTGGCTGTGCGATGGTGCGGATTGATTGGTATGAAGGAAAGATAACGCCGTTGGTAGCAGGGATTGGAAAATGGAAAAGAGGAGGCGCTGTTATTATGTATGAGACGCATCGCAGCCAAGACAAGGCCCTTTGCGGGACTGTTCGTATTGATTGCCGTTTATTTTTTTAATCATATATGGTGTGTGCAGTCTGCAGGACTGCTGCAGTCGACATATGATGGGAGCTTGCATGCACCGGGCTCGAGTTCCGCGTGTGCATCGGACATGGAGAGAAGGGCTGCAGACAAAGGCAAGCGAGGTGGACCATGGTAGGAAATAGTTAGGGAATAGTCAATATACAAGATAAACCGACAGAGCCAAAGGACCGAGTAAAGAGGAAAAGAGGAAAAGAGGAAAAGAGGAAAAGAGGAAAAGAGGAAAAGAGGAAAAGAAAAGAATGGCATGTTGAGAGAAAAGAGCCAAGGATCTGCGCCCAAGCCCTAATGCGGTTGGGTAGGGCGTATGCAGAGAGTAGTGAGTAGGAGTCGGAGGAAGCAGATGCAACCGGTGGCAGGATTACGCTGTCACTTGCTGCAGCGGTGCATTTCTGCGACCTGCGACCTGCGAGAAGCAAGGCGGGCGGTGGCAGACAATCAGGTGGTTTTGTCGGCATGGCTCGCTTGTGCGCTGACAGGTATCGCTACAGTCTGACGCTTTCATTGTGTGGTCGTCCTCGACGATGTTATTCAACTATCGTACAGTACGGGGTAATACAAGTAGATCACCTTGATGACAGACGTTGTGGCTATTTATTCCCCAGACGATTCCGTCTAACTAGTCCGTGGTAGTGTACGAGACTTTTACGACACAACGCACCGACGACATTCAGTGTCGTTTACCTATGAGGCCACTAAAGCACGCTCCGAGGGAGCGTTGCCTCTTGGGATCAGTGTAAATTATCGCTGCCTCGATGGGCTTTGTGGCCATCTTGGGCTTCTCGGCGACGACGACGACGTAGTAGAAGTAATCTTCAAGCTGGTCACTACATGCATTGTGAGAACAAAGGCGGCTTTTTTAATCCTTTGCGTTTTTTCATTTGACAAGTCCATTAAATTTCATCTGCGATTATGAACCATTATGGCCTGTCTGATCTGTCCGCCGGCTAGCTGCAAGCTGTCGTGTGACGTTGTACTGCGAGCCTCCTCGGAGCCTTGTCTTCTGCCGATGTTGCCAATTTCGTAGGCTAGTAGTGTAGTGCCTTCTGGATGTAAACGTTCCTACCGCGACGGTTCGGCAACGGCACGTGGCGATATCACGCCTTCCATATTGGCTGTTTCTGCAATCCCTGAGCAAACGTCATCACATCATATCACCATTATATTCTGTGCCGTGAATTTAACGGCGCAGACGGTACCTTTTTATGTGGGTGGATGGCATCCGTGCTGGATAAGACGATCCAGATAGTGACAAGGGCAATGTAATGGCATCCTCAAGAGAACATGTTAATCTTGCCGCCGGTGCCGTTGCAATTTTGTGAAGTGACAAGGTACTTAAGACCTGGCCGATGGCGAACAGATGTGCCGCACTGCCGACGTACAACAGCGGACTGTCTAGCCGAGGACGTACGGGACAAGGTAGGTTTCGAGCATAGTGTGTTGCCTGGCAAAGGGGTCTACTAAACATCTGCCCGGTAATCACTCCGGCGTCCTGAGCTCTTAGTAAAGTCTGCCGTTTAGCATAATTTAATCAGATCAAATTACCAATTTACAGAAGGCCGATGGGGTGATGATGTGCTGTCAAGAAGAAACAAAAACACAAATACATAGTCTATCTAAAAATCATTCTCAAAAATCATTCTCCCAGGACACCGTCCACGCAAGCATACGTCTCTGCTTGTCAACGCATCGCTGCGATGTAGGATTTATTGACCGTGGCCGTAGCTCAGACGGGCCCTCGCTGCCGTTGTCGTAATAGCCGTAGTATCCCAATAAATAGTGCTCATACACGACCTGCGGCCTGCTGGTTATCTAAAGTCCGGCGTACTCGGCCAGCCACTCCTGGGCGACCTGCCAATCCAGGACGGTCTGCCACGGCCAAGCTTCGGCGACTGCCTCCTGCTGCGCGCCGGTCCACTGATCCTCAGCGGCGGTGAGGCTGCCGCTGTTCTCCCCGAGGTCGAGCATGTCCTGGGGAGGATGGGCTGAGCTTCAGCAGTGGCAGGGCTCATGGCTCCCTGCAAGTCTTCATTCTTGCGCTGGTTGTTGCGCCACTCCTCGATGCTTGCACTGTTGATCTCAGCCTGGAACCGCCCCGTATCTGTGCATGTGTAGCAGATGGTTCTCGGAGGATGTTGCTGGAAATCTGTGTGCGCCATTTCAATGCACAGGCTACTTCCATCGGAGTTGTCACAGTATTCAATTTCGAGGACGGCTTTGGCGCGCCTTGTATCGCACACGCTGCATGGAGCGTTCCAGGAATCGACCTTGCACATGGTCGGACTGATGGTATAAGTGTATGGACAGAGTTGCGCTGCCGGAGCTTGTTGAAACTGAGGTGTTTTGTTGTTGGAAAGAGTTGATGTGATAATGAGATGGTGATGGAAACGAGAATGAAAAAGACACTGACAAGCCGGACATATCAGCTGAGACATATTTATATGCAGCTCGAAGAAGTCAACGTTGAGAAGTGAATAGCCATGCTCACAATGTGTGCCAAATTCACGGAGATAGGAGTTCTGTTTAGAGAGTAAGATTTACACGAGGAGTATTGGTCAAAGGAGGTCACTCAGCACCATAGCGGTATGATACATCTAGTGGTCTAGGCGTCCAGGTCATTGAGTATGCAGTCACTTTGTTGTTGCGTCTTGGAGATGTAGTGTTTCATTGTATAGCTTGCGGCCACAATACAGAACTGCGATGCAGGCCGTTATTTTCTGAGCTGGACACTGCATACGAGACTCGTACAAATACCACACCATATCGACACTCAGAATTTCCTTTACACTATACGTAGTGTGCCGTTTCTACTATAGATACCAAAATAAAAACTATTTCCCTTCAATACATCAACATCTTGGGAGTTTTATACAATGGAAGCAGTGTAGGATGCTTACGTAATGCGTATACTGCAGGTGGACGTCACTTATCGTGATTTATTGGAATGGATACATGACGGAAACACAACTAAACCAAAGAAACGAAATGATATTCAAGCCATCTGATGCAGTTATCTAGTACTCACGTACATAGTGATCCGAATCAAAGCAAAAAGAAAAACAAATAGATAAAGAACAATACAAATACGCCGCCTTACAACCATTCTCCCGGGACACCGCCCCTGCAAGAAGTATCTCTGCTTGTCTAGACCGCGCTGCGATGTAGGGTTCACTGACCGTGGCCGTTGCCCGCGCCGGAAGACGAGCCCTTGCTGCCGCTGTCGTAGTAGTAGTCCGTTTGACTGTAGTCGTTCACGACCTGCTGCCCGGAGACTGGCCAACCATGGCCAGCCACTGCTCCCACTGCTCTAGCAGGAGATCATTATACTCCAGCTGAGTCAAGAGGGCCTCGCGCCGATCGTCCGTAAATGCCTGCCACATGTCAGACTCCACGGGATCCTCTTGCTGCTCAAAGGTCTGCTGGGCATTGGCCAAGATATCGGCTCGCTGCAACCACATATCGACGGCGTCGAGCCACATGTTGATTGTTGAACGGTCATCCGGACTGTCAGCATCCCACCCGCTGCATTCAGGGCAGACGGTGCTCGGAGCATGTTGACCGCGCATGATCCGCTCCATAAAAGAGCACAGCTCACTTGATCTGTTACAGTATTCGAAAAAGGTGATGGTTTTGGCGTTTAGCCTATGGCACCAGCTGCATCCAATTTCTCGCAAGGTGAGTCGACACATGATGGGACTGATAGTATAAATGTATGGAGAGTGTTGGGAGCCGCGTTTTAACCGGTTGGAACTGGTGTGGTTTGATGTTGTTTAGAGCTGATGTGGTGATGTTGTGATGATAATAGAAATGACACTGAAAAAGACACTGACATGCCGGACATATTTATATACAGTTCAATGAGGTCAACATTAAGAAGTGATTAGCCATGTTCATAATGTGTGCCATATTCACCGCGATGGGGGTCTTTTGCCTTTCTGGAACGCCTCGCGATGGCTCTGCACAGCGGCCGGTGGCGGCACCGGCGTGCTATAGTGCGCCACAATTTACGGTCACTCATCTGCGACGGTGGCGGAGGCGGCGGTTGGGGCCCAATACGTTGCCAACTGCATGAAAGGATCGTCGACACTGCACCAAAGCTTAATTGTTAGTCTGGTCAGTACACTGCATCACGGTACGCTAAAGGTGAGCGACGCTGGCGAAGTTGTTGCCGGTCTGCTTCTTCTCCCTGCTGCTAATGGCCTGCCGAGGGACAAGGCTGACCAAGATGCCTTGCACATGAGACTGGCTTCTTTGTTGGGGGCCTTTCTGGGCTGACAGGCCGATAACGTACCGACCATGGCCTTGGAACGGGTCTATGCGACACACATTGGGCGCTTGTGCAAAGGTCTATAGCGGTCACGCAGCGGCATCTTTAGTATACCTATATCACTGGCGAGGCCTGGTTTCTGCCCGCTAATTTCCACGGCACCGGCCTACTGATCCCGGTCTGGCAGGGCCCGGGTCTGCCCATGACCACAGTGTTGGTGCAGAACAAGAACCGGTAGAGTCCGCTCGGGCACAGCGACAAGATCCAATGGGAGGCGCGCCTAGACGCTAGGCACAACACTGGCGACTTACATCAGCGGACTAGTCTCAAATAGGCCTTGAGCATATTAGTGTGTTGCCTTGCAGAGGGCTCTACGTATGAACATCTGCGCGGTAATCCATTCGGCATCCTGTGCTCTTACTGTAGTCTGCCGTTTAGTATCATTAAATCAAATCAAATCAAATCGAATCATTCATTTGCAAAAGGCGCATGGGGTGCTGGGGTGCTGTGGTGCTGTCGAGATCTTTAGGCCGGCACAAGAGGATTATCTACATAAATACAGCTTTCGAGACCTGCTCAGTAGTGTAGAACATTCACTTTCCTATTTCTTATTTGAAGTTATAGTATGTTATTGCAGTCTGTGAAGAATGTACTTAGTGATCCAGCTTAAAGCAGAAAACAAAAACAGAAAACAAAAACAGAAAAAAAATACGCAGTCGTCTAACAACCACTCTCCCAGGATACGGCCTCTGCAAGCAAGTATATCTGCTTGATTATGCCGCACTTCGATGTAGGGTTCATTGACCGTGGCCGTAGCCCACGCCAGAAGACGAGCCCTCGCCGCCTTTGTCGTAGTAGTATCCCGGTTGACTGTGGGCATACACGACCTGCTGGCCGCTGGGCTACTGAGCCGCGCGGTGCACCAGATACCACGCCAAATAATCTTGCCACGCCTGCCACTCGGCGCCTCCATTCTCCCCACTGAAGGTTGGCTCAGGTAAGCCGTGAGCAAGCAGATAATACATATACGCCTGCCACGCCTCAGCCTCGGGGAGCACCTCCTGCCGAGTCACCGGGGCTCCGGCAGCGGGTGGGTCGCCTCTGATCCCCTCGCCGTGTCCCACGCCCTGGTGACGGCTGCGGCTGCTCTGGGAATTGGCTGCGTGGCTGCTCTGGTGACGGCTGCGGCTGCTCTGGGAACTGGCTGGGCGGCTGCTCTGGGAATTGGCTCGGCGGCTGCTCTGGGAATTGGCTGGGTGGCTGCTCTGGGAATTGGTAGGGCGGCTGCTCTGGGAATTGGCTGCGCGGCCGCGTCTGCCTCGCTGAAAATACTTAGCGATGGCGTCGTGCCACTGTTCGATTGTCGAGTGGGCATTGTCAACATCCAGGTCGCTGCATTTAGGGCAGACGGTGTCCGGAGCATATTGACCGCACATGCGCTCAACCGTAGATGTGCACAGGACTCCTCCCCCAGCGTCGCAGTATCTGAAATAATCGATGACTTTGGCAATTCTCTTCTTGCAGTCGCCTTCGCATTTAATATATTTGAGATCGAGTCGACACATGATGGGATTGATAGTATAATTATAGGGAGAGTGTCGAGAGCTGTGCTTCTTGAACCGGTTGGAATTGATGTAGTTTGATGCTGTTAAGAGTTGATGTGATGATGTTGTGATGATGATAGAAACGAAACTGAAAAGACACTGACATGCCGGTCATATTTATATACAGCTCAACGAAGTGAACATTGAGAAGTGAATAGCCATATTCACAATGTGTAGTATATTCACCGTGATGGGGTCTTGTTCGAACAGAATTCCCTTGTTCTGCAGAGAACAAGATGTTCACGAGGAGAGTATTGGCCAAAGGCATTCACTCAGTGGCATCAAAAGCTTTTGTTCAGCCCAGCGCAATGGCGGTTTTATCCATCTAGTGTTCATTGCGTCCAGTACTGTGTTTAAGCATTCAGTTTGTTATTGCGTCTTGTTCAGAGAACTAGGTTTAGTGTTCTTGAATAGCTTGTGATTGTCAATCTGTGCATCATGTTCACGATATTCAGGCCATCCACGCGTATATATACCTCGGTTTGAGGTTAACAAAAAGCAAACATCATCACCACAACAGCAACATCATCACCACAGCACAAAATTACCATGAACGAGACACCAGAACTGGCGGTGCCAGAGCCATCGGCCGCTGCACGGAGTTTTGCAAGCATCCCGGAGCTTATCATGCACGTCGTCGACTATGTAAGTCCCCTTTACCCCCCACGTGAGATTACCATGGCCCAGATACTGACCTTTAGGTGGACGAGGACGACCTTGCAAACACGCGGCAAGTCAACATGGCCTCTTGTGAAGTTGCCACAAAGCGTATGTTCTACAGCTTCCGCGTGCACAACGCCGAGTACCCCGGCATGGAGCTGGACGATCTGGTCAAGGAACCGCTCATCAATGACCGTATCTTGCGCCATGTGCGTGTGCTCTACGTCAATGCGTACAGCAGAGACTTGATCGAAACAACGACGGGGCACCTGGTCGCCGAAAAGTTGCTGCCCTTTATGCCCCGGCTCAAGGCATTCCACTGGAGCGAGGGATTCATTCCCGACGTGGTCATCAGTGCCTTGTCCAAGCTCTGCCCCGAGCTGACAATACTGGACATTAAGTATCAGCGGGGCACGCGGGAGACGCCAAAGGACAAACTGGTCACTGGCTATACAATGCCCAGATTTTCCGTGCTTCGGAATCTGGAATCGCTCACGCTGCGGTACTTTAATGGCCCGAACCTGGTGGCGTGGTGCGACGAGCTGGTACAGCTGTTCAAGAACAACTCGGCCACGCTCAAGCACCTGCACCTGTGCACATCGCCCATTTTGAACCAGCTCCCACCCGACGAAGGTGAGACGGCGCCGCTGGCCGCGTCCATGCGGGAGTTGTGGACTAAGCTGGATGCGTTTCACCCGATTAATGACCAAGTACACAGAGTGCATTCATGGCATGACAGGACCCTGGCCTACATATTCCACACGTATGCCTCAGTCGGCGGCGAGCCGCTGCGTCTTGAACACCTAAATCTCGGATGGACGACCTCATGGCGATTCCAACGCGAAGCTCTCGCCAAATTCGTCCACCTGCATCACTTGAAGGAGATCGCTTTGGGGATCACGGCCGCACATTGGTACCCCGAATTGGAGAACCATCCCTTTTTCGACTTTCTGAGAAGGCTGTCCCAGTTAAAGATCCAAGGTGGAGATGTTCAGCCAGTCGTTCAAGAATTCGCCGATGCCATGGAGAACACCTACTGCGCTCTCTGGGCAATTAACTGCATCAACTGCCCCAATCTGCGCGCCATTGTGGCAATATTCACAACACACACTATTCAAAGCATGCTCATCACATCCGGCTGGGTCAAACCGGAATGGCTGCGACAATTGGCGGTAGCCACCAATCTACGATCCCTCCAATGGACTGATCATGTACGCCGCTCTGAATGTTTGCATATTTTGTCACTGCCGCCCCGTGCGCAGAATGGGCGGTACTCGAATGTTCTCAACGGACCAGTCCACCTCCGAATGTCGAATTTGCAGTGTGGCCCCTCCTCTCTGCATAGGTTTCGTCAGAGCGAGTTGTCTTCCACTGGGGAGACGATCAACTCCAGCCCGGCGCAAGAACCTGAGCAGAACCTGTCCTTTGACCGTAAGCTTGAGTGGATGGTCAACTCAGACACGGGCATCATCGAGGGTCTGTTCTTGGGCATTGAGGCGCGGCGTATCAGGGCTGGTGTGCCGTTTAAAGCTCTGCACGTAATCGGTCGCCAGCTGGCAAAGCTACAAAAGCTCTCGCAGCTCCTCATACAGCTCGAAGAGAGTCCCACCGGTGATGCCAACGCTGAAGAACGCGAAAGGATGCGTTCTGAAGTCAAATGGTTTGTCGGGATATGTGGAAATAACCCAAAGTTTGTCCTCCCCTTTGTAATGTACTCGCGCTCGATCGAGTATGTCAAGGTGGCGGAGACGGCTTGGCGGGTAGTGCGGGACAGCGCAGGTGAGGTGCAGCTGAAGAAGCTGAGACGGCACGAGGAGGACGCGGTCGAGTTGTTCCGGCTTTATGCACGGGTGGACGACTGCACATGGGGATAATCAGGGCTGGAGAAGACGCCTCTTACAGGATTAGAGCAGACAGACAGTGTCTGAACGTTATTCACGTGGCTGTGATGGACGGAAAACCACAAAGTGGTTGGGAGTCCTAACAAACGGCTTAAAAGGAGGGTTGGCCTCAGAATAATACATTCCAGGATAGCCGCCTATCTCGGGCTATGGATAGGTAGGGCGCAGGCGCCCTGCAACTCAAAATAAATAGAAAAGCAGACCAGAATAACAGAAGACCAAAGCATCCCGTATTAAGGAGTTCTCGGTCTAACGGTAACAGTGTCGACATCGACAGTAACAATACATCTTCTGCTTCGTCACTCATTACACCTTGTTAAGTCTACCCACAGGCAGAGTAATTTTGGTCAATGTACTCTATGTAGCTAGTCTAACATCTTCATTGGTTTTGCTACTTTTGTAACAGTGGGCGACACACTTGAAGGCAGTATGGGACCCCTCCTCAGGCCAACCTTGAGGAGTGAACAGGCATATTCACCATGATGGAGGGATCTGTCCTCAAAGAACAGATTGCCCACGTTGTGCACAGAGCAATATGCACAGGAGTAGAATAGTGTCCGAAGATAAGCAAAACAGAAGCGAATCATCTTGATTGCTATTGCCAGTAAATTTTTGGGACTAGAGCACTCATCGTGTCATCAATACTTGTCCAAGATCTTGAAGACATCCTCCCACGTCCCCCAGCGACGTCTGCCCCGGTTCTGCCACAGCTCGAACCGCTCACACAGCTGGCACGGCTCGTTCATGGCGCCCATTATGACCACTACGTGTACAGCTCGTAGTACCGGATCCTAGACACGGCGTCCACCGCGACAACGAGATGTCCGGGTCCTGGGCGTGTCGTAACTCGTAAACGGACGACTATGTGTGTCCGGGGCAGGTGTGTTCATTGCGTCCACTACTGTGTTTAAGCATTCACTTTGTTAGTAACTGTAGGTTTAGTGTTTCATCGCATAGCCTGTAATTTTCAACCTGTGCATGTGACGGGCCAAGGCCACGAGATGGCTTAGTCATAACGTAAGCCAGACCCACGTGACGAGGGCGAGAAGGAACACGTAAGCGAGTAGAGCAGAGTGGGACAGGCGCAGAGTTTATACCTGCCCACATCGCTCTCTTCCTCTCTCTCCTCTCTTCCCTTTTTCTGTATCTTTGTTCTTTTAGTTATCCAATTCAACACGTTTCATCTGTTTCTTTTCTTTGGCTGCCTACGCAAAGTCCACCAGCTAGGCCGTTACAGTGCATCATGTTCGCGATCTTCAGAGCATCAAATGCAGTGCTCTACCATTCACTTCTAGCTATGCTGTAAAAGCTTTTCAGGACACGACATGGTCGACGGCTATTCACTCGACTCTTCAGAGCGCAGTGATCTACCTCACTATAGCCTGGCACATGCCATTGCATCCTACCGTGTAACGGCCTAGCTGGTGGACTTAGCGTAGGCAGCCAAAGAAAAGAAACAGATGAAACGTGTTGAATTGGATAACTAAAAGAACAAAGATACAGAAAAAGGGAAGAGAGGAGAGAGAGGAAGAGAGCGATGTGGGCAGGTATAAACTCTGCGCCTGTCCCACTCTGCTCTACTCGCTTACGTGTTCCTTCTCGCCCTCGTCACGTGGGTCTGGCTTACGTTATGACTAAGCCATCTCGTGGCCTTGGCCCGTCACATACCGCGGCCAAAGAACGAGTACGTGAAGTTTGGCCAAGTCAGCACTTTATCTCGATCCGCGCTCCTTTCCGAGGCCGATATGGAAATTTGAGAGACGACATGCCGTTGGTTTTGTGTTTCGTGTGAATTCTGTGCTGTAAGTCAAAGACATGTGCCGCACTGGCGACTTACAGCAGCGGACAAGTCTCAAGCAGTTCTCGAGCATATCGTGTTGCCTTGCAGAGGGCTCTACGTTGTCTGGTTCGGTGTCCTGTGCTCTTAGTGAAGTCTGCCGTTTAGCATAATTTAATCTGATCAATTGATCAATTGACAGAAGGCCGATGGAGTGACGATGTGCTATCGAGATTTTTTATTATCTATATCTGTAAAGAATGTAAATAATTTAATGATCCGAATCAAAGTCAAAATAAGAAGACAAAAAAAGAAAAAGAAAAGAATAAAGAATAAATAAGCAATTCGCCAATAGTCAGGATTGACTGAGTAAGGCGAATAATTATAATAATAAATAAGCAATTGAACAACCATTCTCCCTGGACACCGCCTCTCCAAGCAAATATCTCTGCTTACAGGCCTCACAGCCCGGCCGCTCCTACGATGGCTCATCCGCAGCGAAAGACTCCCGGAGTACCGCCTCGCCAGTGAACTGGAAAGGTCACCGATGCCGGAGTGAGACCACACTTGCACAACAGTGCTCATCTCCTTTGTTTAAGCTTGCTTTACTATTTCATTGCTTCCATTTGGTTTTGTGTTTACGTTGGTTTGCTTTCCGTTTGTTTTGTTTGTCATTTATTTATGTAGGCAACCGCGGCCTACCACGCAGCTACATATGTAACATACCAACCCACATAGTTCAGCGACAGTTTTTACCCCAGAGGGTTCTGTCAACACAGGCGCCAATAGTCAGGATTGACTGAGTAAGGCGAATAATTATAATAATAATATCTCTGCTTATCTACACCGAGGCGTGATTTAGGGTTCATTGATCGCGGCCGTAGCCCGCACCGGAAGACGAGCCCTCGCCATTGTTATAGCAGTAGCCCGTTTGACTGTAGTCATTCACGACCTGCTGCCCGCTTGGCTACTTAGGCGGGCGAGACTCGGCCAGCCACTTCTGCCAGTGCTGAAGCAGTTCAGCATCGGGTACCGTAGACAAGCCGAGCTCGCGCCGATGGTCCAGAAACAACTGCCATCTGTCAGACTCCATGTGAGCCTCCCGCTGTCCAAAGGTCTTCTGGTCATTGGCAAAGATATTGGCTCGCTGCAACCACGCAGAGATGGGGTGGAGCCACTCGTTGATTGTTGAACGGTCATTCGGACTGTCAACTGCCCGGCCGCTGCATTCAGGGCACACAGTGCTCGGAGCATATTCACCACACAAGCGCCGCACCGCTGAAGAGCACATGACACTTGATCTGTTGCAGTATTCGAAATAAGTGATGGTCTTGGCGTGTTGCATATGGCACCTGCTGCATCGAATATCTTGGGATCTGAGTCGACACATCATGGGACTGATAGTATAAATATATGGAGAGTGTTGGGAGCTGCGCTTTTTGAACCGGTTGTAATTGATGTGGTCTGATGTTGCTTAAGAGTTGATGTGATGACATAGAAACGAAACCGAAAAAGACACTGACATGTCGGACATATTTATATACAGCTCAATGAGATCAACATCAAAAAGTGAATAGCTATGTTCACCGCGATGGGGGTCTTTTTCAGAGATCTGTAGATTCAGTGTTTCTTCGTATAGCTTGCGATTGTCAATCTGTGCATCATGGTAGCGTTCTTCAGGCCATCCAATGCAGTGCTCTACCTCACTATAGCCTGGCACATGCCATTGCTTTGCTTGGAATCGCCTCGGCACTGCACAGCGGCCGACAGAGGCACCGGCGTGCTAGGGTGTGGCACAATTTACGGTCACTCATCTGCGACAGTGGCGGCGGCGGCGGCGGTTGGGGCCCAATACGTTGCCAACTGCATGGAAGGATAGTCGACACTGCGCAAAAGCTTGATTGTTGGTCTGGCCAGTACGCTGCATTACGGAGCGCTAAAGGTGAGCGACGCTGGCGAGCTTGCTGCCGGTCTGCTTCCTCTCCCTGCTGCCGAGGGACAAGGCTGACCAAGATGCCTTGCAAATGAGCCTGGTGTCTTTGATGAAGGCGTTTGTAGGCTGACAGGCCGATAACGTGCCGACCATGGCCTTGGAACGGGTCTATGTGACACACTCGGCGCCTGTGCACAGGTCCATCGTTGATCACGCAGCGGCATCTATAGAATACCTATATCACTGGCGAGGCCTGGTTTCTTCCCGCTAATTTCCACAGCACCGACCTATTGATCCTGGTTTGGCAGGGCCCAGGTCTGCCCATGACTACAGTGTTGGTGTAGAAGAAGAACCGGTAGAGTCCGCTCGAGCACAGCGACAAGATCCAATGGGAGGCGCGCCTAGACGCTAAGCACAACACTGGTGACTTACACCAGCGGACTAGTCTCAAATAGGCCTTGAGAATAGTGTGTTGCCTTGCAGAGGGCTCTACGTATGAACATTTGCGCGGTAACTCATTCCGCATCCTATGCTCTTACTGTAGTCTGCCGTTTAGTATCATTAAATCAAATCAAATCAAATCGAATCATTCATTTGCAAAAGGCGCATGGGGTGCTGTGGTTCTGTGGTGCTGTCGAGATCTTTAGGCCGGCACAAGAGGATTATCTACATAAATACAGCTTTTGAGACCTGTTCAGTAGTGTAGAACATTCACTTTTCTAATTCTTCTTTGAAGTTATAGTATGTTATTGCAATCTGTAAAGTACTTAGTGATCCAGCTTAAAGCAGAAAAAAAACAAAAAAAAAACAATACGCAGTCTGTCTAACTGTGGGTTTGCAGCAAGGGGTTTATTGAGATGGCAATAGAATGTAGATTGGTGAACGTGATCGACACTGTTACCGTGATCGATACAGAGTCAGAAGGGGTTTCCTAAAGCTGTGTATCAATCTGGGTGGTAAGTCTGGTCTTCTCCTTCTTCTAATCTGAGATGCAGGGCGCCAGCGCCCTGCCTATTTATACCCCATGATGGGCGGCCATGTTCCATTCTGAGGCCAACTCTACTTCACGTCGTTTGTCCTTCCTACTGTCTGTTTGTTCTTGAGGCCAACCTTCTTTTCATGCCGTTTGTTAGGACTCCAAACCACTTCGTGGTTTTCCGTCTATCACAGTCACGTGAATAATGATCCGACACTAACAACTATTCTCCCGGAATACGGCCTCTGCAAGCATATATATCTGCTTGTTTATGCCGCACTCCGATGTAGGGTTCATTGACCGTGGCTGTAGCCCGCGCCGGAAGACGAGCCCTCGCCGCCGTTGTCGTAGTAGTATTCCGTTTGACTGTCGGCATACACGACCTGCTGGCCGCTGGGCTGCTGAGCCGGGCCGTACACCAGATACCACGCCAAATAATCTTGCCACGCCTGCCACTCGGCGTCTCCATTCTCCCCCTGGAAGGTTGGGTGAGGCAAGCCTTGAGCGGTCAGATAATACAACCACGCCTGCCACGCCTCAGCCTCGGGGAGCACCTCCTGCCGAGTCACCGGGGCTCCGACAGCGGGTGGGTTGCCGCTGATCAACCCGCCGTGTGCCATGTCCTGGGAACGGCTGCGCTGGGCATTGGCAGCGTTTTCGGCTTGCTGCAATTGTTCATTTCTGCGTTGGATCCACGCAGCGGCTGCCTTATTCCACTCATCCATTGTTGAACGGTGAATCGATCTGTTTCGCCGCTGGCTGCAATGAGAGCATTCGATGCTCGGAGGATATCTCTTGCACAAGTCCTGCTGCATTGCAGGGCACAGGGAAGTTCTGCCATTACAGTAAATGGCATAAGTGATGACTCTGGCATCAGGCTTAGCGCACTTGGCGCAATTAATTGCATCAGTGTTGACGCGACACATGGTCAGACAGGTAATATGGATGTATGGAGAGTGTTGGGAGATGAGCTGCTTGAACTGGTTGGAACTGGTGTGGTTTGTTGTTGTCAAGAGTCGATGTGATGATGTTGAGATGATGTTGTGATGATAATAGTAACGAAGCTGAAAAAGACACTGACATGCCGGTCATATTTATATACAGCTCAACGAAGTGAACATTCAGAAGCAGTGAACAGCCATGTCACAACGTGTGTCATATTCATTGTGATGGGGGTCTTGTTCAGGAACATCATTTCTTTATGGCGCAGAGAACAAGATATACACGAGAGTATTGGTCAAAGGAACTCACGCAATGGCATCAAAAAGTCATGTTCAGCCCAGCAGAATGGCAGTTTGATCGATCTAGTGTTCATTGCGTCCAGTACTGTGTTTAAGCATTCACTGTGTTATTGCGTCTTGGAGGTGTAGGTTTAGTGTTTCATTG
This sequence comes from Ophiostoma triangulosporum, assembly GCA_029298705.1. NCBI lineage: Eukaryota > Fungi > Ascomycota > Sordariomycetes > Ophiostomatales > Ophiostomataceae > Ophiostoma > Ophiostoma triangulosporum. Next base: position 214,260 of record JANSLO010000008.1, on the reverse strand, counting down.
TATAGCTTGCGATTGTCAACCAGTGCATCATGTTCGCAATCTTCAAGCCATACAATGCAGTGATCTACCATTCACTCCTAGCCATAAAAACTCTCCAGGACACAAATGGTCGACGGCTATTCACTCGACTCTTCAGGGAGCAGTGATCTACCTCACTATAGCCTGGCACACGCCATTGCATCCTGCCGCGGCCAAAGAACAAGTACGTGAAGTTTGGCCAAGTCAGCACTTTACCTCGATTTGCGCTCTTTTCCGAGGGAGCAGCTCTCCTATGCTTGGACTCGCCTCGGCTCTACACAGCGGCCGGCGGCAGCACCGGAGTGCTATCGTGCGGCACATTCTGCGGTCACTCATTCGCGGACCGGGTCGACCTTTATTGCTTACGAGTCCAGTGTCATTTGGCAAGAGGAGGCCGATATGGAAATCTGAGAGACGACATGCCGTTGGTTTTGTGTCTCGTGTTACGTCCTGTGCTGTAAGCTAAACAAATGTGACGCAATGGCGACTTACAGCAGCGGACTAGTCCCAAGTAGGTCTTGAGTGTTGTCTTGCAGAGGGCTCTACGTATAAACATCTGTCAGGAAGATCTACCCAGAGCTACAGACTTCTTCCTGGTTACCATCCCACTCAGAGGGGAGGGGCTACAGCGCGACAAGGCCGGGAAACGGCCGCTGGCTCTATCTGCATTCATAGATGATTTTATGTAGTACGATATAGTTAGGCTAGACGCGAGTCGACATTATGTCCTCACGCGTCGGATACGATACCGAAAGGGAGGTCGCGCTACACGGAGTGTACGTGAGGCTGGTACGTGGGGTGTAGTAGCCACGACGCAAAAATCTAATCAATCAATCAAACGTCTGCCAGGTAATCACTCCCACGTCCTATATATATATATTTATTCGCCTTACTGAGTCAATCCTGACTATTGGCGCCTGTGTTGACAGAACCCTCTGGGGAATAAACTGTCGCTGGACTATGTAGTTGCTGCGTAAAAGCTATATACAAAGTGTGTGTTGTCGTGAAAATTAGCGAGATACATGATATGCCGTAGCAAATAGCCCCCTAAACTATCCCTCAGATTGCTCTTCATTAGTACCATTTCCCCCACTAAAGATTCGTTTCCGCGTTGGTCATTGGACACCAGACACTTCGAGGGAGACCTGTAGTAACCGGCTTACACCTGATTCATGGGGGCGAGGCCACCAAACTCGCCCAGCACTACACAGGGGCGGCGGCCCCTCCTCGAAGGTCGACGGTGCCGGGGTACGAATTAATTGACCAGAAAAATTCGCAAGTCAAGAAGTGCCCATGCAGGAATCGAACCTGCTACCTCTAGGAGGTACACCCAGCGCCTTGACCACTGCGCCACTGGGGAACTCCCACGTCCTATTCTCTTACTGTAGTCTGCCGTTTGGCAAAATTCAATCAGATCAAATTATCAGTTCCAAAAGGACGATGAAGTGCTGTGGTGCTGCCGAATTCTTTGGCTCAGCACCATAGCATAATCTTTATTGTTATTGGCGACCTGTTCACTTTGTTATTTCTTTTTTGATTTGGTTTAAAAAACAAAACACAAATACATAGTCTATATAAAATGCATTCTCCCAGGACACCGTCCACGCAAGCGAACGCCTCTGCTTGTCAACGCAGCGCTGCGATGTAGGGCTCATTGACCGTGGCCGTTGCCCGCCCCGGAAGACAAGCCCTCGCCGTTGTTATAGTAGTAGCCCATTTGACTGTAGTCATTCACGACCTGTTGACCGCTGGGCTCCTGAGACTGACCGGACGCGGCCAGCTACCCCTCCTAGTCCTCGAACAGGATATCATCAAACTCCAGAGACAAGTGGTACTCGCGCCGATGGTTCTTAAGCACCTGCCACCTGTGAGACTCTATGTGAACCTCTCGCTGCTCAAAGGTCTGCTTGGCATTGGCCAAATCATTGGCTCGCTGAAACCACACAGCGATGGGGTCGAGCCACTCATAGATTGTTGAACGGTCATTCGGACTGTCAACTTCCCGGTCGCTGCATTCAGGGCAGACGGTGCTCGGAGCATATTGGCCGCACATGAGCCGCACCATTGAAGAGCACAGGGCACTTGATCTGTTACAGTATTCGAAATAAGTGATGGTTTTGGCGTGTTGCCTATGGCACCTGCTGCATCGAATATCTTGGAAGCTGAGTCGACACATGATGGGAATGACAGTATAAACGTATGGAGAGAGTTGGGAGCTGCGCTTTTTGAACCGGTTGGATTTGATGTGGTTTGATGCTGTTAAGAATTGATTTGATGATGTTGATCATGTTGTGGTGATAATGGAAACGACACCGAAAAAGACACTGACATGCCGACATATTTATATGCAGTTTAATGAGGTCAACATAAAGGAGTGATTAACCATGTTCACAATGTGTGCGATATTCACCGCGATGGGGGTCTTTTGCTTTTCTAGAACGCCTCGCGATGGCACTGCACAGCGGCCGGTGGCGGCACCGGCGTGCTATTGTGCGCCACAATTTACGGTCACTCATCTGCGACGGTGGCGGAGGCGGCTGTTGGTGCCCAATACGTTGCCAACTGCATGAAAGGATCGTCGGCACTGCGCCAAAGCTTAATTGTTAGTCTGGCCAGTACGCTGCATTACGGTGCGCTAAAGGTGAGCGACGCTGGCGAGCTTGCTGCCGGTCTGCTTCCTCTCCCTGCTGCCGAGGGACAAGGCTGACCAAGATGTCTTGCAAATGAGCCTGGCGTCTTTGATGAAGGCGTTTGTAGGCTGACAGGCCGATAACGTGCCGACCATGGCCTTGGAACGGGTCTATGTGACACACTTGGCGCCTGTGCACAGGTCCATCGTTGATCACGCAGCGGCATCTATAGAATACCTATATCACTAGCGAGGCCTGGTTTCTGCCCGCTAATTTCCACAGCACCGACTTACTGATCCCGGTCTGGCAGGGCCCAGGTCTGCCCATGACCACAGTGTTGGTGTAGAACATGAACCGGTAGAGTCCGCTCGAGCACAGCGACAAGATCCCATGGGAGGCGCGCCTAGACGCTAGGCACAAGTAAGCATACCGCACTGGCGACTTACACCAGCGGACTAGTCTTAAATAGGCCTTGAGCATAGTGTGTTGCCTTGCAGACGACTCTACATATAAACATCTGCCCGGTAAACACCCCGGCGTCCTGTGCTCTTACTATAGTCTGCCATTTAGTATCATTAAATCAAATCAAATCAAATCAAATCACCAATTTACTGGAGTGATGATGTACTGTCGAAATCTTTTATTGTATATTTGTGGGGTTCTTGTCGACCTGTTCAGTAGTGTAAGACGTCCACGCTATTTCTTCTTCAAATCAGTTTTGGTATTTTATTGCAGTTTGTAAAGATGTACGTACTGATCCGACTTGAAGCAAAAAACAGAATTTAATCCACAGTCTAGCAACCATTCTCCCGGGACATCGTCTTGGAAGCGCACATCTCTGCTTGTCTACACCACGCTGCGATGTAGAGGTCATTGACCGTGGTCGTAGGCCCTACCGGAAGACGAGCCCTCGCCGCTGTTGTCGTAGTAGTAGCCCGTGTGACTGTAGTCATTCACAACCTGCTGCCCGCTGGGCTACTGAGACTGGCCGGACGCAGCCAACCATTCATCCCAGTCCTCGAACAGGAGATGATCAAACTCCAGAGACAAGTGGAACTCGCGCCGATGGTTCATAAACGCCTCCCACTGTTTAGCCTCGTGTAAAGCATCCTCCTGGCTGAAGAGCTGCCGGCCCTGACTCTGGTGCCACTCAGCGATTGCGGCGTACCATTCATAGATGGAAGAACGGTTTTTTTTCGTGTGAACTGCCCGGCCTCTGCACCGAGGGCAGATGAGGTTCGGAGAATATTGAGTGGAATAGCGCCGCTTCGCTGCAGTGCACAGGACATATGAGTTGGTACAGTACTCGACGTCCGCGATGGCTTTGGTGCTCGATTTGTGACAGCCTCTGCATTGAATCCATTTCATTTTGACTTCACACATGATGGGACTGATAGTATAAAATTATGGAGAGTTTTGGGAGCTGCGCTGCGTGAACTGGTTGGAACTGAGGTTTTTTGTTGTTCTCAAGTGTTGATGTGATGATATTGTGATGATAACAGAAACGAAACCGAAAAAGACAACGAAATACCGGTGTTGTTGTCAAGAGTTGATGTGATGATGCGATGATGTTGTCATAATTTTGTGATAATGTTGTGATTGTCGGAATGTTGACCAGCAGCATCGAGGAGGGTTGTCCACAACGTCTCTTTCCTCGGTAGGAAGTCTTCCTTCCTCGACAGGGAGGAGGCTTTGTTTGTTGTGTCAGCAACTGGAAGGAAGGGGGGTGTTTGTTTATCTTTATATGAAGGGATTGGACTCGGTCTGACCAGTATTAATAGGCGAGACAGAAGCGCCCTACATTTCTAGAGTTTGACAGAAACAAGACCAGTTTACAAGAAGATCAGAGCATCCCGCATTAAAGGAGTGCTCGGTCTGACAGTGACAGTGTCGATAACGACAAGAACAATACTACCTTCTTCACTTGCAGTCAACACCTTGCTAAGTCAACCCACAGTGATGATAATAGAAACGAAACTGAAAAGACACTGACATGCCGGACATATTCATGTACAGCTCGATAAAGCCAACACTGAGAAGCGAATAGCCATATTCACAATGTGTAGCATCTTCACCGTGATGGGGTCTTGTTCGAACAGCATTCCCTTGTTCTGCAGAGAACAAGATGTACACGAGGAGAGTACTGGTCAAGGCATTCCCGCAATGGCATTAAAACGTTTTGTTCAGCCCAGCACAATGTCGGTTTGATCCATCTGGTGTTCATTGCGTCCAGTACTGTGTTTAAGCTTTCAGTTTGTCATTGCATCTTGTTCAGAGAACTAGGTTTAGTTTTTTATTGAATAGCTTGCGATTGTCAATCTGTGCATCATGTTCACGATCTTCAGGCCAACCACGCGTATATATACTTTGGTTTGAGGTAAACAGAAAGCAAACATCTTCACGACAACAGCAAACATTATCACCACGTCATTACCATGAACGAGACACCAGCACTGGCGGTGCCAGAGCCATCGGTCGCTGCACGGAGTTTTGCAAGCATCCCGGAGCTTTTTATGCACGTCGTCGACTATGTAAGTCCCCTTTACCCCCCGCGTGAGCTTACCATGGCCCAGATACTGACCTTAAGGTGGATAATGACGACCTTGCAAACATGCGGCTAGTCAACATGGCCTCTTGTGAAGTTGCTACAAAGCGTATGTTCTACAGGTTCGGCGTGCACAACGCCGGGTACCCCGGCATGGAGCTGGAAGATCTGGTCAAGGAACCGCTCATCAATGACCGTATCTTGCGCCATGTGCGTGTGCTCTACATCAATGCGTACTGCGAGAATATGATCGAAACAAGGACAGGGCACCTGGTCGCCGAAAAGCTGCTGCCCTTTATGCCCCGGCTCAAGGAGTTCCGCTGGATCGATGGATTCATTCCCGGCGAGGTCATCAGTGCCTTGTCCAAATTCTGCCCCGTGCTGACAGTACTCAACATTAAGTATCAGCGGGGCACTGTAATGTTGCACGGGCAGCCAGATGACATACTGGTCACTGGCTATACCATACCCAGATTTTCCATGCTTCGGAATCTGGAATCGCTCACGCTGCAATACTTCAATGGCCCGAACCTAGTGGCGTGGGGCGACGAGCTGGCACAGCTGTTCAAGAACAATTCGGCCACGCTCAAGCACCTGCACCTTTGCACATCGCCGATTTTGAACCGACTCTCAGTCCCAGATGACGACGAGGCGTCCCCGCTGGTCCCGCTGGCCGCGTCCATGCGGGAGTTGCAGGCCAGGCTGGATACGTTTCACCCGATTAATGACCTGGTAGATTCATGGCATGACAGGATCCTGGCCTACATATTCCACAAGTATGCCTCAGTCGGCGGCAAGCCGCTGCGTCTTGAACACCTACATCTCGGGTGGACGGCCACATGGCGAATCCAACGCGAAGCTCTCGTCAAATTCGTGCACCTGCTTCACTTGAAGGAGATCTCTTTTGGGCGCACGGCCGCAAAAATTGACTCTGAACTGGAGAACTATCCCTTTGACGAGTTTCTGGGAAGGCTGTCCCAGTTAAAGCTCCAAGGTGGCAATGTTCAGCCAGTCGTCCAAGAGCTCGCCGATGCCATGGAGAGTACCGACTGCGCTCTCTGGGCAATTAACTGCGTCAACTGTCCTAATCTACGCGCCATTGCGACACCATTCGCAACGACTGTTATCCATAACATGCTCATCTCGTCCGGCTGGGTCAAACCGGAATGGCTGCGACAATTGGCGGTAGCCACCAATGTGCGATCCCCCCGAATGGCCGATATTGTACGCCCCTTTGAATGTTTGGACATTTTGTCCCATGCGCAGATTGAGCGGTTCGCGAGTCATCTCAAGGAACCAATCCACCTCCGAATGTCGAATGTGCATTGTGGTCCCTCCTTTCTGCGTACGTTTAGTCAGAGCGAGTTGTCATCCACTGGGGAGACGACCAACTCCAGCCCGGCGCACGAAGCTGGGCAGAACCCATCCTTTGACCGTAGGCTTGAGCGGATGGTCAACAGAGACAAGGGCATTATCGAGGGTCTGTTCTTGGGCATTGAGGTGCTGCGTCTCAGGGATGGTATGTCGAAAAACTATCTGCAAGTAATCGGTCGTCAGCTGGCAAAGCTACAAAATCTCTCGCAGCTCCTCATACGGCTCGAAGAGAGTCCTACCGGTAATGAGAACGCCGAAGAACTGCAAAGGATGCGTTCTGGAGCCGAAGCGTTGGTCGTGCACTGTGGAAACGACACAAAGTTTGTCCTCCCCTTTGTACAGTACTCGCGCTCGATCGAGTATGTCAAGGTGGCGGACACGGCTTGGCGGGTAGTGCGCGACAGCGCAGGTGAGGTGCAGCTGAAGAAGCTGAGATGGCACGAGGAGGACGAGATCGAGTTGTTCCGGCTTTATTTACGTGTGGACAACTGCACATGGGGATGGTGAGGGCTGGAAAAGACGTCTCTTCTAGGATCAGAGCAGACAGCCAGAGTGATATTGGTCCATGTAATAAATGTAGCTAGTCTAACATCTTCATTGGTTTTGCTACTTTTGTATCAGTGGGTGACACACTTGAAGGCAGGATGGGGACTCCTCTTCAGGCCAACATTGAGGAGTGAACAGCCAAGTTCACCGTGATGGGGTCTGTCCTCAATGAACAGATTGCCCGCGTCGTGCAGAGAGCAATATGCACAGGAGAAGGGTAGTGTCCGACAAAGAGTCTATTCAAGAAGATATCTATTTAGGAAGATATCCAAGTCATTTATTTGAATATTTCAAGGCTGTCAAAGTGCTTAATTGCCACAATAGTAACCAAGTAAGCAAAACAGAAGCGAATAACCTCGATTGCTATTGCGAGTTAATCTTTGGGACAAGAGCACTCACTGTGTCTTCAATACTTGTCGAAGATTTTGAAAATAGCCTCGCACGTCCTCCAGAGGCGTCTACCCCCGGCCCCGCCACAGCTCGAACCGCTCTTACAGCCCGCACAGCTCGTTCATGGCGCCAACTATGGCCACTACGTGTACAGCCCGTCGTACCGGATACTAGACACGGCGTCCACTATACAGCTCAATGAAGTCAACATCAAGAAGTGAATAGCCATGTTCACAACGTGTGCCAAATTCACCGAGATGGGAGTCCCGTTTAGAGAACAAGATGTACACGAGTATTGGTTAAGGGAATTCACTCAGCACTATATCGGTATGATACATCTAGTGCTCAGGGCGTCCAGGTCTGTGAGTAAGCATTCACTTTGTTGTTGCGTCTTAGAGATGTAGTGTTTCATTGAGAACTGCGATGCAGGTCGTTGTTTTCTTAGCTGGACACTGCATACAGTCGTACCAATACCATACCATAACGAGACTCTTACTTCCCTTTACACTTATACGTAGTGTACCGTTTCAACTCTAGACACAAATATAGAAACTGTCTCTCTTCAATACTTCATCATCTTGGAAAGTGTTGATGCGTTGGAAGCAGGGCATATTGATTACGTAATATACATAGATACATATTGCAGCTGGGCGTCTCTCATCGTGTTTTGTTTGGCTGGCGCAAGTTGGGCAGGGAGAAGGAAGAAAGGAAGAGAAAAAAATGGCAAAACAGCAATAGCTATTAGAGTTTTGTTCATGACGTTATTTCATGAGTTTTTGCTGACTATGCACATGGCGGACGATTATCGTGAGAACAAAGGCGTCATTTTCCAACTGTTCATTTCTTTGTCTTTCTTCGTTTGACTAGTCCAGTTAGTACATAGACCTGCTATCTCTCAGGCCCGTCTGACCTGTAGGTTAGCTTGGTGTAAGCCGTCGTGAGACGTTGTACTGACAAGCCGCCTCAGATAATGTTCAAAGTTCATAAGTGTACATCATGATGGTTGTTGATGTATGCTTATGCTTACTTGTCCCACGTCCCCACCTTCAGGTGGGGTCGTGGGACAAGTACTATGTAGCTACTATTTTCTAGCTCCCTATTGGCTGATGTAGGATTTTAGCGGAGTGAAAGTCACGTGAACTATTATTCTTCTCGACCGATTAAGGGGTGTTTTGCCTCAGAGCCTTGTCTTATGCCGCTGTTGCCTGTTTTGTACAGGCCAGTAGTGCATTCCGAATGTAGACGTTCCTTCCGCGATTTCTCAGCAACGACACGTGGCAAAATCACGTCGTACGTATTCACTGTTTCTGCAATCTACGCGTTATGCTTCAGCTTAAAATAAAGAAAGGGCTAAAGAAAGAACATCACAATCAGTACCTCAATCACACATCACACATCATCGCCATGGATGAGACACCAGCAATGACGGTCCCAGACCCACCGATCGCCGCACGGAGCTTTGTATCCATTCCGGAGCTTCTCATGCACCTCGTCGACTTTGTATGTCCCTTTTACCCTCCGCGTCAGCTTACCATGGCCCGCATACTGACCATCAGGTGGACGAGGACGACCTTGCAGCCATGCGACTCGTCAATATGGCATCGTGTGAATTCGCCTCAAAGCGTATGTTCCACACGTTCCGCGTGCACAACGCCGAGTACCCCGGCATGGAGCTGGAAGATCTTGTCAAGGAACCGCTCATCGGAAACCGTATCTTGCGCCATGTGCGTGTGCTCCACGTCGATGCGTACTGCAAAGATTTGATCGAAACAAGGACGGGGCACCTAGTCGCCGAAAAGCTGCTGCCCTTTATGCCCCGGCTCAAGGCGGTTCATTGGAGCGAAGGATTCATTCCCGACGAGGTCATCAGTGCCTTGTCCAAGCTCTGCCCCGCGCTGACAGTACTGGACATTGAGTATCAGCAGGACACATTGGAGCAGCGACTGAAGAGATTGGTCAATGGCTATACTATCCCCAGCTATGCCATGCTTCGGAATTTAGAATCGCTCAAGCTGCAGTACTTTACTGGCCCGGACCTGGTGGCGTGGTGCGACGAGCTGGCCCAGCTGTTCAAGAACAACTCGGCCACGCTCAAGCACCTGCACCTTTGCACATCACCGATTCTGAGCCGACTCGAACTCGACAACTATGAGACGGCCCCGCTGGCCGCGTCCATGCGGGAGCTGCGGTTCAGGCTAAAACTCCTCCAGCCGGATGATCCCCAAGTACACGATGTACATTCATGGCATGACACGGTCCTGGCCTACTTATTCCACAAATATGCTTCGATCGGCGGCGAACCGCTGTATCTCGAATACCTACATTTTGGGGTGGCCCACTGGCGATTCCAACGCCAAGTTTTCGCCAAATTTGTCCACCTGCATCACTTGAAGGAGATCGTTTTCGGAGACAGTAGTCACAGTACCACACTTTGGCACGGGAGGGACGGATCAGTCTTTGACCATTTGCTGGTCAGGGCGTGCCATCTAAAGCGCCAAGGTGACAATGTTCAGCTAGTCGTCCAAGAACTCGCCGATGCCATGGGGAATACCGAATATGCTTTTTGGGGAATCAACTGCATCAACTGCCCTAATCTACGGGCCATTGCGGTACCTTACACAACGCCCAATATCCAATACCTGCTTATTTTGTCCAGCTGGGTCAAACCAGAATGGCCGCGACAATTGGCGGTAGCCACAGGCATGAGACCCCCCCAATTTGCCAATTGCGTAAGCCATTATTCTCTGCTACCTTTGTCACTGCCGTTCGGTATGCGCTACGACGAATTTTCCTGCAGGCTCAACGAGCCAATTTATCACCGAATGCTGCATGTGCAGTATGACCCTTGCTCTACGGTTGGTCCGAACGGGATCTTTCCCACTGAGGAGGCGGCTCATTTCTGGCAGATTGTTAGACCCGTCCAAGCCCTTGACCGTACGCTCAAGTACGTGGTCAACGCGGACGAGGGCATCATCGAGGGCTTGCTCTTGGGCATTCAGATGCTGCCTCTCGTAAGACGAAATATCAATCAAGTCGTTGGTCCACAGCTGGCAAAGCTCCGGAACCTCTCACAGCTCCTCATGCGGTTTGATATGCGACTGCTCAGTGATGTCGAACTTGATGCATACCAAGATATGCTTTCTCGCGCCAAACCACACGTCGTGGGATATGGAAACGACCCGGAATTTGTCCTCTCCCTTGTACAGTACTCGCGCTCGATCGAGTATGTCAAGGTCGAGGAGACGGCTTGGCGGGTACGGCGGGACAGCGCCGGAAATGCGGTGTATGTCAAGAAGCTAAAAAAGCACGAAGAGGACGCGGTCGAGTTGTTTCGACTACATGCACGGGTCGACTATAGCGGCAAGTTATTTTGAGAGCGGGGGGATAGAGCAGACAAGCAGAAAAAACCATGGTTATATTGCATAGATAGCGAAAACAAGAAGCAATCCAAACGCCAGATGAAAAGACGAAAAAAGTCAGATGCAACGAACAAGTAAGAAGATGGCAACCTAGGCAGAGACACTAGCTAGACAGCCACAGCGTACCGCGGCATCTGGGCCATCTTCTCTTCCAAGCTGAAGTCGCCGTCGGCATACACCATGCGCATGGACGCCTTTTCTTTTTTCTTCTCGCTCTTTTCAGTCTTTTCCGTCCTATCCTTATCGCCGCCAGCCCGCACGCCCGACTCGGCTGCACGGATCATCCGGTCGATATCGTCGCCCGATGCCGGCGCTGCCCCCGAAGCTGCACCCGACACGAGGTCGTCCAGAGTTGATGCACCGCCAAACGCCGCCGGCCGCTGGGGCAGGTCGCCGGGCGCACCAGCAAACTGTCCGGCAAACTGGCCAGGGTAGGGCGGGAACGGTCCTGTCGGTGGCCGCGAGGGAAGACCCGTCATGATGACACCAGGAGCAGCGCCTGCCGGTGCCGTTGTCGGTGCCGCAGTTGCCGCAGCGGCCGCCGGCCCGGTCGGTACATTGGTAGATGCAGTAGCAGCCGCAGCGCCGCCACTGGCACGGAATGCCGCCAGACGCGCCTTGAGCTCGGCGGGCGTCTCCATCTTGAGCTTCTTGGCCGGACGGTTGCTGCCGGGCAGGCCAGGCGGCGGGTTGCCGGTGACGGCCTGGCGCTCGGCGCGGTTCTTGTGGAAGTCGTCAATGATCTTGCTGTTGTGGGCGACGGCGACGTCCTCGGGGATGCCCTCCATGCCAAAGATTTCGACATCGAGGCCGTCGCGGCCGTCGAGTGTGTTCTCGACGCGCGTCAGCGTTTCCTTGTGCACCTGGTTCATGTGAACGGAGAGGCCTGTCGGTAGTTTTGTTAATTTTGTTCAGAGAAACTCGAAAAAGAGAGAGAGAAAGAGAGACCTACCACCCGCCGTGTTCAACCGTCTGCCGCATCGCTCGCACTTGAAATGCTTGGCCTTTTGGTGCGAGATGAGCAGCTTGAGATCCTCAAAGTCGCGCTCGCAGTAGTAGCACCACGCGCGCCCGAGGAGCTCCTCGAGGTCCGGGTAGTTGCGCCGCTTCTTGCCCATCGTCGCGTTGTGGGGGTACGTCTTGGGTAGTTCGGAGTGGACGTGTATGGCTGTCAATGGACGCGTGTCTGTTCAATGGACGTGTGCGGTCAATGGACGCGTGTCTGTTCAATGCAAGGATGTGTCAGTTGTGTCTGCGTCGATAGAAGGCGGTGACGATCTGACGGTGCGTTGATCGCATCGAGAGGCGCGATGCTGCTGCAAGCCTTGCGGCTAGGAAAGCTTCGGCGCTAGTCTGTTTATGGAAGGATGACTAATCGAAGTGTAATGTGTACACACTGTGTATGCACTGTCTCGATATAAAAGACGACTCTAAACAACTTATCAGATGCATAGGTATCCAATACAGAAAGATATCTTTCATTGACACCGTCGAGCTCACTTTATTACAATCAAAAACAATCAAGACACACTCAAGCGAACCAAAAACAAACAAAAAAAAGCACTACACTGTCGAGATATACGATAATTATCACTGCGAGTTCTGATCTAAACAAAAGTTATGTTGCTGCATAGAATTCTATATAAAAACACAATAACCGCAGAGGGTTCTCTCAGGCGCCAATAATCAAGATTGACTGAGCAAGGCGAATAATTTAGAAAATAATGATAATACATCACAAAAGAGTCATGGTCCCCTGGCCGGCACTGACCGCCTTGATGCGCGAGTCAATTTGCAGCGGGTGCCCCTCGTGCACGACAAAGTCGCTCTTGTTGCCCGCCAAGCCCAGCAGCTTGTCCACGTTGCCCGACACAAGAGCCAGCGCCTGCTTCTCCGACAGACGGCCGCCGCCGTTGTGGTAGGCAATGCCCGCCAGCAGTCCCAGATCCCGCAGCAGCCAGTCCTCCTCGAGGCCAATGGCCACCGTGACGCCCGCATCCAGCAGCACGTCGACCGCCGTGCCGTTGGTCAGCGGCGCGCCCGTGAGTGCGCGCCGCTGGTCCCATGACGTGGCGTACGACTGCAGCGGCGCCAGCACGACACCGACACTGGCCTTGCCGAGGGCGTCTGCGACCATGTGCGACTCGGCACCGCCCAGGACGACGAGCCGAATAGACGTACCAGCAGCGGCCTCGACGTCCGCCTTGACCCTGAGCACCGCCGCAATCGTGTCTGCGTGGTGCACCGTCACGACGAGTGGCAGCGCCGCAGACACCACCTGGTGCAAAAAGTACAATTCCGACTCGTCGTTGGCCTCTGCCTTGTACGTGATGGACTTGAGCAGCTTGCGGCGCAGCGCGCCCACGGCGGCCGACAGCGACGGCGTGCTGCCGTGCTTGGCATCGGGTGTCAGCGTGTAGTGCACAGCGGCGTCTGTGGCAAAGACGGCGCCGTCTTCGGCACCGGTGGCCGCGCCCGTAAGGAACCCGGCACTGGTGCCATAGTGCGTAAAGGCGCCGCGGAACTTGGGCGCCGACACGGCGCGCGTGACGCCGTAGCGGTGTGCCACGCTGAGCTTGAGCCCGCCAAAGGCCAGACCGTCGACGCCGCGGCTGAACACGTCGCCGTCGCTGTTGCCGTTGTCCGTGTCGCGCTCCGCGTCGATCTCGTTGAGGCCCAGCATGGAGCCAAAGGCGGTGTAGGCGGGCGCTACGTAGCCGTTGGCGAGCGCCACGAGCTGCTGGCCGTTCTGGCCGTCGCGTGCCGCCGCCACAGCATCCTTGCACGCGCCAATACACGTGATCTTCCCGTTCTGGACGACAACTGAGGACCCGTCCCCATCCTGGATGACGGCGGCGTCTGCGTGCTCGAGCAGCACGCCCTGGACACCTGTAAAGACAACGGTGCCGTCGACGGCAATGGGCTCGCCAGGGATCGTTGCCAGCTTCACGTCCGGCTGGAGCGGGCCCGTCAGCGGCTTGGCCAGCTCGACCGGGTCCGCGTACTGCGCTACACCGTCAATCCAGACCTGGACGGGTGCAGCGCCGACACTCAGCGGGTCGCTGTCCCAGACGACAATGTCTGCATCATAGCCGGCCTCCAGACGGCCGATGCGGTTTCCGAGACCAAGGCGCTCTGCCGGCGCTGTCGTGACAGAGGCAAGCGCTGCGTGGTACGGCAGACCGTAGCGGTAGGCCTTGGCGGCCTCGAACAGGACGTGCTGCGCGTTGAGCACCGGGTTGTCGCTGACGTAGATGGGCGTCAGGTCGTTGTCCCACAGGATCTTGCCGGCGTACTCGGACGCCACGGCCGACTCGGCCTTGTAGTACATGTTGTCGGCAAACATGGCGGACGCGGGCGCGCCGTAGACATCGGCACCCCAGGCGCGTTTCAGAACCTCGGGCACGAGGTAGGTCTGGTGGGCATGGTGGAAGGCGCGTACGGGAAACTCAAACTCGTTGGTGTAGCCGACAAAGGACTCGAGATCGGGCACCGTGTAGCAGTGCGTGTTGACAAAGACCTGGCCGCGCAGCACCGCCGCCAGCGTCTCCCAGCGGATCTCCTGCGGCAGGTACGACGACACCTTGCTTGTCCAGCCCGTGGCGTCTGCGGCGGCGAGCTGCTCGGCCGTCGCACACCAGTCGTCCTGGGCCTGCTTGATCGCCGCGGCCTGCTCAAAGGCGTGCCGGAACTCCCAGGCCTCGCCCAGACGGCTCGTGGGGCCGTGCTCGCCCGACTTGCCGTACACGCGCTTCGGGTTTTCGCCGCAGGCCATCTTGATGTAGCGCAGCTCGGGCGCGTCCGGCGCGGCCAGCAGCGATTCAATGCTGAGCTCGGCGCGGCCCTGCTCGACGCCGACGGCGTGCTTGATCACAAACGCCTCGCCGCCCATGTTGTTGGCCGAGCCGGGGAGGACCAGCGACGTTGTGACGCCGCCCGACTTGATGACCTGGATCTGCTTGTCCTGCGGCTGGATACCGTCGCGCGATCGCACGTACGGCGTGATGTCCGCGGACACCTCGTTGGTATCCTCGTTGCCGCGCAGCTCCGGCAGCGAGTCGACGCCCGCGTGGCTGTGCATGTCGACAATACCTGCCGTGACCTGGCGGCCGCCGGCATCGTACATTGACACGTTGGCCGTGTCCAGCAACATAAGGTCAATCTCGGCGGCGACGCGCTGGATGAGGCCGTCCTTGACAAAGATGTCGGCCGTCGTCCAGCGGAACGCGTGGCCGGCCTTGAGCTCAGCGGCCGAGAGCCCGGCAGCGAGCGCCGCGTCAGGCGCACCGGTCCACACAGTGGCATTGCGAATCAGGGTGGCGCCAGTGCCCGACGTGGCGCGCGCATTGCGTGCACGGCCAAGGCCCGGCGCATCCTGGGGCTTGGCCTTGAGCCGCGCACATGTCTGGAGGTCCTGCTGGAGCTTGTCGACCGAGAGAAGAGTCGGCGCGGCGGTGGCGGTAGATGACGCACGCCAGTGCACGTAGCCAATCAACAGCGCCAGCGCTACAAGGCCGGCAAAGCGGCGACGAACGCGGCGACGCGGACCGCGGCGGCCATGGATGTTGTTTTTCAGGTTGTTGTGTAGGTGGTGCAGGCCCCAGCCGGAGGCCTCTTCGTAGGCACCGGGAGAGTACGGCGGCAGTGCGTCTTTCTCCATTGTCGCTGGAGCAAATTAAGATGGAGGGGAAAGACAGAAGAGAAGAGAAGAGAAGAGGAGGACGAGAAGGAGGACGACAAGAGACGCGATAAGCAGATGTGATAAGATAAGCCCTGACCCACAGGAGCTTGACAGGACGGGCAGGTGCGATTGCAAGGGTCCACCCGTAGGGATGTAGTCCGACCGGGATGAAGCGCAATCGCCGCAATGGCATGCACGGAGTAATAAGTGGAAGGTGCATGGGCATCAAACATTAGTCCAATAATTAGTCATGCATAGGCGTAACGGCTGTCAATTGCAATGTGAAACGGTTGCTAAGAGGTACTTTTGTAAGATTCTACGGAACGGTCTTGGCCGCTAGACTGGCGGCGCCAGAGTCAAACATGGCCTCGAGCAGCTCCAGGTCGGCGAGCGCTTCGGCCGGCGACAGACGCGCCTCGACGGCCGTCTTGCCCTCGGTAATGTTGGCGGCGAACGCGCGGAACTCGGCCTTGACACCGGTGGCCTCGTCGGCCGGGAACGCGGGGTTTGTGGGCGCGCAGTCGTGCTCGACAATGTGCGGGCTAAAGGGATCGGCGGCGTTGCGCGTGGCCACAGTCACCTTTTTCGGCGTCCAGGTCACCATGCCCTCGGTCGTCGTCACTAGGATCTCGAGCGGCACGCCAAACTCGGTGCCAAAGGACACGGTCACCAGGCCGCTGGCACCGCCCTCGGTCACGGCAATGCAGCGCAGGGTATCGGCAGGTGGCAGAATGGGGAGCAGCTGCTCCATGGTACCGGCCAGTTTGGTAATCTTGTTGGACTGGGGCGCGGCGGGTGCACCGGCGACAGCGAGAAGCGAGCGCAGCGCTGCCACATAGTGGATGCCGCCGTCGAGCAGGAAGCCGCCGGGGTGTGTGGGGTTCTTGCGCCAGGCGGTGTTAAAGTAGTTACCGTCGGGACGCACAAACTTGTTCGAATTGAGCACAAAGGACACGAGCGTGCCGCCCAGTTTGCTGATCTCGGCCTCGGCCACGTGCAGCGAGGGCTGGTACCGGTAGTTCTCGGCGACGCCCCAGAGCGGCGGCGCGGTCAGCGCTTGGTAGTCGGCCACGAGCGCGCGTGCATGGGCCACGGTGTCGGCCACGGGCTTCTCGCTGAGTACGTGCTTGCCGGCGGCGAGGGCGGTGCGGATCGTCTGTGGCTGCAGGTTGATGGGCATGGCCACCGCGACGGCCGCAATGTCGGAGCGCGCGAGCAGGTCGGCGAGACTCTTGCCAGCGGTCACGGGCTCGTCAAAGTAGACGGACAGACCCGTCTTGCCCGACTTGGCGACAAAAGCCTCGGCAGACGCCTGCGAGCGAGAGTAGACGGCCTTGAGCTCGAGCAGGTCACAGCCGTCGATGGCGGGGAGATGTTCTAAGGTGTCAGCTGTCAGGCGTGGAGCAGGGGGTACAAGGACAAGGACAACGTACGGGCCTGGGCAAAGATGCCGGCACCAAGGAGAGCGATTCCGATAGTCATGGCGGTAGATGATGAAGCGCAAGGGCGAGTTGGTGTTGAGAATTGGAAGATTTTAAGTCAGTTGGGCTGTGTAGCTGCAGAGGAGTCGGGTGTCTGTAGCCTGGGTTGTCCCGCGGCTAGCCCGAGCCGCCGATATTAGTGCTCTTATTTGGTAACATTTACACTAATTCCACATCAATCTCGCTTATAGTTGCTGCATTTCTCGAGCTATCGGCCTCTCGTGGCCGTCGTTGTATTGATCATCCGGGTCTAATCCGATTACTAAGCGACTTGATTCGGCGATTTTCACTGACTTTGTCGTTGTCCTCGCGATGATTCATTTTATTTTAATATGATTTAATTAGGGAAGGGTATTGCTTAACGGATCTCTAAGTTTGTTTTGTCCTTGAGTAGATCAAGACGTCGCCAATGTAGACGCAGCACAAGACATAATAAACTCGCAGAGTGTGTCGTCAAGGCATTCGCAAGGCCAAAGGACAATACCAATAACAAACACTCGCAACCAGGTGCGCACTTTCTAGCTCCCGACTCAGAAGTTGAGTACAGGGTCCAAATGATGGCTTGGCTCATATTACAGGTTATTGGCGTGGTCAACATATCGGTGCAGCAGCGGGTGCACTCAAGGAAGACTGGACAGATGATGCGATGCCTGAGGGCGCTGAAGCGCGGTCGAGTTGAGCCAGACTTCTTTTCTCCTTGTCTGGCCCTCCACTGGCTGTCCAACTGGGCCGAAAGCTAACAAAGCTGTCCAAGTCGTTGGTAGAACGTGATTGACAAATAGAACGTTGCTCCTCTCTCAGACCACGCTTGAAAGCCGAGATCGTGGCGGTGTTATCCCAGTTTGAGCGTGGTATGTCGTGCAGGGATCGGTGCCTTGGAGATTGGCGACCTTACGCTCAGTGGTGGCAGTGGCATCTGGGTCCGAGAAGCCAGCATCCAGATTTGTGATCAAGGCTTCAACGTCGGTGACTGAGTAGTGTCCGCTTGTTCATGTGACGGGTGAACATGATGGCAGCATACCGATCTGGATCCGCGTTGAAGACCAGGTGTAATTGGGCGTTGAAGTCATCGCACTCCCCACGGTCGCCGTAGCAGAGCTCGCCGTCGTTGACCCTTGATGGCCAGGCCGGAACTATACTACGGCGACCGCGAGGATTACGATGACTTCATCGGCCAATTGCACCTGCAGCTCGAACCCAGCTCGGTATGCAAACTGTCCCACCTTTGTTTGTCCTTGGACAGTGCTCAAAGCCTTTTCCGTGTTGCAGCCGATCTTTGACCGTTACAGGTATGAACATGCGGTGCAGAGTTGGTTTCTTGTGGGAGTGGTGGGCGCTCAATGGCTGTTGTTGGAACACAAGCAAGTTGGGAACCAAACAAATGCAACGAAATTCATGAGAAGAGAGAAAAACTCTTCCCGCACATTCTCTATTAACCCCGGGTCGTGCAGTGGAACAGGTAGTTGACGAAGATGAAAACGTTGTTGATTGAGGAGAACACCCGAGTGAGATTATCAATCAATCAATCAATCAGTTTGCTATTAACGTACTAACAGTGGCTGTGTGCACTAGTCTAGTTACATAATCGTGGCTGGTGGGCCACGGATCAAAGCTACCAAGGAAAAACACTGTGAGCGTAAAAACCTCTCGTCGGTCTTGTGTAGGTGCACAGAAAATACCCTCTGGCCAGGGCCTCCGTTGGGGAAGAGTAGTAAACAGTGAGGTGGTCTCAAAAGTCATCAAGTGGTTCTTGGCCACGAGGAGGCTGCGAGAGTACCGCCTGGCACTCAGCCTCCAGGAGCCAGCACCCGACTAGCCCGACAACAGCACCACGATCACCCGCATCACCTCACTGTTTACTACTCTTCCCCAACGGAGGCCCTGACCAGAGGGTATTTTCTGTGCCTGCTGGGATGCTCTTGATGAGCACGTACAGCCCTCCTTTGGCCACCCGTGCCTTCTTGCCAAAGACGACTGTGATCCAGCCGTCGTCCTTGAGGACTTCGCCCTCCTTTCCTGCCGCTACTTTCAGGGCGGCGCTGCCGTCAGGCAGCCGTCGCGCTGCTGTCACTGTGTTCCCCAGCTTGGCTTGAACAACACGCAGTGTTGACGAGCCTCGCCTCCCCTTGATCTCCGGCTCGTTGTCGTCGGGGACCACGATGATCTCGGTCGGTCCGTTCGTTGTGGTGCGTTGGGTTGCTTTGGCCCGGGAGGTCGGTTTCGGGGGGGGGGGGGGGTTGGTCGTGTTTCGAGGGCTTTGATGGTTTGCATCAGCGTCCAAATCAATTTTGATAGGTCTTCCTCAACGGAGACCATGGCCTGGATGTCTTCCAGGTTCAATTTTCGCCAGTCGTCGCCGGCTGTCGTCGTTGTCGTTCCGCGAGTCGGTGATGCATGGTCACGTCATTCGTGCGTTGTCGACATTGTAAACGCTAAGTTCCGAGTGAGATTAGTGACTGATGAAAGAGATAACAGCTCCACTCGCACACGTGATTGCTACGTGACAGTAGTAACCCACTGTTTTGAGAACAACTACTATAGCAAATTAGCTGGGCTGCAGCAAAAAGGGGCTCCCACTGCACCTCCCAATTTTTAGGTCTCTACTTTCCAAGTACGGCGTGGGACAAGTACAGCTTTCTTCTCTTTTCACCTACTTTCATCAGCTTTCTTCTGTGTCACGACATACCACTTCTCGCAACAAAATGTCTTCTTCTATCGACGACACCATCGACGACACCATCGACGACACCATCGACGACACCATCGACGACACCATCGACGACATCAGCGGAAGCAACACGGGTCATATGCATACTAACATTGTTCAAGACTTTGACTATCCCGACCAGATTTGAATACGACGAGGATGCCTGCGATGCTCTCCTGCTCTTGGGATCCGAACGAGGCATTGCTTTCACAATCAATGAGCGCAAAGCTATCAAGGAGCTCTCGGAGTATGGCACAAGGTCGTACATTCTTTATCGGATTACATGACCAGGTACCTCAAAGATGAACATGTCTTCCACAACCATCATCCGTCCAAGACATTGCCTTCTCTGGTCAAACACGCTGTTAAGCAGTGGAAGGGCGATATCATCCGTTTGACTCAAGCTGGGCCCAAGGCCCCCACGATCTACACCGCCTTGTGCCACCAATCCATCCCCCCCAGGTCATGGAAGTTATTGATGACGTTTCGTATCGCATGGACCGTAGACACTGTTTGGTAAGTCAAACAGTTGGCAAACAGTGTCTACGGTCAGTGCGTTTCGGAACGTCATCAATAGCTTCCATGAGACGATTGGTTGGCTGTTTGACCATATTCAGCACAACAGCGATTCATTCTTTTAATCTTTTATTCTTTTTTTCGCCCCGATGTTTCTGCTGATGGCAGGTAGGATTAGACGTTTCTTCTTGGTGCATAAGGGCTTCGTGAACAGCATGAAGGACACCAACGAGTTATGGCTCTTGGATTGCACCTACAAGACAAACCGCTACAATGCCATTTGCTGGTCTTTGCTGGTCACGCCAAGATGATACAATCGTTCAATACGGCTGTTTGCTTCCTGAACAAGGAAACCATGAGCGACTACGCTTGGGCCATCGGGTGCTTCCGGACATATCTCGAGGACAGTGGTATCTCTCTTCCTGCGGCACACACTTCAAGGGCAGTGACAAGAGTTCCAGAGGGACACCACTTTCCTCGAGATATGCCATGTAGCTTCCGAGGGCCCAGATGTAGTCGCTCATGGTCTCTCCTGGCTAGGAAGCAAACAGCCGGGTTGAAGGACTGTTTCATGCTGGTGTGACCGACAATGACCAGCAATGGCATCTTGTACCGGTTTGTTTTGTAAGTGCAGTCCAAGAGCCATAACTTGTTGAAGGCCTTCATGCTTTTCACAAAGCCCTTAAACGCCAAGAAGAATCGGGTTATCCTGCCATTAGAAGAAAGAAACATTGGGGCAAAAAAGAACGAATCGCTGTTTTGCCGAATATGGTCAAACAGCCAATGAACCCGGCTGTTTGCATCCTGAACCAGGAAATCATGAGCGATTACGTTCCCTCGGATGCTTCCGGACATATCTCGAGGACTTAACAGCGTGCTTGACCAGAAAATGCAATCTGTTGGACGGACAATGATTGTGGGGGACATGTTCATCTTTGAGGTATCTGATTATGTGCTAACCCTCCTTCTTTCTGAGTCTCACAACCATTTTCACGCGCAGCCGATTTTGGTAAAGTGTGCGCCAGACTTGCTGCGAACCCTGTCAGGGTGAGTCTTGAGAGACCTGTTGCAGCGGTACTTGCCGAACCGCGAACACCGATAAAGAAAGAGGCGGATCCAGGAGGAGATTCTGGCTTTAGAGGAGCATCCTATGCCGGTCACTCAACCTGGGGGTACTGCGGGCAATTGCAATGTCATTGACGACTCGGAGTAAGGCAGTGGTGATACCGGCACAGATGTCTACTTGTTTGTTATATGTCTCCCACATAGCTCTCATTAGCTTTCAATTACTTAAGCATACAGCCATTCTATCACACTTGCTCGGTCATTTTTAATACAGAACCTGCTTTACCACGACTAGTGATCGATTGATCAGTCGCACCTGGCGGTCTTGCCAACATAGATTCGACACTACTCTGCGTCAGAGTCGTACTCAAACGACACAGATGTCTATATGTACCTATCTGAGTTCATGTACTTCTTCAAGCTGCTGAGTCATCCCTGGCAAATATCTTAGTCATCACCACGACATCTCGGAGAAGCCGTTGTCAGACCGGCTCGTATGTCTTCACGGCAGAAGAAAGCTGGTGTTGCTGTATCTGATGAGTACGCATTAATAATTACAAAATAATGACAGCAACCTTTGACGGATCACTCTCGAAATCAACTCGTAAGATCTTACAAGTATATTGAATATGAAAAAACTATAAACGCCGCAACGCTGTAGACCTATGCAGACGGTGAAGAACAAGAACATTTGCATCAAAACCATACGTGCCTCCAAAAGATGTAGCAGTAACGAGAGTATAACCAGACCGAGGCAAAAGAAAGAAAAGAATAAAGAAAAGAAAAAGAAATCATACGTGCTGCCGCAAGATCGTCTTGGCCTGTTTGTACGCATCCTGGTTGTCGTGAAACAGATTGGCCACGGACACCCACAGATTTTGCCTGTACGCATCCAGCTCCGACGGCGCCGACGGCGGCGACGCACCCGACGCTGCATGGCCACTCTATGCCACACGAGCGGAGGACTTGGCGCCGCGTCGTCCGAGCAGCGTCGCGCCGTCCAGGTTCAGCTCAAAGGCGCCCTTGGCCCGGTTATGGTCGCGCACCTGCTGCCGCGCTGCTGCCGCCACAGTGGCCGAGTGCTGGCCATAGCCGCGGTCAGCAGCGGTGGCGGTTGTGGTAGTCGTAGTAGCGTTCGCGGCGGTGGCCGTAGTGTCTGGGCGCTCGCGCTCGCGGCCCCGTACCGGTGTCGCAGCGGCTTCCTTATCGGCTTCGCGCAGACTTGTCTTGCGCATACCCTGCTCAATGTCCTGTGTGCCACCGGCGCCGTGCACGGCGGCCATGGTAGAGCTATAGTGTGCGTAGTCGGCGGGCTGGTTGCTGGTGCTGCCGCTGTTCTGTGACGACGAGTTGGCCGACGACTGGTCGGACGGGTTAACCGACGACGTCAGCGACTCCTCGTCGGCCTCTTCGGTCAGCTCGCCCATGCGCACGACGCCGGGCACGCGGGCGCCAATGACCTTGCGGCGCTTGTCCTCTTCTTCTTGGCGGTGCACGGCGTAGCTCACGTCAAAGACTTCGCGCAGGTTCACCGCACCGGGCGAGCGGAAATCGCCACGGCGCTCGCCGCCGTCTGAGAACTTGCTGGCGTCAAATGCCTTGGGCGCGACCGGGACCTCCTTGGTCTCCTTGGTCTCCTTGGTCTCGTCGCGCGGTGTGGGGCCCGAGCCGCGGATCCACGGGTGGTTCAAAAACTCAGTAATGGAGTACCGGCGTTCCGGGTCGACGTCGAGCAGGTGGCTGATGAGGTCCTGAGCAGACTTGGAAATATCGTCCCACCACGGCGACAAGAAGGTAAACTGGCCCTTGGCCACCTTTTCAGTGAGAACCTCGATGCTCTCGTCATAAAAGGGCGGGAAGCCGCAGAGCAAGGTGTAGAGGACACAGCCCAGCGCCCACATATCCACCGACTTTGAGTAGCGCTCGTCCTTGACGATCTCCGGTGCCGTGTACCCAACGGTGCCGCACGGCGTCTGTGTGTTTGTCTCCCAGATGACCTTGGACAGGCCAAAGTCGGCAATCTTGATCTGGCCAATGCCGCCGGCACCGACGCCGGGAATGTACTCGCCCTCGTCGACCTTGTCCTCGTCGCCGGCCTGCTTCGGCTTGGGGTTCTTGGCAGGCACCACGGGTATTGGGTAAAACAAAATGTTCTCAGGCTTGATGTCACGGTGCACGACGCCCTGCTCTTCGTGCAGGTACTCGAGGGCCTTGGCCACCTGGAGAATTACGTGGCGCGACAAGTCTTCGCTAAAGTAGGTGAGCTTGACAATCTGGTGGAACAGCTCGCCACCGGGCGCCAGCTCGAGAACAATGTAATAGTACTGCTTTGCTTCGGAAAAGTCAATGAGGCGAACAATGTTGGGATGTTCCAACTTGCGCATAATGGCGACTTCCTTGAGGATGTTGGCACGCTGGGAGTGTTAGTATGGCAAGACTTTCAAGTGAAACAGATGGGTGAGACAGTATACGGTCGCACGTCCAGATATTTGGTAATATAAGGCAGTGTACAGGTGTGGGCAAACAACTCCAGTTCACACGTCATGCGGAATGGAGATGCTGGGCAGATGTATATCGGGGTAGTATGGGATGAAGTGTAGGGCAGAGTAGGGTAAAATAGACGGAGAGTCCTACCTCGGCGGCCTTGGGGACCTTTGGTTTGAAATTCGGATGCAAATGGTGTTCTCCCTACGATTGGCGAAACGGTTGGTAAAAGGCCTTTTATGAAATGGATGACATGGGCGGGTATGAGGGGGTGG
The DNA here is from genome assembly GCA_029298705.1 of Ophiostoma triangulosporum. Classification (NCBI taxonomy): domain Eukaryota; kingdom Fungi; phylum Ascomycota; class Sordariomycetes; order Ophiostomatales; family Ophiostomataceae; genus Ophiostoma; species Ophiostoma triangulosporum. The sequence continues at coordinate 190,129 of JANSLO010000008.1, read as the reverse complement.
ATGCAAGCGACGCATGAGAAATCAAAGTGTAAATGCAAAGAGGGAAAACCAGTGATGGTGGATCAGAGGCTGGTGCAAATGGACACTGCCCTGTGGCCACGGCGTTGCGTCCAACGTGTCTGGCTTGCACTGTTGTCGTTGTATCGCATCTGAAGCATGGACAACGATGCCTCAAGACAGCGTGGATGACCTCACATGCTAGGGAACTTGCCCAGAGCAAAACAAACAAGCAAACAAACAAAAAATAAATCAAACGAAAGAAAGAAAATAAGCAAACACACCTGTTGCGAGTTCATCTCAAACTTGCGCACAACTTTAATGGCAACCTCGTGCGCATACTCGCCGTCGCGGTCGCGCGCGCGGTAGACATTGCTAAAGGCGCCGTCGCCCATCTTCTCCAGCAGCTCCCACCGCTCGAGGCCGGGATAGCGCGGGAACTTGCTGCGCGTCTCGCGCTCTTCGGCGACGATCTTGGCAATGTCGTCGTCGGCGACACGGCGGCTCTTGGACTTGCTGTTGTTGCTGATGGGGATGGCGGCCGACGGCGCGGCATCGGGGCCCCCGGCAAATGTGACGTGGCCCGGATCGCCCTGGGCGGTTTTCGGCTGTGTGTGTGCTTGCGACGAGTCAGGAGCCGCGCTGCCCATGGTGGCGGTCGTCGGGCTCATGTTCTGGGGGGCATCTCTGCGCGACGCGGGCTCCTCGATGACGGTGCGGGCTTGCTTGCCTGTTGCTGTTAGCTGTATGCTGTATGTCGGCGGCGCGACAACGGGTGCGGGCAGACGTACCATGACGTATAAAGTTTTTGAGTTGCTGTATTGTCGACATGGTGGCGGTTGTGTTGAGTGATGACGAGGCACGAGGTCGGCGGGCAAGGTCCAGGTGGCGAGGGTGGAGGGTGCGGCGAAAGACGAAAAACCCAAAACAAAAGTTGAAAATGGTCCAAACGACCAGGGTACCCGTCAGGCTATGGGTGATGGGTGCCGGGGTGTCGCGTGTATCGTATCGTCGGGGCGTAGTGTCGAGGTCGTCGCCGAGTATCGGTGGTTGCGATTCCTGCTCTTTGGGGGGGGTTCGAGTGAAGGAGCGTGGGTATAGTCCAACGGTGGAAGGCGAAAGCGGGCAGAAGAACAGATAAAGGACAGAGAATGGACGGAATGGAGTAAAGGAGTGGAGAGTATCAAAGGAGGGACGAATGTAGATGTAGAGTGGTGAGAATCGAGTATCGAGAATCAAAAATCGAGGTGGGAGAGACGATGAGGAGAGGCAGAAAAAGTTCAGGCAGGAAAGGCAGGAAAGGCAGGACAGACGAGGATAGGGAGGGGGATTAATAAGGCACGTGGAGAAGAATGAAGAAGGCGCGATGGGGGTGTTTTAGTTGGTTAGTGCACTGTTCTGGCGGGTGGCAGTTGCCGATTTGGGGGACAGTTGGGCTAGTCGCACTGTGTTTGGTTGGTCTGATGTGTTTGGGTAGAGAGTGAGATTGAGATACTGTTAAATGTTCGAATCAAGACATCCTTGCAAGAAAATAATCTTTGACGCTGTAATCGATGCCGGTATCGTCAGGCAAAGACCGGGTTGCACTGTCTGGCACGGTATGAGGTAATGAGGGCTAATGCCCGAGAGAGGCGCACGCAGTCGGATACGGAAGGCGCGAACGGTCTCAGACAGATGCTGCGGCGAGACACAACGCTGCACGTCTGACTCGACAATGAACAATGATGAACAATGATCAAGAGTTGCGGGTAAGTAGACAGGAGAGAATGAGCGTTGTTAATCGATTGGTTCAATGGTGTCTTATTCGTCATTCGATATTGACGAAGAGGTATTCGATAATAAGAGGCAGGCCAACATGATAAAAAACACAATGAAGGAGCGACCGACATGCACAGTGCACATAACCAAAGGCACGGCTGACAGCGACGAGCCACTATATGACGACAGTGACGATACTCACCTACGCTTCTTGTATGCTTATGGTCTTGTAGTCTTGTATTGGTGGTAGTACAGCCCAGCATGAACTGGGCTAATAGAGACTGCAGATACGGAATAGCGACAGAATGACGTAGCGCTGTCGAATCTTGGAAGCGTGCCCAGTTTGCTTGGAGACTCCACTATGCACTGTGTGATTGGCCATTGCGTGCTAGTACATTGAATAGTGGATCCCTCTATCGACTATTCCACGAACCAATAACGGGCCGTCTTGTATCTTGGGTCCACTGTAGTGGCAGATGTCGTATTGACGGAGACGGCACGGCATTGTATTATGCATTGGTATCTTATTTGCGACACGACTTTTCGACTTTTACGGCTCGTGGATATCAGAAGAATTTGACAGGATGAAACATCAATTGTTAAGCAATGACTACTCCGTGGACTGATGCTCTCGGCAGGCAGTATCAAATAGTGGGTCGTATTCGCTTACATGACGTCATAATCCACTGTATTAACATCCAAGTCGGTGATGTTCGTCGGTCGACATACTCTGGGGATCGCGCTTATCGGCCGTCAAGATTCTGACAGATCTACAGACGGCGTTGATGCGAACATGAAAAATAATTCCAAGTTTAAACAGGGACCGTCGGGTTCAAGTAACTAAGAACAGTGCTAGTCAGACCTCAAAGCTACAAAAAGACATTGCCAACTTCAAACAGGTCGACCGTTGGAAAGTATGCAAGTAGCTAAGAACAGCTAGTAAGGTATACAAAGCTGTAAAAAGTAGCAATGCCAAGTTCTCATCATCCTGACGCCCAAACGACAAAGAACCAGTGAACAATGCGAGCCTCGTTGATGCTACATGTACTTGTGCCCTCTTTGCCCTGAGCGGCCCGGTAGCGGTATATAGCTGTCTTTGTACTCAAAGTACTGTACTTTGTCACATTCCGATTGTGGCACTACGCATCGTCCGCCGCGATGCAACATCTCTTAGGTGCGTCTTCAGCAGCTCTATTGCATCCCTGCATAATTCTAAATAAATTCTGCTTCTTTCAAGACGTTGGACCTAGCGAATTCTACTACTGATTATGAAGATAAAAGACTTGTCCCATCTCCAACAGCCGCACAGCCTTGCCAACCGCCTCCACACTCACACTGGGATATGCACAAACAGCGCTACGCGTGTGCCGCGCACCGGGCCAGTCCCACGGCCACACGTGTGCTGGGTTCGCGCAAGTCTCGTACGTCTGTGTGTCTTTGTCACGGAGTTCATGCAGTAGAATAAAGAGACGCTGCTATTGGCTGAAAACGAGACGGCACCTCTGGCACAGGCCACCCCGGAATGTCCCGCTCCTTTTAATCTATATTCACCCGCATCTACTCCAGGAGCGTGTGGGCACGGCCGCGCTTGGTCGCAGCTGCTTCGGCGTCCTCGTCGTCGCTGGCGTCATCGCCCTTGCTGCGCTTGGCCCGCGTAGTGAGGCTCGCACCGTCAATAGCAGTAGAGATCTGATTGTAGAAAAATAACCAAAAAGGGAGACCGGGTCAGCATAACGAAGCAAAACAAAAACTAAAAGCAAGGCGACAACGGTTGGGCGATAGACGGGATGGCGCCGTGGGTGACGATCAGACGGCAGCCTAGAGGCGGGACAAAGGCAGGGAAACGGGGGTAGACGACTTCTGTGATGGCGCAACCTGTGCGATCAGCATGACACTCGGTATCAGTAGAGCAAGATGAGCAGTCGAGTCAATGGGAGTATGAAAGCGCAGGGAAGGGGGGGTGTTATAGAGCGCAGGGACAGGGGGGTCGGAGGTAGGCAAAGACAATTATAAGCATAAGTATGCTTAATAGCGCCATGGCGTGAGGATCATCGTCTGCATGTGACAGAGGGGGAGGAAGGGGGTGTGACAACCAGTGGGATTGGGGTAGACAGGGAGGGGGTGTGAAAGAGAGAACATAGACGGCCAGAGGGGGACCGCCAGAGGGGGACATGAGTCATCACCAAAGGTGGCTTCATCGTGCACATGTGGCACTCTGCGGCGACTCGACTGGTGTAGTAGGTAGTAGTGGTGTAGTGACAAGATACATTCTGGGGCCGTCCGGCGTAGATTAATCTACACCAAGACTGGTTGGCAGACTGGGATCTAGATACATTGGCGGCGAAATCCACACTGAGTGTCCCTTTTCTTGGCCTTGTTTTCTTTGCACGTCCCTTCTTTTGTCTTTTGATCCAGGTATGAGCCTGGCCGTCCTTATCTGTACGAGTCCGATCTTCCACATGTCAAGAAGCGGCACGATATATTTGACAAGCACTGAAAACGAAGCCAGAGAGCCAGAAAGAGAGCCAGAAACAGAACCAGAGTAGATAATTTGGGAGGGGTGGTGGTCTGGGCACGATTCATAAAAGAAACAGGGTCGGGTAGTTCAAATTCTGTAGATCAAATCATACCTTGACATCAAAACGATCAGCGTTCATCACCTTGGTCCAGGCGGCAACAAAGTCCTTGATGAACTTGTCCGCACCGTCGGCACTGGCGTACACCTCAGACAGCGCACGCAGCTCCGCCTGTGCACCAAAGATCAGGTCGACGCGCGAACCCGTCCAGCGCTTCTCGCCCGTGGCGCGGTCGACGCCCACAAACGAGTCAAGGCCGTCAGCCTTCCACTCAGTCGACATGTCCAGCAGATTGACAAAGAAGTCGTTGCTGAGCACGCCAGGACGCGTCGTGAAGACACCGTCGCGCGAGCCGTCGTAGTTGATGTCCAGCACACGTAGACCACCAACCAGCACAGCCAGCTCCGGCGGCGTCAGGTTCAGCAGCTGCGCGCGGTCCACAAGCTTCTCCTCGGTCTTGACGCGCGTGTCCGACTTCCCGTAGTTGCGGAATCCATCGGCCGCCGGCTCCAGGAAAGAACCCGACTGCACATCCGTCTCCTCCTGCGAGGCATCGCCACGGCCGGGCAAGAAGGGCACCGACACCGCGTGGCCGGCAGCCTTGGTCGCAGCCTGCTCAACGGCTGCCGTACCGCCGAGGACAATCAGGTCTGCAATCGACACCTGCTTGCCGCCGGGCGCCGCCTTGTTGAAGTCGGCCTGGATGGTCTCGTACGCCTTGATCACCTCGGCCAGCTGCGCAGGCTGGTTAACCTCCCACTTGTTCTGGGGCGCCAGGCGGATGCGTGCACCGTTGGCACCGCCGCGCTTGTCAGAGCCGCGGAACGTCGACGCCGAAGCCCAGGCCGTCGAGATCAGCTTGTTGGGCGCAATACCCGCGCCAAGAATGGTCTTCTTCAGCTGCGCAACATCCGACGCATCCACAATGGGGTACGTGGGCACGGGCACGTTGTCCTGCCACACAAGCTTCTCCTTGGGAACCTCAGGGCCGATGTAGCGAGAGCTGGGGCCCAGGTCACGGTGCAGCAGCTTGAACCAGGCGCGCGCAAAGACATCAGCCAGCTGGTCGGGGTTCTCGAGGAAGCGGCGCGAGATCTTCTCGTACACGGGGTCGACGCGCAGCGCCACATCGGTCGTCAACATCCGCGGCTTGTGCTTCTTGCTGGGGTCAAAGGCGTCAGGAATGACTTCCTCGGCGTCCTTGGCAACCCACTGGTTGGCACCGCCAGGGCTCTTGGTCAGCTCCCACTCGTACTTGAACAGGTACTCAAAGAACTGGTTGCTCCACTTGGTGGGCGTCTTGGTCCAGATGACTTCCAGGCCCGAGGTGATGGCGTCCTTGCCAACACCAGTCTGGTACGAGCCTTTCCAGCCGAATCCCTGGGACTCAAGGCCAGCAGCCTCGGGCTCGGGGCCCTGGTACTCGCCGCCGGCAGCACCGTGGGTCTTGCCAAAGGTGTGGCCGCCGGCAATCAGAGCGACGGTCTCCTCGTCGTTCATGGCCATGCGGGCAAAGGTGACACGAATGTCCTCGGCGGCAGCCAGAGGGTCGGGGTTGCCGTTGGGGCCCTCGGGGTTGACGTAGATCAGACCCATGTGGGAAGCAGCAACGGGCTTCTCCAGAGCCTCGGCGTGCTCCTTGGGAGAGTCGCTCTTGGCAGCGGCATAGCGAACATCGTTACCCATCCAGGAGGTCTCGCCACCCCAGTAGGTAGCCTGATCCGGCTCCCAGGTGTCGGCACGGCCACCAGAGAAACCAAAGGTCTTGAAGCCCATGGTCTCGAGCGCGACGTTGCCAGTCAGCAGCATCAGATCGGCCCATGAGATCTTCTGACCGTACTTTTGCTTGATGGGCCACAGCAGACGACGGGCCTTGTCGAGGGAGACATTGTCGGGCCAGCTGTTGAGGGGAGCAAAACGCTGCTGACCCTGGCCACCACCGCCGCGACCGTCAAAGGCACGGTAGGTGCCGGAGCTGTGCCAGGCCATGCGGATGAAGAGACCACCGTAGTGGCCAAAGTCAGCCGGCCACCATGGCTGAGACTGGGTCATCAGCTCGGCAATGTCCTTCTTGAGCTGGAAGTAGTCGAGGCTGGCAAAGGCCTTGCGGTAGTCGGCGTCGGGGTCGAGGGGACTCGAGACGTCGGTCTGCTGGCGCAGAATGTTGAGACGCAGGTGGCCGGGCCACCAATCGGCGATGCGGGTGCCACCACCGGCGACATTGTGGGCAACAGGACACTTTGCTTCTCCCATTGTGATGGGCGATGAAGAAAAGGGACGAGAGGGAGAAGAGAAGAGTAGAGAGTGTGACTGTGTGAGCCGTTGAAGAGGAGAGTACGAAGTGAGGCGGCGGGCCAAAAAAGAGGAGGGATGAGGAAGAGAACGAGAAAGAAGACGCATCAACGTCGACGAGTCACAAATAAAGTATTAAAAGGATTGACAGGATAGGAGCCAGATGGGTCAGATGGAGGGGGAGGACCAAGAATAAGTAGACGTGGTGGTGGTGTGGTGGGTGCAGGTTTAAGAGGAGACGTACGGAGTAGGACGAGGAGGGGGGGTGCCGAAACGGAGAACAGGGAGGAGGCAATGCGTGGCGGTCGAATGGCAAGGAAAGAGCAAAGAGGAAAGAGCGAAAGAAGAAAGGGCAAAGGACGGAGTGGTCCCGGTGACGGCAGGAGCTACCTGTGTTTTGCACCGTTCTGTCCGCATTTGCCTTGTACTCTCGGCGCATTGGTCCCGCTTTCTATGCTTAGGTCGTTCTTTCCCTTCGATTCTTTCTTTTCGCTCGATCCACGCCTGTACCACCACTTAACGCGTGCCCCGCCTGGAACTGGCCAATGACATGGCGCTGTACTTTTTAAACGGGTCTGATACAAGTCCATATTGGGCATCGCGCGTCGCCTGACCCCGTGCTCTCGCGTGTATACAGTACGGCACACGGTCAGAGGAAGCCAGAGAGACAGCGTTACCCCGCACTTTCGTGTTGTATTCCAACCGGTTCGATAGGATGTGGCACTACATGTGTGTGTGTTACGGCGTCAGAGGAGGTGACAGACCACAGAACCATGGGCACAGTGAGACTTTTGTCTTCGGGCGAAACTCGCAATCTGGATTCCCAATCGAAGTGGCACAGTGCGAGACCGAAAGCATAAAAGAGGGGAAGTTGACAGCTACAAAGGGAGGGAGCTCCCGCGTAATTGACGACGTCTCATTGGGCGATTGCATGGTGAACGACCACTCCTGCCTCGAGCCGAGATCGCACATTTTCTCGTTAGGCAGCTGCGATCAGCTGTTTCAACAGCGATCCTTCCTAATTTATTTTCATTAATAACACTTTACATTGTGCTAATCTGATTGGACGGAGTGACGACGCTGGGGAAAAGTCAAGATGCGCGTGGCGCGGTCGGGATATAGTCCAGACCGACTTTTTTATGACGCAAGACACTATTTGGAATCTTGAGAGTAGTCTATGACTCGTAATGAGTGGCGATCGGTGAGCACGGAAGACAGACTAACAAACAGACTAGAAGCATCGCGTCGCGCGGTCACGTGACGCAATGCTTCTGCTACGAGCCAGACAGACAGCCGACCGGAAATCGGGTATGAAAGTTGCTATGAATACTCCGTAAAAGATGTAGACTTGGCAGTGTCGATACTACGTTGATGGTGATCCCCACTAGCTGGCAGAGCTGCTGACGGCTTGTCTCAGTCTTCTTTGTGCTTAGCAGCACGGCACTGCCAATAATATTTGGCGTGATACCAAATGCCAATACTTAGCTCGACTTGCAAAGATGATTGCGACGGGGTACAGAGTTTATGAATCATGTTAAAGAGGAAGAGAAGAGAATATGAATCATGCCATAGCTAGATATAAGATGTGGAGAGGATAAGAAGAAGAAGAATGAGAAGATGAAGTGAAGAAAAGAGGAAGAAGAGAGATATCCTGGACGCGGGACTAACTCGGAGGTTGTGCAGACTCTGGCAGACAGTGTATGGCACAGTAGAATACATTCACATAAGACATTGAGCGCAGGCCAGGATGATCACATCCGCCGAAACGAGCAATTTATTCCGTAGCGGCATGTAGAGTCGAAAAACTCTGGACCCAGCCATACGGCATTTTTAGCTGTTTATGCATGTCAGACCGCACTTTGCACGGAGCATAGATTAACAGAGTGGCTCGACTTGGCATTGGCAAGTGTCCAAATGCCGGATAGAATAATAGACGAGTGGCTCCCGGTAGCGAGGCCACACGAGCAAGCGTGGGGGTAATCACATAACGGCAAACACTAGTAGATGCTGACCACATAAGGCCGGCAGAGGTACCAGATTCTTGGGAACAGATCATGCCGCAGTAGTGAGGTATTTTTAGATAAGTATATGTCAGCAAGAGTCTAGCAGAAGGGCTTGCACTTCACACCATCTGCACCGGTCTCCATGTAAGCTATGCAATGTTCAACACCACGGTGCCGTTCAAGGTAGGTTCGACATCAGGGGGCAGTCGGAACCGGAACCGCTTGGGCGGTGCCTAGTGGAATTGGCACTGCCGGCAGAAATCTTGGATCTGCTTGAGAGCAGCCTTCAGCTCAGCGTCGCCAGTATCGTCATGGCCGGATTTCTTGAGCAGCGCGTGCGGCTGCTCTCATACAGATCCAGGAATTTTGCCGGCAATGCCAATTCCACCACCCCAGGCACCGCCCAAGCGGTTTCGGTTCCGACTGCCGCCTGATATCGATCACACCTTTAACGGCACCGTGGTGCTGGACATTGCCTATATGGAGACGAAGCCTGTACCGACCGAGGCACACCATGAGATCGGGAAGGTGGAACGCGCACATTCCATGCTAAAGCGGTCCTACAGCAGCATCAAGAAGGAGATCCCAGATGCGGAGCCTACCCTGACGCTGCAGATGGCCGTCAGGGCGTGCAACGATACTGCTGGAGGACGTGCGAGGCTATTGTCAGATCTTCAACAAGTATTGAAGACACAGTGAGTTCTCTTGTCCCAAAGACTAACTCGCAATAGCAATCGAGATTATTCGTTTCTGTTTTGCTTACTTGTTTACTATCGTGGCAATTGAGCACTTTGACAGCCTTGAATTATTCATATAAATGACGTCGATATCTTCCTATATAGATATCTTCTTGAATAGACTCTTTGTCGGACACTACCCTTCTCCTGTGCATATTACTCTCTGCACAACACGGGCAATCTGTTCATTGAGGACAGGCCGCTCCATCATGGTGAACATGGCTGTTCACTCCTCAAAGTTGGCCTGAGGAGGGGTCCCCATACTGCCCTCAATTGTATCGCCCACTGATACAAAAGTAGCAAAAGCAATGAGATTGTTAGACTAGCTACATTTATTACATTGACCAATACTACTCTGCCTACGGGTTGAATTAACAAGGTGTAATGAGTGATGAAGCAGAAGATGTATTGTGACTGTCGATGTCGACACTGTTACCGTTAGACCGGTCACTTCTTTGTGCGGGATGCTTTGGTCTTCTGTTATTCTGGTCTGCTTTTCTTTCTATTTTAACTTGCAGGGCGCCTGCGCCCTGTCTACTTATAGCCCGAGATAGGCGGCTATCCTGGAATGTATTATTCTGAGGCCAACCCTCCTTTTAAGCCGTTTGTTAGGACTCCCAAACACTTTGTGGTTTTCCGTCCATCACAGTCACGTAAATAACGTTCCGACACTGTCTGTCTGCTCTAATCCTGTAAGAGGCGTCTTCTCCAGCCCTGATTATCCCCATGTGCAGTCGTCCACCCGTGCATAAAGCCGGAACAACTCGACCTCGTCCTCCTCGTGCCGTCTCATCTTTTTCAGCTGCACCTCACCTGCGCTGTCCCGCACTACCCGCCAAGCCGTCTCCGCCACCTTGACATACTCGATCGAGCGCGAGTACATTACAAAGGGGAGGACAAACTTTGGGTTATTTCCACATATCCCGACAAACCATTTGACTTCAGAACGCATCCTTTCGCGTTCTTCAGCGTTGGCATCACCGGTGGGACTCTCTTCGAGCTGTATGAGGAGCTGCGAGAGCTTTTGTAGCTTTGCCAGCTGGCGACCGATTACGTGCAGAGCTTTAAACGGCACACCAGCCCTGATACGCCGCGCCTCAATGCCCAAGAACAGACCCTCGATGATGCCCGTGTCTGAGTTGACCATCCACTCAAGCTTACGGTCAAAGGACAGGTTCTGCTCAGGTTCTTGCGCCGGGCTGGAGTTGATCGTCTCCCCAGTGGAAGACAACTCGCTCTGACGAAACCTATGCAGAGAGGAGGGGCCACACTGCAAATTCGACATTCGGAGGTGGACTGGTCCGTTGAGAACATTCGAGTACCGCCCATTCTGCGCACGGGGCGGCAGTGACAAAATATGCAAACATTCAGAGCGGCGTACATGATCAGTCCATTGGAGGGATCGTAGATTGGTGGCTACCGCCAATTGTCGCAGCCATTCCGGTTTGACCCAGCCGGATGTGATGAGCATGCTTTGAATAGTGTGTGTTGTGAATATTGCCACAATGGCGCGCAGATTGGGGCAGTTGATGCAGTTAATTGCCCAGAGAGCGCAGTAGGTGTTCTCCATGGCATCGGCGAATTCTTGAACGACTGGCTGAACATCTCCACCTTGGATCTTTAACTGGGACAGCCTTCTCAGAAAGTCGAAAAAGGGATGGTTCTCCAATTCGGGGTACCAATGTGCGGCCGTGATCCCCAAAGCGATCTCCTTCAAGTGATGCAGGTGGACGAATTTGGCGAGAGCTTCGCGTTGGAATCGCCATGAGGTCGTCCATCCGAGATTTAGGTGTTCAAGACGCAGCGGCTCGCCGCCGACTGAGGCATACGTGTGGAATATGTAGGCCAGGGTCCTGTCATGCCATGAATGCACTCTGTGTACTTGGTCATTAATCGGGTGAAACGCATCCAGCTTAGTCCACAACTCCCGCATGGACGCGACCAGCGGCGCCGTCTCACCTTCGTCGGGTGGGAGCTGGTTCAAAATGGGCGATGTGCACAGGTGCAGGTGCTTGAGCGTGGCCGAGTTGTTCTTGAACAGCTGTACCAGCTCGTCGCACCACGCCACCAGGTTCGGGCCATTAAAGTACCGCAGCGTGAGCGATTCCAGATTCCGAAGCACGGAAAATCTGGGCATTGTATAGCCAGTGACCAGTTTGTCCTTTGGCGTCTCCCGCGTGCCCCGCTGATACTTAATGTCCAGTATTGTCAGCTCGGGGCAGAGCTTGGACAAGGCACTGATGACCACGTCGGGAATGAATCCCTCGCTCCAGTGGAATGCCTTGAGCCGGGGCATAAAGGGCAGCAACTTTTCGGCGACCAGGTGCCCCGTCGTTGTTTCGATCAAGTCTCTGCTGTACGCATCGACGTGGAGAACACGCACATGGCGCAAGATACGGTCATTGATGAGCGGTTCCTTGACCAGATCGTCCAGCTCCATGCCGGGGTACTCGGCGTTGTGCACGCGGAAGCTGTAGAACATACGCTTTGTGGCAACTTCACAAGAGGCCATGTTGACTTGCCGCGTGTTTGCAAGGTCGTCCTCGTCCACCTAAAGGTCAGTATCTGGGCCATGGTAATCTCACGTGGGGGGTTAAGGGGACTTACATAGTCGACGACGTGCATGATAAGCTCCGGGATGCTTGCAAAACTCAGTGCAGCGGCCGATGGCTCTGGCACCGCCAGTGCTGGTGTCTCGTTCATAGTAATGATGCTGTGTGTGATTGGGGTACCGGTGGTGATGATGTTTGCTGTTGTGGTGATGATGTTTGCTTTTTGTTAACCTCGAACCGAGGTATATATACGCGTGGATGGCCTGAATATCGTGAACATGATGCACAGATTGACAATCACAAGCTATTCAAGAACACTAAACCTAGTTCTCTGAACAAGACGCAATGACAGAGTGAATGCTTAAACACAGTACTGGACGCAATGAACACTAGATGGATAAAACCGCCATTGCGCTGGGCTGAACAAAAGCTTTTGATGCCACTGCGTGAATGCCTTTGACCAATACTCTCCTCGTGTACATCTTGTTTTCGGCAGAACAAGGGAATGCTGTTCGAACAAGACCCCATCACGGTGAATATACTACACATTGTGAATATGGCTATTCACTTCTCAATGTTCACTTCGTTGAGCTGTATATAAATATGACCGGCATGTCAGTGTCTTTTCAGTTTCGTTTCTATTATCGTCACAACATCATCACATCAACTCTTAACAGCATCAAACCACATCAATTCCAACCGGTTCAAGAAGCGCAGCTCTCGACACTCTCCATATAATTATACTATCAATCCCATCATGTGTCGACTCGATCTCAAATATATTAAATGCGAAGGCACCTGCAATCATGAGAAAAGTGCCAAAGTCATCAATTATTTCAGATACTGCGACGATGGGGGAGGAGTCCTGTGCACATATACGGTTGAGCGCATGTGCGGTCAATATGCTCCGAACACCGTCTGCCCTGAATGCAGGGGCCTGGATGTTTACAATGCCCACTCGACAATCGAACAGTGGTACGACGCCATCGCTGAGTATTTTCAGCGAGGCAGACGCGGCGGCGCAGCCAATTCCCAGAGCAGCCGCCCAGCCAATTCCCAGAGCAGCCGCAGCCGTCACCAGAGCAGCCACGCAGCCAATTCCCAGAGCCGCCGCAGCCGTCACCAGGGCGTGGCACACGGCGGGGGGATCAGACGCGACCCACCCGCTGCCGGAGCCCCGGTGACTCGGGAGGAGGTGCTCCCCGAGGTTGAGGCGTGGCAGGCGTATATGTATTATCTGCTTGCTCACGGCTTACCTGAGCCAACCTTCAGTGGGGAGAATGGAGGCGCCGAGTGGCAGGCGTGGCAAGATTATTTGGCGTGGTATCTGGTGCACCGCGAGGCTCAGTAGCTCAGCGGCCAGCAGGTCGTGTATGCCGACAGTCAACCGGGATACTACTACGACAAAGGCGGCGAGGGCTCGTCTTCTGGCGTGGGCTACGGACACGGTCAATGAATCCTACATCGAATCGCGGCATAAACAAGCAGATATACTTGCTTGCAGCGGCCGTATTCCGGGAGAATAGTTGTTAGACAGACTGCGTATTGTTTTTTTTTTCTGTTTTTGATTTCTGCTTTAAGCTGGATCACTAGGTACATTCTTTACAGATTGCAATAACATACTACAACTTCAAAGAAGAAATAGAAAAGTGAATGTTCTACACTACTGAACAGGTCTCAAAAGCTGTATCTATGTAGATAATCCTCTTGTGCCGGCCTAAAGATCTCGACAGCACCACAGCACCTCATCACCCTATGCGCCTTTTGCAAATGGATGATTTGGTTTGATTTGCTTTGGATTGATTTGCTTTGGATTGATTTGCTTTGATTTGATTTGCTTTGATTTGATTTAATGATAATACTAAACGGAAGACTACAGTAAGAGCACAGGATGCCGAATGGATTACCGGGCATATGTTTATACGTAGAGCCCTCTGCAAGGCAAGACACTACGCTCAAGGCCTATTTGAGACTAGTCCGCTGGTGTAAGTCGCCAGTGTTGTGCCTAGCGTCTAGGCGCGCCTCCCATTGGATCTTGTCGCTGTGCCCGAGCGGACTCTACCGGTTCTTGTTCTACACCAACACTGTGGTCATGGGCAGACCCGGGCCCTGCCAAACCGGGATCAGTAGGTCGGTGCTGTGGAAATTAGCGGGCAGAAACCAGGCCTCGCCAGTGATATAGGTATACTAAAGATGCCGCTGCGTGACCGCTATAGACCTTTGCACAAGCGCCCAATGTGTGTCGCATAGACCCGTTCCAAGGCCATGGTCGGTACGTTATCGGCCTGTCAGCCCAGAAAGGCCCCCAACAAAGAAGCCAGTCTCATGTGCAAGGCATCTTGGTCAGCCTTGTCCCTCGGCAGGCCATTAGCAGCAGGGAGAAGAAGCAGACCGGCAGCAAGCTCGCCAGCGTCGCTCGCCTTTAGCGCGCCGTAATGCAGCGTACTGGCCAGACTAACAATTAAGCTTTGGTGCAGTGTCGACGATCCTTTCATGCAGTTGGCAACATATTGGGCCCCAACCGCCGCCTCCGCCACCGTCGCAGATGAGTGACCGTAAATTGTGGCGCACTATAGCACGCCGGTGCCGCCACCGGCCGCTGTGCAGTGCCATCGCGAGGCGTTCCAGAAAAGCAAAAGACCCAATCGCGGTGAATATGGCACACATTGAGAGCATGGCAAATCACATCTTAATGTTGACCTCATTTAACTGTATATAAATATGTCCGGCATGTCCGTGTCTTTTTCAGTGTCGTTTCTATTATCATCACAACATCACCACATCAGCTCTAAACAACATCAAACCACACCAGTTCCAACCGGTTAAAACGCGGCTCCCAACACTCTCCATACATTTATACTATCAGTCCCATCATGTGTCGACTCACCTTGCGAGAAATTGGATGCAGCTGGTGCCATAGGCTAAACGCCAAAACCATCACATTTTTCGAATACTGTAACAGATCAAGTGAGCTGTGCTCTTCTGTGAAGCGGTATATGTGCGGTCAATATGCTCCGAGCACCGTCTGCCCTGAATGCAACGGGTGGGACGCTGACAGTCCGGATGACCGTTCAACAATCAACATGTGGCTCGACGCCGTCGATATGTGGTTGCAGCGAGCCGATATCTTGGCCAATGCCCAGCAGACCTTTGGGCAGCGAGAGGATCCCGTGGAGTCTGACATGTGGCAGGCATTTATGGACGATCGGCGCGAGGCACTCTTGACTCAGCTGGAGTATAATGATCTCCTGCTAGAGCAGTGGGAGCAGTGGCTGGCCGTGGTTGGCCAGTCTCCGGGCAGCAGGTCGTGAACGACTACAGTCAAACGGGCTACTACTACGACAGCGGCGGCAAGGGCTCGTCTTCCGGCGCCGGCAACGGCCACGGTCAATGAACCCTACATCGCAGCGCGGTCTAGAGAAGCAGAGATATTTGCTTGCAGAGGCGGTGTCCCGGGAGAATGGTTGTACGGCGGCGTGTTTGTTTTGTCCTTTATCTATATGTTTTTCTTTTTGCTTTGATTCGGATCACTATGTACGTGTGTACTAGAGAACTGCATCAGATGGCCTGAATATCATTTTGTTTCTTTGGTTTAGTTGTGTTTCCGTCATGTATCCATTCCAATAAAACACGATAAGTGACGTCCACCTGCAGTGATACAGGGCAGCTCCACTATGCTCCACTATAGCACGTGGCATGGCACGTGACTAGGGCCTGCGCCACCGCACATGACTTGACCAGGATTGGCGTCCCTCACACATATATAGATAGGCAGTATTCCCTCGCGATAGATAGATCCAATAGAACTTTATCCCTCTTTTATACTTCATCATGCAGTATGCATATTACGTAAGCATCCTACACTGCTTCCATTGTATAAAACTCCCAAGATGTTGATGTATTGAAGGGAGATAGTTTCTATATTTGTATCTATAGTAGAAACGGCACACTAGGTATAGTGTAAAGGAAATACTGAGTGTCGATATGGTGTGGTATTTGTACGAGTCTCGTATGCAGTGTCCAGCTCAGGAAATAACGACCTGCATCGCAGTTCTGTATTGTGGCCGCAAGCTATACAATGAAACACTACATCTCCAAGACGCAACAACAAAGTGACTGCATACTCACAGACCTGGACGCCTAGACCACTAGATGTATCATACCGCTATGGTGCTGAGTGAACTACTTTAACCAATACTCCTCGTGTACATCCTGCTCTCTAAACAGAACTCCCATCTCCGTGAATTTGGCACACGTTGTAAGCATGGCACCTACGGAAGCTCACGGAGACCCCTCAAACTTTCCTCGCTAACCTGCTAGTGGCAGCCCAAATGGAACTACTGGGAGGACAGGAACTGAGCGGCTGGAAAGCAATGCCCAGATGGACGGTGGATTGTGGAAACCCGGCTTGAGACGGGGGTTATGTCTTTTTTCCTATCTTTTTGTTGTTTTCTCTGTGCTTTTGCTCTGCTTTTTCCCTGGTTTTCTTCTGGCTTTGTCTTTCTTTTTCACGGCTTTTCACTGCTTTCTCTCTGCCTTTGCTTCTTCTTTCCCATTTTTCTTTATAATTTCTAAAATAAGCCTGGAGCGGTCCGTTAATACGGTCGGGCACCAGGGGTTCATGCAAGCCTGACCCAAAGGCTCTCCGTAGGCCTGAGGGTGAAAAAAGACGCTTCGCCGGGGATTTGAACCCTCGCGGTCGTTTTCGGCTGGAGCTGGTGGTTTAAAAACTGCGAGGCAGGACTGTGGCGGGTTAAAGTAGGATTGAAGCCTCACCGCGAAACTCTTGTGACAAATCCCTGGGGTCAAGTTAATCCGGCGTCTTATGCTCCATGTGTAGTTATCGTGACGTTGAATAAAGGGTCGTGCCGTAGGACAGGAACAGTATTGACGTACATAGGACAGGAACGGGCCCACTCTTTTAAAGGAAGATACAAAGGGTATGCACATACATGGAACCGCTCAGGACGTACCCCAACCTGCGCGACGGCGCGTCCATGCACACATTTGGCTGCGGCCGGCGCACGTGTCTCGGCAAAGACATGGCCGACGACGAGCTGTTTGTTAGGCAAAATGCACGAGAAAGATTGTATGGAAGCATGTGTGACATGGCCGGCTATCATTGCGTGGTGTAAACATATACGAGTCGCAGAAGGGGCGGGACAGAAAACAGAAAACAGAAAACAGAAACATGATATAGCTAACATAAAAAGACGCAGCTGCTGCTCACGCGGCCGTCTCGGGCTTCCGGGCCCAGACGACGCGACAGCAGTTGTAGACGTGGGGATCGCCCTTACGCATCTCCTTGCGCACCTGCATCTGGTATATGAGCACCTCCTCGCGCGACCAGCCGAGCACGTTAGTTATGAACAAAATAAAGCCCTCGATGTCGCTCAGCATGGCAATCTCCACAATCTCGCCAATGGAGCGCTGCGCCGGGTCGGCGGGCCAGTTGCCAATGGGGCACTTGATGTCAAACGTCTTGATGTCGACGAAGCCGGCGGCCTCCATGGACTTAACCTGGAGGTCGTCCTCGAGTACGAGGCCCGTGTGGCCAATTTTCTTGCCGCCCTCGTAGAAGAGGGGGCCCCACTGGGCGAGGGCCGAGTCGGGCGGCAGCGTGTCGTCATCGCTGCGGATCAAGGGGGACATCTCGTAGCTTTCATAGTAGCCGCCGGGCACGAGCGTGCGGTAGGCCTCGGTGGCCATGTGGTACCAGTTGGGCACGGAGCCGATGAGGCAGCGGGCATGGACGTAGTCGATGGAGTTATCGGCAAACGTCCAATCCTGTGTAAAGTCTTCGATTTCGCTGCTTGTCAGGGGGGGATGACTTTTAAAAGACAATAAAAAAGGAAACGTACAAGGAAATATTGGGGGGAACCCATGTCGGCTGGATGGCGGAAATGTCAGTGCCAATGACCTTGGCTTCGGGGTGGTCGTCGGCAAAGTCGCTACATTGTTAGATTAGGTGGCAGCGGATGTGAGTGATGGGCCTACGACGTACATTGCCCAGAGGCCTGTTCCGGTGCCGATATCAACAACTTTTTTCACCTGCCATGGTCAGTATGTACACAAAGTAGAGGAGCGTCAGCAGACGTACATCGAGCTCCTCGACGGGCGCGAGATACAGCTTGTCGCCGAGACAGAGCGTGTATGCGTGGTGGCTATAGGTCAGCTGTATTCTATCATCGACATTGTTGATGGATTTGATACAAATCGAGACTCACAGCATGTCCAGAGAGTTGTTGTGGCGGTCGTCGTTGGCACCCCAGTACTTGGCGTCGCCGCGCTCGCTGTGGTACGTGCGGCCGTGCAGTGTGCGGTAGTTCAGAATGGACGAAGAAATCGATGCGGTCGACGACTCCACATCGGTGCCGAGCGCCGAGTCAAGGTCTTCGTCGTCTTCGTTAGCAAACTGGGCCCAGTGGTCGGCGGGCAGGGGAGCCGGTATATCGTCGGCAGCGGGGGAGGCGGCAGCTGTCTTGGTCGCCGCGGCCTTGGGCGACGATGCCTTTTTCAGCGGCGGCGATGTGGCTTTGTCCGACATGTCCAAGTATGGTAGACGTCTTTTCTATATGTCAATGTTCGACTTTAGGGTGTGGCCGCGCTTGGGTCAATGCTGTGACACGGCGAAATGACAAGTTGGCTGTGCTATGGTGCGGATTGATAGGTATAGGAAAGAAAACGCCGTTGGTCAAATGGAAAAGAGGCGGTGCTGTTCTTATGTATGAGACGCAACGCAGCCAAGATAAGGCACTTCGCGGGCTGGTCGTATTGATTGCCGTTTATGTTTTTGTTTTGATATATGGTATGTGCAGTGTCGTCTGCAGGACTGCTGCAGTCGACATATGATGGAGCAAGCATGCACCGGGCTCGAGTTCCGCCTGTGCATCGGACGTGGAGAGAAGGGCAAGCGAGGTGAACCATAGTCAGGACATAGCTAGGGAATAGTCAATGTACGAGATAGAACCAAAGAAGAACAAAAAGAGGAAAAGAATGGCATGTTGAGAGAAGAGAGCCAAGGATTTGCACCCAAAGCCCTGCTTCTGAAGGATTCCATGCGGTTAGGTAGTGCGTATGCAGAGAGTAGTGAGTAGGAGTCGGAGGAAGCAGATCGATGCACTTGTTGCGGCGGTGCATTTCTGCGACCTGAGAGAAGCAAGGCGGGCGGTAGCAGACAATCAGGCGGTTTTGTTGACATGGCTCGCTTCTGTGCATGACGGGTATCGCTACAGTCTGGCGCTTTCATTATGTGGTCGTCCTCGACGATGTTATTCAAGTAGCGTACAGTACGGGGTAATACAAGTAGATCACCTCGATGACAGACGTTGTACTTTTCTCTGAACTTGGCCTAGTGATTTTGACTGGATTCAGTTATGCTAAACGGCAGACTACAGTGTGAGCACAGGACGCGGGAGTGATTACCGAGCAGATAGAGCCCTGATGAAGTATTAAAGAGGGATGAAGTTCTATTGGATCTATCTATCGCGGGGGAATACCGCACTATGTATGTGTGAGGGACGCCAGTCCTGGTCAACTTGTGTGCGACGGCGCAAGCCCTAGTCACGTGCTACGATACGTGCCACAGCGGAGCATAGTGGAGCTGCCCTGTATTATTCAATATTGCCCTTAGTAAGCGAGTAGAAGATGGGCGAGTGAATGGCTGGCGCCAACATCATGTAAGCTTATATCTTCTCGTGTCTCCCCATATTTTCGTCTGGAATCTTTCACTTCTTATCCTCCGTTTCCCAATCACTCGCTCCCATCCTTTCCCCCTTTTCTTTTTGAACTTGAAAGAAACCCTGATCGTCGGTCATGTGATCCAAGACTATGGCCATCACGGTGCGTTATGTTGGGCTACAGCACTTGGATTGGGCACCAACTTCCGCGGTGTCGAGTGCCACAACAAAAACGCAGACGAGACCCAAGCATTCGGTGGGAGAGCTATCTATCGCGGCCTCTGAGTCAAGCACGTCAACATCCCGTGGGGACGCGCCTCCCTCCACAGACGAAGAATTGCGGGCAAGGTTCATTACCTATGTCAAAGGCCAGATCCATGACGCTGATCGCCAAAGCAATGCAGCGGAAAGAGCCATCGAGAAGAAGGAAGCCTGGGTAATCTTTTCTGCTCTTCATTGCCCTTCGGTTTGGCCTCCCGGCTTGAGCCTTCGCTCCTGGGACAGACAAACCCAATCTCTCGACGACTTCTTTTGGTCGTTGTTTTTGGGACTGAGAGGGTCGTTTGATATGATCGAAAAGGCTTGGATGGGCCGTAGCACCCTGGGCAACGGGGACGACCATGGCGACCGAGACACGGAAGACGCAGAAGCAAGCACGAGTCGTGCCGACAAAGTCTTAGGGCCCAAGACTGTGAAAGGGAAACCCCGGGATACCACAGCAAGGACCCCAGACAGCACTTGCTTGCCAAGCTCGACAAGACCAACTGCTGACCTCCGCGCTCAACGGACCGTGCCGGCCTGGTACAGCCATCGCTGCGCTCTCAGTGGCGTAATCTTGCCGGACGCTGCGCACATTGTGCCGGTACGGGTTACAAAGACGGAAAATCTGCCTACAATGTGGCGAAACCTGCGCATGTTTTGGTCTCTCGACCAGTGGGACGACAATATAGCTGCCACAGCTGGCCGGGCCGAGTGCAATATCCTGCCATTGTGTCCCACCGCTCACCGCTTCTGGGATCTATTCAAGTTTGCCCTGCGGCCTATCGAGGACCGGGCCGATCCGCAGCACCGCATTTATGTGCAGATGGTATGGTTGACCGGAGCCGGCGGAAAGGACGGGAAGGACACCACCAGCGGTCAATGGGACCATACCACGATGGGCGGGTTTGCCGATTTCCGCCGAGGGCCTGACGCCAACGGATACTACGCTCCTGTGCGCCACGGAGATGTGTACGAAATCACCACAACCGATCCGGAGCACTTCCCGCTGCCCAGCGCTCGCATGCTGGAGATCCAGTTCGGTGTGCAGAGCTTGATGGCCGGCATCCATGCCGCAGGCATCCTCCGAGACATCTTTAGTGGCGATCCGCCGTACGACGACGACGACGACGACGACGCTGTGCTCGCAATGGACACGCCTCCGGAGTGGAAATCATTGATCGACGCTGCCATCGAGGCGGGCATCCTCGACGACTCAGCTGCGGGGAGATGGGCCAGGGCTTTGACGCGCGAGGCTCTCTGGGAACAGGAGCTGGTGCTAAGGCGGTATTTACCGGATGAGTTTGTGTGACGTTGGTTGTCTGGATGTTGACTAGATCGCTAGGGTGCTGTCTGATCAATGTGTCACAAGTCGTATGTGTTAGACTGAATGTTATCGTCGAGGGTAATGATAGTCGATAGTTGGTGTCTGAAATGGCTGTCTCAATCTTGAATGGCCCGAGCTTCTTAAAATCAAGCTTGGAGCTGGGTCGCTCGGTTTTGAAATTGCGTCGGAGAAGGTAGACCATGTCTCCTTCCTTCAGTGTTGGTGCTTTCGTTCTCCTGGTGTTGTAGTATTTTGCCATTCTGTTGCGTACAAATAAAAGTTCTTTGCGCATCTGCGCATGAAGTGAGCGTAGTTGATCTGCGTTGAGCATTGCCTTATCCGCACGTGGTCCAGGCAGCGGGGTGCGGAAAGCGTCTGGGTTGTATCCGTAGTTTGCGTACATGGGCGTGACCTTGGTTGATTCTGCAATCGAGCTGTTGTAGGCGAGTTGTGCAGTAGGTAGTTTGATCACCCAGTTGTATTGTTCGTAGTTGATGTAGCAGCGCAAGTATTGTTCCAGTGTCTGGTTGAGTCGTTCCGTTTGTCCGTCTGTCTGTGGGTGGTAGGCTGTGCTGAGTTTGTGCTTCAGGCCAAGTTGTCCCATCTATGATTGCCAGAACTTTGAAGTGAATGTTGTTCCTCTGTCCGATATGATCTCGTCGGGTAGTCCGTCGTTGCTGACGATGACTCTCATGAAGGTGTACGCCAATGCTTCGGCGTCAGAGTCTTCCTTGTAGGGGATGAAGTACCCATACTTGGTGAATCTGTCAGTGACGACAAAGATGCTGTCGTAAGATACTCCCGTCATTGGTTCTTGACAAAGTGGCAATTTGGTGATGTGGTCGAATGCGATCAACTCCCATGGCCGTGCTGGTGCGGCCAATGGCCTGAGCTCTCCGTATGGCTTGTGCCGAGCGGCCTTGCTGCGCTGGCACAGCTCGCAGTTCTTGATGATGTCCTCGACTCCTTGGTGTCCCGATGTAGGGTTCTTGTGTATGTTGCTGATAGTTGTCTCTCGCATTTGCGGCTGCAGCCAGGCTTTGTTGTTGTAAGTGGGTGGCTGACCTGGTGTGACATTCTTGGGGTACTGCTCTGCAGTCCAATCCTTGGTGATGTTGTCGATATCTTCGAGGATGCTGTTGTCTGGCCGGAGGGCAAAGGCGAGTACGGTTAGTGTCTTTTGTTGGTAATGTCCGTCCTTGGTTTGCTGTAAAATTTGTCCGGTAGCCTTGGGCTCATCTGTGTTGTGGTCTGGCCGTCTGCTGAGGGCATCCGCGCGCCCGTTCTCCGAGCCGCTTCGGTGGATGATTTCGATATCTAACTCTGCTAGGTACTCTGCATACCTGACTTAAGGCGACAGGGCGTAGCTTGCCTTCTTCATCGCGCTGGGCGAGCTGTGCTCCGAGTGCGAAGTCTGATGCGTCGGTCTCTAATTCGATTTGTCGTTCGGGGTCGGATGTGGCGAGCACTGTGTCTGAGATGATTGCTGTTTTGATGTCGTCAAGGTAGGCCACCACAAAGATGTCGAGGTGCTCTCTCAGAACACTGTTGATCATTCTCTGAAAGGTGGCGGGAGCATTGGTCAGGCCGAATGGCATTACCATATACTCAAATAGCCCGAGCTTGGTGCAAAAAGCGGTTTTCCATTCGTCTCCTGCTTTGATTCGAATCAGGTTGTATGCCCCCTTGAGGTCGAGGGCTGTGAAGTACTTTTTTCCGTGTAGTCGATCTCTGAGTTCGGTGATCAAGGGGAGTGGTGTTCTGTCTTTGATGGTGATGTCGTTGAGTTGGCGGTAGTTGACCACAAGTCTGAGTTTTCCGTTCTTCTTGGGCACGAACATGACGGGGTAGCCTGCTTCTGACTTGGAAATCCGTATATAGCCTTTGCTTATCGTGTCAATGATGTATTCCCG
Organism: Ophiostoma triangulosporum; assembly: GCA_029298705.1. Lineage (NCBI taxonomy): Eukaryota > Fungi > Ascomycota > Sordariomycetes > Ophiostomatales > Ophiostomataceae > Ophiostoma > Ophiostoma triangulosporum. Next base: position 167,037 of record JANSLO010000008.1, on the reverse strand, counting down.
TAGTGCGCCGAGCTGGTGTTCGTTGAGGTTGTAGAGCTTGTGGAACTTAGTCTTGGCCCCGTCCTTGAGAATGATTTCATGATCCCACTGGCTGTGTAGCGGCAGCCCTGTCTCCAGTTCCTCTTGGAACAGCTTGTCGTATCGTTGGTATTGTTGGGGGACATGTCACATTGGCGAGTCTGTCTGTCGATGGGGGTTGAGGTTCCTTGTCTTGCTCTTGAAGTTGTTCGTCGATGTTGTACAAATGCCGTTATACTCACGGCACAGAACATAATGGTGATGTGATGGGATGACGTTTGCTCGGGGACTGCAGAAACAGCCAATACGGAAGGCGTGATATCGCCACGTGCCGTTGCCGAACCGTCGCGGCAGGAGCGTCTACATTCAGAAGGAACTATACTGGCCTGTACAAACCTGGCAACAGCGGCAGAAGACAAGGCTGAGGCGGCTCGCAGTACAACGTCACACGACAGCTTGCAGCTAGCCGGCGGACAGATCAGACAGACCATAATGGTGCATAATCGCAGATGAAATTTAATGGACTTATCAAATAAAAAAAACGCAAAGAATTGAAAAAGCCGCCTTTGTTCTCACAATGCCTGTCGTGACCAGCTTGAAGTCTACTTCTACTACGTCGGCGTCGAACTGGCCGGCGAATCTAGCTCGTTCGTCGTCGTCGCCGAGAAGTCCAAGATGGCCACAAAGCCAATCGAGGCAGCGATAGTTTACGCTGATCCCAAGAGGCACCGCTCCTTCAGAGCGTACTTTAGTGGCCTCATAGGTAAACGACACTGAATGTCGTCGGTGCGTTGTCTCGTAAAAGTCTCGTACACTACTTGGGACTAGTTGGACGGAATCGTCTGGGGAATAAATAGCCACAACGTCTGTCATCAAGGTGATCTGCTTGTATTACCCCGTACTGTACGCTAGTTGAATATCATCGTCGAGGATGACCACATAATGAAAGCGTCAGACTGTAGCGATACCTGTCGTATGCAGAAGTGAGCCATGCCAACAAAACCACCTGATTGTGACACTGTCTGCCACCACCAGCGGTCAGGTCGCAGAAATTAACCGCCGCAACAAGTGACAGCGTAACCCTGCCATCGGTTGCATCTGCTTCCTTCAGTACTCTCTGTATACGCCCTACCTAACCGCATTGAATCCTTCATAAGCAGGACTTTGGGCGCTGTCCTTGGCTCTCTTCTCTCAACATGCCATTCTTTTCCTCTTTCCTCGGTTCTTCTTTGGTTCTATCTTGTATATTGACTATTTCCTAACTATTTCCCGACTATGGTTCACCTCACTTACCACGTCCGTTGCACACGCGGAACTCGAGCCCGGTGCATGCGAGCTCCATCATATGTCGACTGCAGCAGTCCTGCTGACTGCACAAAAAAAGAAACGGCAATCAGCACGCACAATCCCGTAAAGTGCCTGCCTTGTCTTGGCTGCGATGCGTCTCATACATAATAGCAGCGCCGCCTCTTTTCCACTCTCTAATCCCTGCTACCAACGCCGTTTTCTTTCCTTTATACCAACCAATCCGCACCATCGCACAGCCAACTTGTCATTTCGCCGTGTTACAGCATTGACCCAAGCGCGGTCACGCCATAAAATCAAACATTGCCATATAGAAAAGACAGTCTGCCATACTCGGACATGTCGGGCAAAGCCGCATCGCCGTCGGCAGAAAAGGCATCGTCGCCCAAGGCCGCGGCGACCAAGACAGCTGCCGCCTCCCCCGCTGCCGACGATATACCGGCTCCCCTGCCCGCCGACCACTGGGCCCAGTTTGCTAACGAAGACGACGGAGACCTTGACTCGGCGCTCGGCACCGATGTGGAGTCGTCGACCGCATCGATTTCTTCGTCCATTCTGCACTACCGGACACTGCACGGCCGCACGTACCACAGTGAGAGCGGCAACGCCAAGTACTGGGGTGCCAACGACGACCGTCATAACAACTCTCTGGATATGCAGTGAGTACTCGATTTTTAGTTGATCAACAATGTATACTCTTAGAATACCAGCGCTAACCTATAGGCACCACGTGTACACGCTCTGTCTCGGTGACAAGCTGTATCTCGCGCCCGTCGATGAGCTCAATGTACGTCTGCTGACGCTCCTCTACTTTGCGTTCATACTGACCATGGCAGGTGAATAAAGTTGTTGATATCGGCACCGGAACAGGACTCTGGGCAATGTACGTCGTTTGCCCAACACGCACGGCCGCTGTCACCTAATCTAACAATGTAGCGACTTTGCCGACGCCCACCCCGAAGCCAAGGTCATTGGCACCGACATTTCTCCCATCCAGCCGACATGGGTTCCTCCCAACATTTCCTTGTACGTTCTCCTTCTCTCTTTGCTTTCGTTTTCCCTCTGACAACTAGCGAAATCGAAGACTTTACACAGGACTGGACGTTTGCCGACAGCTCCATCGACTACGTCCATGCCCGCTACCTCGTCGGCTCCGTCCCAAACTGGAACCACCTGGCCACCGAGGCCTACCGCACGCTCGTGCCCGGCGGCTACTATGAAAGCTACGAGGGGTCCCCCTCGATCCGCACCGACGACGACACACTGCCACCCGACTCCGCCATCGCCCAGTGGGGCCCCCTCTTCTACGAGGGCGGCAAGAAGATTGGGCACACGTTCCGCGTCCTCGAGGACGACCTCCAAGTCAAGTCCATGGTGGCCGCCGGCTTTGTCGACATCAAGACGTTTGACATCAAGTGCCCCACTGGCAAATGGCCCGCCGACCCGGCACAGCGCGCCATTGGCGAGATGATGGAGATTGCCGCCCTGAGCGACCTCGAGGGCTTTATTCTGTTCTTGACCAGCGTGCTCGGCTGGTCGCGCGAGGAGGTGCTCATGTACCAGATGCAGGTACGCAAGGAGATGCGCAAGGGCGATGCCCACATCTACTACTGCTGTCGCGTCGTCTGGGGCCGGAAGCCCGAGACGGCCGCGTGAGCAGGACACAGAACTGGACGTAATGAACACAAGAAAGATCATACCGTCATTGTACTGGGCTGGACAAAATCCTATAATGTCATTGCGTGTGTTTCTTTCAACAAGGTTCTTCGTGTACATCTTGTTCTCTGCACAACAAGAGAATGTTTTTCTCTGAACAAAACCCCATCACGGTAAATATGTCACATTGTGAACATGGCTATTCACTTCTTAATGTTGACTTTTTTAAGCTGTATATAAATATGTCCCGCATGCCAGTGTCATTTTCGGTTTCGTTTCTAACAACATCACAACATCATCACATCAACTCTTGACAACAACAAAACACATCACTTCCAACCAGTTCAAGCAGCGCAGCTCCCGACACTCTCCGTACATTTATACTATCAGTCCCATCATGTGTCTAGTCCAGTGTAAAGCGATTCTATGCACCGAGTGCGGAATGAATCGGGCCAAAGTCGTCACTCATTTCAACTACTGTGATAAAACACTTGTCCTGTGCTCTCCAACGGTGAATTACTTGTGCAGTCTATATGCTCCGAGCACCGTCTGCCCTACATGCAGCCGCCGGTCAAATAATACCGGTACGAGAGAATGTTCGACAATCGATCAGTGGTACGGCCCCATCATTGAGTGGATCAAGAATGAAATCCAGCAAGCCAGTAACTCTGCCAATGCCCAGCACACCTTTGGGCAGCGGGAGGCTGGCATAGAGTCTTACTTGTGGAATGCGTTTCTGGACAATCGACGCGCGCTTGGCTTGTCTGTGCGTTACGATGATCAGCTGATCCATGCCTGGCAGGTGTGGTTGGGCGCGAGCGGCCTGTATCAGTAGCCCAGCGGGCAGCAGGTCGTGTATGCGTGAAAAAAACAACAGTCAAACGGGCTACTACTATAGTCTATAACAACGGCGAGGGCCAGTCTTACTCTTCCGGCGCGAGCTACGGCCACGGCCAATGAGCCCTACATCGCAGCGCGGTGTAGACAAACAGAGATATTGGCTTGCATAGACGGTGTCCCGGGAGAATGGTAGTTAGAATGCGTATGGGTTTTCTTTTTTTTCTATTTGTTTTTGCTTTGTTTCGGATCACTATGTAGTTTCTTTACAAATTGCAATACAGTACTAAAACCAATTTAAAGAAGAGATATCAAAGTGAACGTATTACACTGCGAACAGGTCGCCAAGACCGGTATAGATAATAAAAGGTCTCGACAACACATCATCACCCCATTGGCCTTTTTGTAAGTGGATGATTTATTCGGTTTAATCAAGTGTGATATCGACCAGACCACCAAGGCACAGAACGCCGGACTGGTTGCCGAACAGAAGCTAGGCAAGGAACTCACCATGGCTTCATGACTGGTTTGATTCTGTGTAACGTCGACCAGATCACCAAGAGCACAATATGCACCCAGTCAAGTCTGTAGAGAGGGCATCTCAGAATTCTTACCCAAGTGTTTCCGGGCTGGACCAGACAATGCTCTGTGCTCTGTCTCAGAAAACCCATCTCTATTTTCGGGAAGAAGATAGGCACATGGATCAGCGGACACCCCGGCTTTGCAAGCTGGTCCACCCCTCGTTGCCCGGGATCTAAGTGTATCCGGAACCCATCGGAGCCGGCCATCCGCCACCCTCCTCGAGGCCTTTTATACCCTCCACAACACCACCTTTCACGTACGGCCATAGATACTGGAAAGCACGGGATCCCGTCCGCTCTCCCCTAGTTAAACCAGTAATCGGCGGATTAGTAGTTGGGTCGGTGACGACCAGCGAATACCCTCTGCTGTACGTTTTTTTTTTTTTTTTGCCGTTTTGTTTTTATCAATGTATCGTGAGATGCTGACTAACACGATGCGTCACATGCTAATAGAATCAAAAGTCGTGATCGACTCGAGTTAAAATTAAATTAAAACTGCTGAATAGACGAGTAGGGTATACCAAACAAAAGCAAAGAAAATGTCCCAGTAAACAAATACCCGCTTGCTAGACGCCCTAATAATGGATGAAAATCAACAATCCAAAGCCCAGAATCCAAAATCCCAATCCAAAAGCTAAAACAAAAACGAACAATCGCTATCAAAACACCTCCCTCCCAGTTTAGTCGCTGTCCAGCTCAATCACCTCGACAGCTTGCACGCCCCGCCGACTGGCCGCGCCGGCACTGGCCCCGGCCCCGGAACCAGTAGCCGCCCGCTGGGTCTTGCTGGCCGGCCCGCCCACGGCCGAGCTCTCGGCGGCCCGCTTTGTGCCCTTGCCTTTCGCTGACAAAAACGCCGCCTGGCCCGTGCTGCCACTGCCACGGCCGCCATTGTAGTCGTCGTCGTCGTCATCATCGTCATCGTCCTCCTCGACAACAGGCTTCCACGTACCGTCCTTGGCGACCAGGATCGACTTGACGCTGCCAAGCTTATTTGTCTCCCCCAAGCTCCTGCGCACATCGACGAGGAACTGGTCGATGCGCAGGCTGGCGGGCCGCGCATCGCGCGAGCAGATAGGGCACTGCCACTTGTCCGGCAGCGACGGCTCGGCCTCCTTGGGACAGCTGCAGTGGGCCATGTGCTGGCAGCCGGCCGCCGGCTTGCAGGGCCGCGTCATGAGCCAGTTGTCTAGATCAAAGCACTCAATGTGCTGGCAGTCGGCGCCGCGCACAGGCGTCGAAAAGATGCGTGCGCTAAAGGGGTCCGCGAGATCTACGGACAAATCTTCTTGCGCAACGGCAAAGTCATCGTCCTCCCCTGCCGACCGCTGCAGACGCCCCATGATGGCGCCGACCGTCACGCTCGCATCCTGTCGACCGTGCGTGCCAATCCGCGCCATCACCCGCTGGTGACTGGCCGTCTCAATGACATCCACACCCATCATGTAAAGCCTGGAGCTGACCGGCTGCGACGCCGCTACCGAAATGACCACCTGCAGCATGTTCCTCCCCACCCGAATGTGGCTAGTAATGTCCGCAGGCAAGTCCCTGCCGTTGTGCGTTTTCCGTCGCGCAACGACAACCTCGTTATTCACTTTCATGAAAATGTTCACGGGCCACGTCGTCTTCGTCGTCACCCACTCGCTTTCCGTATACGCAACCCCCGGTGTCCTGCCCTTACAGCACCGCACGCGGTAGCGTAGACTGCCATCAAAATGTCTCTCAACGGGCAGCAGTTCACCCTCGGGCACGACCTTGCGTGCGCAGAGAAAATATTCCTCTTCCGACACGTTAAAGGCTAGGTCGTAGGTGTACCGCCGTGCTGGCGTCGTGATAGGCCCCAAGGCCATGTGCTTCACAAACTGATAGAAGCGCTCCCTGCCAGGCCCCGAAGAAAGTGCCTCGTTTGTAGCAAGATCAACGAGCACCCGGCTTGGACTCCGGCATCCAGCCTGCGCCAGTGACATGGCCACGGCTCTTTTGTCGCTGGGATCATGTGGATACTCTCCCAGCGGGATAGTAATGCCTTTTGGAGGGATCAAGGAGGCCCAGCCTGATAATAGTCGAGCTCGACCGCCAGCATGTCTCTGTAGAGGTGCCGTCTGTCGGCTGGCGTGGCCCGCTTGGTCCGCCTGCCGCTGAATCGCCGATCTGGCGTGTTCCTGCACCTGCTGTTGCGACCGCACGGGCTGCTGCGACCCCTGCATCATACCAGCAACAAAGTTTGCCGAGGCCGGTGCTCCCCGCTGCGTGTCTCCGGGGCGGTTTTGCTGCCCAGATATCTGCGATGCGGTAGATGATGGCATCTGCGACTGGAGAGACGAGCCAGAAGACACGCGGTTCACACTCCCAGTGGCCCGAACGCCACCTGGCATACCCGGTTGGCGCTGTGCAGATTGACTCGAGATCTGCATTGTCGCAATTGTTCGCTGCTGAGGCAGTTGCTGTTGTTGGTGCACATGAGTTTGTGCGTAAGCCTGCCTCTGACCTGCACCATGTTGTTGTTGGTGGTGAGGGTGTTGGTGCTGGTGGTGGGGGTGTTGCGGTTGTTGCTGGTGGTGCTGGTGTTGCTGGTGCTGCAGATGTTGGTGTTGCTGCTGTAGCTGCTGCTGCTGTAGGTGGTGTTGTAGGTGCTGCTGATGATGCTGGTGGTGCTGTTGGAGGAGCTGTTGCTGTTGTTGATGGTGCTGGTGCTGCTGGTGCTGCTGGTGGTGGTGTTGCTGCTGTTGCTGAGGCCATGGCTGCTGTGTCTGCAGTGGGGATATCACCCGGCCATTCGCTTGCTGCTGTTGCCATTGGGTAAGATACTGATACTGATCCTGTGACTGCAGCTGTGGCTGCGGCTGTGGCAGTGGCTGCGGCTGTGGCAGTGGCTGCGGCTGTGGCTGCTGCTGCGGCTGCATGTCCAGTAGCAGATGCTGGAGCTGCTCCTGCTGTTGCTGCCGAGTCTGCCGAGTTTGAATCTGTTGCATCTGCTGATCTCGTGACTGCTGGTTGATTTGCATCTGATGCTGCAACTGTCGAAATGGCGGCGATAACTCTGGAGGCGGAGGCGGAAGCTGCAGTGGCATCTCCTGTCGGGGCTGCTGCGGCTGCAGCTGCGGTTGGTGCGCATCGGCCGTCTGTCTGAGCTGGTGTATCGTCGTCTGCAGGTCGTCCATCGAGGGCAGATATGCTGGCATGTGGCTAAACTGCTGCGACAGTGCAACATTCTGCGCATTTTGTCGCATTGTCTGCACCTCCTGCAGAATGTTTTGACTAATCGCCTCCATCCGGCGTATATTCAGTTGCGGCGTCAGCGGCATCTGCTGCATCTGCTGCATCTGCTGCATCGGAGCGGCACTGTCTCGAAGTTCTCCAGGCACTGTAAAAGCAGTAATGCCCTGCCGTACCTGCTCTGCAGACACTGGCTGTGAAAGAAGTGCCGCTTGGCTGGCTAGTACTTGCATCTGCCGATGCGCCTGCTGGCCTTGCTGGGCCTGCTGGGTCTCCAGCGCCAGTTGATGAACTGCCAGATTTTGTGCATCGTCCTCGCGCACGCTGTCACTCAGGCCATTCACCGCCGCCACACCTATGAATAGCGGATGAAGCGGGCCCAACTGCTGATTCGGCTTGGCCGGATTGGGCTGCGTCGCAGCGCCCGCAGCCTTGTCAGTAGCATGGCGAATTTCCGCTCTGCTCTTTGTGACTATTTGGCGGTAGTACTTGATGACGCTGGCGTTGACTTGCTCGAGCTTGTCAAACTGAGGAGGTGGCAGCCCGGTAAACATGCCAGCTTCGGGGTTTTGTGCTCGTTGCGTCGTGCGAAAGGCATGCTCTATCGCCATCCCAAGTTTGCCATTTGAGACACCGAGCTGCCTTCTTGTCGACGTAAAGATGATCAACTGGAGCATAGGCGACAAGCAGAACAGCTGGGAGATCAACTCGTCCATCAGTATGGGATAGCCCCGTTTAGCAATGCTCAGCCGCAGACGTTCCCAGTGCATGCAGAGGCACCCCAGAAAGGCTGTGACGTCGGTAAGGTTGTCAGCAAATACGGCCTCTGCAGTCGCCGTTTCTGTCATCGAACGGGGAAAGTTGGCCAACCACTCGCGGAGAGATGGCCTCAACAACTCATTGGTCTTGAACATCTTCTCAATCACCTGGAAGGCCTGATCAACGCGCAATGGCGGCAGGCTACGCAGACACACATAGCAATTCCTGCGATCCGCCGACCACAAGCAGTAGAGCTGATGGACGAGGAGAAGAAAACTATCTTCCGCGCGGCATGCCTCGGCCAAGATTGCCAACCTTGGCTCCTCGGTGTCCACACTGAGCGGCTGCTCGCTGTTCAGTGACGCCATCTTGTTGACAATTTGACTAACATAGTTGGCGTAGTTGACCGACGTGCTTGACTTCTTTTTTCTAGCCGGAATCCGGGGGTGGTAAGGGTTCCGGGCGACTGCCACTGTTGTGGGGGTGGACAGGGCCGTTGGTGCTGAATCGGCTTCCAGATCGATGATTGGAACGCCTTGAGATGAGATGGAAGTTGGTGCCGCTGCCGCTGCCGTTGTCTCGATAGGGGCAAGACGAGCGGCCGGGTCCGACCCCTGGACCGGGGCTGGTGCTGTTGGGTCGAGGGCAGTCGATGACATTGCCGGCACAGGTTTGTCACCTGCGCATCCGGTCGAGGCTTCTTCCACTTCTGAGGCAATGGGCGCAAACCGGGCCTGGCCTGCAGTAGTGGCGGACCGTACTTGTGCTACTGGGCTTGTCGTTGCCGTTAATTCTGGACTTGTTCCATCTGCAAAAGCTGTAGTTGTCAGGGTTGGTAATAATCCGGACAACGTTGGAGATGCTGCTGATGGTCGCCGTGTTGGCTCTGATATCGGGGCGGCTGTTGTAGAGCCATGTGTGTCTTGGCCATTTGCTTCTGTCGCCCTGGCGATTGGCTGTCCTTGTTCAGGACTGGGAAGTGGCGCGCTCGTGAGATGCGGGCTTTCGTTCTTGTCTCCATTGTCGGGGTTCTCCTCCTCTGTTGGTGCTGGTGACAGCAGGCTGCTGTCGGAAACTCTGTCAAGGGCGTTAATATCTGCACTTGTTCGCTTGGCGCTGCGGGCTGAACTCACTGTGATGGTTCTGACGCGCCCAATGGCACTGGCTCGGCGGCTGGCAATGGTGACGCTTCTTCCTGGACAGGCGGCAAAACACTGGCTATTGTCGAAGTTGGCAGACGGTCGTCGTCGGGCGTGGTAGTGTCGGCCGACGAGGGGACGGGCGGAGGGGCTGCAGCGGCATTGGGCGCATGATTGGGCGCGTGATTGGGCGCGACACTGGACTTTTGCGTCGTCAGCCATGAGGGCCGCCGCCCAAGAAATGCATTTGCTGTCCTATTGGTTGATGCAAGCTGAGTGTGCGCCAGCTTTGGTATGCCGGCAGACGGATTGCTTTCTCGTGATTTTGACGGGGGTGCTGATGTTGATGCTGGTGGAGGTGGAGGTGACGCCATGGCCCGATCAGATGCGATCAAACGGCACGGCCAAAGTTCATTTCGTGGTCCAGCGACAGTTGCACCATGACAGTATGTCTCGATTGATGTCTTGCGGGTGCGATGCCGTCGCCGTCGTCGCCAGGTCGGTGGCGAGAGATGGCGTAAGACTGAGTTTCGCGTCGGGCTGCGATGGGGGGCGATCAGCTGGTTCGAAACGGTGGCGACAAATGTGAACGGGGGCGACAAGATTGATAACAATCGAAGTAACAATAGCGGTATCAATTGCATGCGCTGGCGGATGTGACAGTATGTATATTGACGTGTTGATGTAGTAAACGCTACACGTAGCGGCGGTGTGTTGATGTGTTGTAAAGTGAAGTCGTCGAAGAACGTGAAGAAAAGCGGGTCTCGATGCAAACAGATTAGGATTACTAAGTATAATTAGACTTTCGCTCCTTCCTAACTGAGCCTTCCCTCTTTCCCAGTGAATCTGTTCGTTCTTTTACTCGCTGAAAGCCCAACAACTGGGCAACTACGTCAAACAGACAAGCTTTGCGGAAGGAGCGACAGCACACCGTCTAGACTTCTATCAGTGAAGACGCGTCCAGGCGCAGTGAACTTGGGATGGAGTGGTGATGGAAGGCTAGGGAACCAGTTTCAGCTGTGATATTGGCCGAGGCCTGATGCTGATCCTTTGTCATTTAAAAATATCACGTGCATTTATGGGTCAGGTGGTTGAAGTCTCTTTGTGGTTAGCGCAGTTTTAGTGCAATTTCACTCGGAGATACATAGTTCCGGCTGTCCAATCAGAGGCCGTGTTGTGGATCCATCAGTTACAGGGGTCGTGAGCTAGTGCGATAAGGACCGATAACGAAAAAAAGTTTTGGAGTGAATCAACAGTGCAGCGAGAGAGCACGGCTATTCACTGCTGCACTCGGCAAACAACGACAACAATCACGACGACAAACGACCAAAAGACCCAAACGACTCAAACTATACCTACGATATAAACGCACGCAAGACACCCATTCACTACACATACAATGGCGACCCCGGTCGTGCCATTGCAGACGGTGAAGCTGGCCGACGGCCCTGCGCCGCTGACGGCCGAGCAGCGCTACTGGAAGTCGTTCAAGAACCAAAAGTCGCACACGTCGACGGCAGCATGGGCGGTGACCAACATTAGTTTTCCTGCCACGGCGGCGGCGTTTGGTGGCCCGGCGTCGATGATTGCGACGCCGACGACGACGGCAGCAACAAAGCAGAACGATCTCTTTGCCGTGACGACGGGTCCGCGGGTGGACATTTACAGCATCCGCAAGCGCGAGCTGATCAAGACCATTGGCCGGTTCGAGTCGGTCGCGCGCAGCGGCGAGATCCGACCAGACGGGCGCGTGCTCGTGGCCGGCGAAGATTCGGGCAAGATGCAGGTGTTTGACGTTGCGGGCGGCTCGCGGCCCGTGATCCTCAAGACGTGGCACTCGCACAAGCAGCCGACGTGGGTCACGCGCTGGTCGCCGACGGACCTCACGACACTCATGAGTGCGAGCGACGACAAGACGGTGCGTCTCTGGGACCTGCCGTCGTCCGATGCCGTGCGCACGTTTGTCGGCCATCAGGACTATGTGCGCTGCGGTGCGTTTATGCCCGGCATTGCGGCCTCGTCGTCGGCTGGCAACGGCCATATGCTGGTGACGGGCTCGTACGATGCTACAGTGCGCCTCTGGGACTCGCGTGCACCGGGTGGTGCCGTGCTCACGTTCAAGCACGCGGCGCCCGTCGAGGCCGTGCTGCCCATGCCCTCGGGCACGGCCATCCTGGCCGCGGCCGACAATGCCATTTCCGTGCTGGACGTGGTGGCCGCGCGGCCGCTCAAGCTGCTCACGGCGCACCAGAAGACGGTGACGTCGCTGTGCCTGGCGTCGCACGGCGACCGCGTCGTGTCGGGCGGTCTGGACGGGCACGTCAAGGTGTTTGAGACGGGCTCGTGGAACGTGGTGTCGAGCTCAAAGTACCCGTCGCCGGTGCTGAGCGTGTCGGTGATTGCGTCGGGCGCGGGCGGCGACGACCGGCACCTGGCTGTCGGCATGACGTCGGGCGTGCTGAGCATCCGCACACGGCTCACGGGCCCGGCAGCCGAGCGCGAGAAGGAGCGCAAGCGCGAAAAGGTGGCGCGCGACGCCGGAAAGCTCGAGGTGTACGAGGCGGCCAAGGCAAAAAAGAAGCAGCGCCTTGAGAGCAAGAAGGCGGCCGACGCCTCTGCGGCGCTCATGGGGCCCGCCAAAATACGCGGCGAGAACAAGTTTGACTTTGTCATTGAGGGCGCCAGCAGCACCGGCAGCGGCGGCAAGTACGGCAGCGCGGGCCGCGTCGGGCGCGAGCCGCAGTGGCAAAACGACCTGCGGCACCAGCGGTACGGTGCGGCGCTGGACAGCGTTCTGAACAACCAGGTGCGTGACAGCGGCCCGATGCAGGCGCTGACGCTGCTGCTGGCGCTGCGGCACCGGAGCGCGCTGCGGGATGCGCTGGAGAACCGCGACGAGGTGACGGTGCAGCCGGTGCTGCAGTGGGTGTGCCGGCACATTGTGGACCCGCGGTTCACGTCGATCTGCACGGACGTGGGCATCCACCTGCTGGACTTGTATGGCGAGTTTGTGACGGCGTCCAAGGAGCTGGACACGGGTTTCCAGCTGCTGTGGAAGCGCGTGCGGCGCGAGGTCGAACTGGCGCAGCTGGCATGCCAGACGGGCGGCATGGTCGAGAGCCTGATGATGAACACGGCGTAGTGAGCGTCGATTCTCCTTTCAGCTTTATATTTTTAATTCCTGCTCTCCTTATACTACCGTCGCGCTTTTACTATTTTTGTTACAGGATAGGGCAACGGCATGGCATTGGCGTTTTGGCTGTTTGATTATATCTTCTTGTTATCCTGTTTCTACTCTCTAGATAGGCTTCAGTTGCACCTATGGTGTGTCAATTTTTAATAGCCGACTGTGATGCTGCGTAACGTGTGTGTAAGTTGTCAGGACTATGATATGTCTGCTGCTCAGTGTTCTCTCATATCTAGACGTTCTTTAGGTCTACGTTAACTGATACGAAGCGTGAGTCGGTTTAACGGCCAGCAATGGTGCATGGCGGTGGTATGTGTTTACGCAACTTGGTTGATGTCTACTGACTGGTGTCCGTCTTTGAGCAGCCAAGCACAAGGCGTCTTCTAAACAGCTCCCTCTCGGTCGTCAACGTCTTCCTTCTAGGCGAACTCATCCGGTAAATACCGCCGTAGCACCAGCTCCTGTCGCCAGAGAACCTCGCGCGTCAATGCCCTGGCCCATCTCCCCGCAGCTGAGTCGTCGAGGATGCCCGCCTCGATGGCAGCGTCGATCAATGATTTCCACTCCGGAGGCGTGTCCATTGTGAGCACAGCGTCGTCGTCGTCGTCGTCGTACGGCGGATCGCCACTAAAGATGTCTCGGAGGATGCCTGCGGCACGGATGCCGGCCATCAAGCTCTGCGCACCGAACTGGATCTCCAGCATGCGAGCGCTGGGCAGCGGGAAGTGCTCCGGATCGGTTGTGGTGATTTCGTACACATCTCCGTGGCGCACAGGAGCGTAGCATCCGTTGGCATCAGGCCCTCGGCGGAAATCGGCAAACCCGCCCATCGTGGTATGGTCCCATTGACCGCTGGTGGTGTCCTTCCCGTCCTTTCCGCCGGCTCCGGCCAACCATACCATCTGCACATAAATGCGGTGCTGCGGATCGGCCCGGTCCTCGATAGGACGCAGGGTAAACTTGAACAGATCCCAGAAGCGATGAGCGGTGGGACACAATGGCAGGATATTGCACTCAGCCCGGCCAGCTGTGGCAGCTATATTGTCGTCCCACCGGTCGAGAGACCAAAACATGCGCAGGTTTCGCCACATTTTAGGCAGATTTCCCGTCTTTGTAACCCGCACAGGCACAATGTGCGCAGCGTCCGGCAAGATTACGCCACTGAGAGCGCAGCGATGGCTGTACCAGGCCGGCACGGTCCGTTGAGCGCGGAGGTCAGCAGCTGGTCTTGTCGAGCTTGGCAAGCAAGTGCTGTCTGGGGTCCTTGCTCTGGTATCCCGGCCTTTCCCTTTCACAGTCTTGTTGTTTGTCCCAGGAGCGAAGGCTCAAGCCGAGAGGCCAAACCGAAGGGCAATGAAGAGCAGAAAAGATTACCCAGGCTTCCTTCTTCTCGATGGCTCTTTCCGCAGCATTGCTTTGGCGATCAGCGTCATGGATCTGGCCTTCGACATAGGTAATGAACCTTGCCCGCAATTCTTCGTCTGTGGAGGGAGGCGCGTCCCCACGGGATGTTGACGTGCTTGACTCAGAGGCCGCGATAGGTGGCTCTTCCACCGAAGAATGCTTGGGTCTCGTCTGCGTCGACACCGCGGAAGTTGGTGCCCAATCCAAGTGCTGTAGACCAACATAACGCACCGTGATGGCCATAGTCTTGGATCACATGACGGACGATCGGGGTTTCCTTCAAGTTCAAAAAGAAAAGGGGGAAAGGACGGGAGCGAGTGATTGGGAAATGGAGGATAAGAAGAAAGATTCCAGATGAAAATATGGGGAGACACGAGAAGATATACATGATTTTGGGGCGCCAGCCATTCATTCGCCCAGAAACACTCGCTTACTAAGGGCGTGATTAGATGATACAGGGTGGACCCACTTATCATGTGTCCATGCCAAGTCTACCACACAACTCTTGAAGTCTTACGGCAAGCAGCCTGACAAGGAAGTCTATGCATTGAGAAAAGCTCACCGCCGCGCTGTCGCCCGTCAACGGATGACCACTTGCACAATGGTGAAGATGTTGAGAACAAGCAGGCTTTGTGCTGCTTTACCAAGTATCTAGCTAAGGACAGGCAGCTGATACCTTGGTGCCGAGGTATCTTTCTTTAGTCATGCTGGGCGGCGAATAGATCAACAACTCGAATCACGCAATACCCTGCCTTGCTGTTGTGATGCTTGTGGCCTTAAGCTCTCTACAAGACTACAACAAGGCATTGATATCTCCGTTCGGTTGGCTGGTCACCCAGATTGTGAAAGTCCAGCATTTTCTCATTCCACTTCTAATCCGTAACGACGTATCATCAACGAGGATTGTAGCTTCATCGGTAGAGATACTCTGACAGTCAGTCTGCTCTTTTCATTCATTGATTCATTCGCATCCCTCAAGTTCACTCAAGTCCAGTAAGCCTATCATGGTTACAGCGCATATACAGTTGACAACCACTGTAAGTACCCGTAGTTGTCAACTATTAATGTGGGTCCATTCCTATTAGTTGATAGCTGCTTCTGTGACGTCAATACGTCGCTCGGAGTTAAGCTTATTCTCTGATATGTCTGTCACTGTCTCCAAGAAACCGAGCATGTTACGACGCAGTAAGCTTACGGGCCGTCAGCAGTCGTCGTCAGCCTATTCAGTTGACATTTCTACCCTCGAATTTCTCATCAGGTCCGTAGACAAACCAACAAACGGAAAGATTAGAAAACAACAAGAGAATAGTCTGACAGATCGGCGGACGAAACGTTGGTCCGTCGGGTCGGAGACTTGTGCGGCTGACATGTGGCATTCTAATATATCGGGACTGCGGTGCCATCCGGGATCGTATCACCTGTCTTGAGATATACTACGTCATGGCAGATCACATCTATATTCTGTTTCTACTCATGTTGCCGTCTCACTTCAGCTACTTCTTCTTTTCAAATGTATGTGTAAAAGGAAAAGGCTGTCTGTTAAGAGAGAAATGAATAATCATCGATTAATAAGCCAATAAGGTCTTTGTCCGTCCGTAGCTCGTCTCTAGCTAAGATCCCGTCTAGTTTATGAGGTTATACTGATCGGGGCTCTGGTCCAACCAAGCTTGGTACTCCTGATCCCCATCCTGTTCTCCCTCTTCTCTCTTCTCTCTTCTCTCATCACTCTCCCATATAGCTATTGATCGTCTCTTTGTCGACTACAGCATCACGATATCCACATCCGCAATGGCCCCGATCTAAACACCAGCTTGCAGTTCGTTTTCGTTTCATCTCCTTGTTCCAACCTTGGACTACATCCACCGTTGTCACTTGCCTTATATCCCCCCGCTCTCGCTGATCACAATGGGTGACCGCTGTCCTCGCCCCGTCCAAACGAGCGCTGTCTACGTGCTCGGCCACACAGCGCAGTTTGTCCCGCCACCGTCGCCGCCATCGCCCGCCACCGGCAACAGTCGCGAACCATGTGCACCCATGGAAGAGCTCTCTCTCGATGAAGACCCAGCAGTTGCAGCCGCAGATGCGCCCGCCGCGCCCACAGTTGATGCCTCACCAACATCCCCGCCCGGCACGGAGCCGGACTCCCCCGCCTTGTCTCCGTGCGTGCTCTCGACACACCACTCTTCCTACTCCCTCGCGTCCTATGCGAGCTCCAGCGCCGACTTGTCTGCCAGCGACGCCGTCGGCGCCGACTCGCTCATGTCGTCCATGGTCACCATCTCGGCCGCCACATCCACGTCCACAGTGCCCGCAGCGTCGGCAGACAAGACAGACAACACTGCATCACGCCTGGCCGGCGCCGTGCACGTCCTTGCCACCGAGGCCACGGCGCTGCAGTCCGTCGCCCAGCTGTATGCGACATCGCCCAGTGCGCGCGACGGCTTTGACCAGGCCGTCGACGCCATTGTGCGCACACAGACCACGCACCCGCCGGGCAAGCTCGTCGTCGTCGGCGTCGGCAAGTCCGGCCACATTGCGCGCAAGCTGGTCGCGACGTTCAACAGTCTCGCCGTGCCGGCCTCGTTTATGCACCCCACCGAGGCGCTGCACGGCGACCTGGGCCACATCCGCGCGCACGACGCGCTCCTCTTCATCACATACTCGGGCAAGTCGCAGGAACTGGTCGCGCTGCTGCCGCACATCGACCCGGCCCTGGCGCTGATTGTTCTGACGGGCCGCACGGCGCCCGAGACGTGCGAGCTGGTGCGGCGGCGCGGCGCCTCCGCCCATGGCAAGACCAAGACCATTTTGCTGCCGGCCCCCATTCCCGTGGAGGAAAAGGTGGCGTTTGGCGTCGCGGCGCCCACGGCCAGCACGACGACGGCCCTCGCCGTCGGCGACGCCCTGGCCATTGTCGCGTGCAAGGAGCTGCACCCGTCGACGGAGAGCGTGTTCCGGCGCAACCACCCCGGCGGTGCGATTGGCGACGCCTTCAAGGAGCAGCCACAGCCCAGCGGGTCGCTGTCGCTGTCGCTGTCGTCTTTGGCGTTGTTGCCGCCTGTGGAGACGGTGCGCCGTCTGGCTGTGCCGTGGAGCGAGATCCCCGTCGTGCAGGGTACCGACTGCGCTGATGTGCTGCGCGCGGGCTACAGCTCGGCGAATGGGTGGGTGCGCATTGTGTACCAGGACGCGGCCTCGGGCTGTGACGCCGAGTTCGTTGCGCCGCCCACACGCATCCGGGGCCTGCTCTCAGCCGACCTTGTGCGTCCCGTGCACGAAGTCGGCAGCCGTCTGGTTGTTGGCCGCGGCGACCTGGTGTCCATTGCCGTGGACACGAAGCTGAGCAAGGCCATTGAATGGGTCAGGACGGCGACGGCGGCCGAGGCGTCCGAGGCCGGCCTGCAAAAGGACGGCGATACAGTCGTTGCTGTGATGGAGTATGGCGAGATTATTGGTGTTCTCGAGCTGCAGGATCTACTCGAGGCCGAGCTGCGGGCTTGACCGTAGTGGCTTTGTGTTTATGAAGTTATGTTGTCCTGTGGTTTTTTTTTCTTTCTACATGCTCGCTGGGCGAGCAGCCCACGGTGGATGTTGTTTTTCAGTTGTTTCTCTACAGTGGCACCGTCCTCGGCACGGGACGATTACGGCATGCTATGATCTGGCGTTTTACACGATATATTGTTTCCTCTCATCTCATCTCTGATGCATTTTATGTCTTTTCATTTTCTGTTTCTCTTCGAGCAATTGCGATTCCGGCGTTGTAATCTCAGTCTGCATCATTCCTCACTAGACATTTTGTTCGAAGTGTGCACTTCAACCTCAACGTCATTCTTCTGCATCGGTTGTGGCTGGTTGGAACATCGGCGTTGGTGCACAGCGTGCCACCTCCCTAGGGGTATCTGGCGTGTGAAGAACAGTGTCAGCACATCCTAGCCCAACTAAATTACCAACTATGAACTATGGAAGACTCAAGGACCGCTTATCGGCCTGATCCTTCTGTAGCCTTGCATGCGACGGGATGGTAACGACGTCTAGGGCAGAGCATTATGGTGTCAGTGAGCTTCACTCGAGTCTTCGGCCGCCCCTGCTGGTCTTGAGTATGTGTTATCCCGACTCAAAGCAGACTTGTACTATGTTATATCGTCTCTCTCAGCAGTGCCTCCAGCCGCTCAGTTCTTACCTCTTGGTAGTTCCATTTACACTGCTACTACCAAGGCGAAGGAAGCACGATGGGCTACCATGAGCTTCCGTAGGTACCCAACCAGCTGGTGTACTCACGGGTGCACCTCAGACACCTTGCGCGTTCCAGTGAGGCCGTAGTGCACACTTGACCGTGCCGCCGGGCTTGTGCTTGTCGTTGAGTGGTACGGCGCGATGACCGCAGTTTGTGGTCTTGAGTAAAGGGAGGGTGTTCGTAAAGGGGTACAGTGTTCGTAAAGAGGTGTATTTCGGCTACTAGTAGTCCTACTACATGTACAAAGTGGGTATCCGGAAAAGCTTTGTCAGCTTCCGCATTGTTGCGTACAAGAGGCATGCTTTATATCAAATACAATTAACTTGGCAAAATTCCCATTATGTAGCCGTTGCTCCGATACGCTGAAAATGCAAAGAGAATAAATCCAAACGCCTAAACTAGTCGCTGTCGCTGTCACTGTCGCTGTCGCTGTCGCTGTCGGACTTGGAGGAACTGCTGGCACCTTTGGCCGGTGCGCCGCCGGCATCGTCATCCGAGTCGCTGCTGTCTGAGTCGGACGAGTCGCTGTCCGAATCCGAATCCGAGTCCGAGTCTGATTCGGCAAACGTCCGCTTCTTCCGGTTGCGCACCGTCTTCTTGGTGGCCTCAACGGGCTTGGTCTGCTCGACTGGCTTGACTGGCTCGGCAGCTGGAGGAGCTGGAGCAGCTGGAGCAGCAGCCGCTGGCACTTGTGTCTTGGCTGCAGCTACCGGCGCCACATACGCGCTGCCGTCGTCCAGCTGGCGCGCAATGTTCTCGGCCCGGATCCGGCGCAGCAGACGGTTCTGCACGCCGGCGTCGGTAAACCGCACAACGTGCTCGGCCTCGTTGAGACGCTTGCCGTCCTTGACGTTTGCAAACTCAGCCACAGCACTCGCGTACGCGTCGCCGCCGTCGCCGTCGGTGTCGGTCCTGGTAATGGTCCGGGCCTCGGCCAGCAGACGCGCGCGCACGCCGCCCTGCAGGTCGCCAATGTAGTCGTAAAAGTCGTCCATGGACGCGGACGGGATGCACGCAGCGCCGCCGACAAAGACGTACTTGATGAGCAGGTTCTGGTTGTTCTTGTTGAACTTCCACGCATCGCGGGCCGTCTTCCACTGCTGCAGGTACGCGAGCTCGCGCTTTAGGCTCGGCGGCGCGGCCGGTGCAGCGGGCGCAGCCGGGGCGGCCGCCTTCTTCTTCTTCTTTTTGTTCTTGTTCTTGTTCTTCTTTGGCGCAGCGTCGGCCGCGGCGGTGGTGTCGGCAAACGAAACGGACTTGTGTCTCTTGGCGTCGGCGGATGCAATGCCAGTGGATGCCGGGTAGTCCTTGCGCTTGTTGGGGGTGAAGGCGCTCTGGCTGGGGTACGGGCGCGAAGGTGGCGGAGGACGCGTGGGCGGTGTCGACGTGGATGCGGGTGCAGGTGATGTGCCTGCGTCGTCTGCGCCCTTGAGCTTGAGGCCCAGCCGCTTCCAGGCCGGTATACGCTGCATTGTAGTGTGGTTGTGTGTGTGGAGGAGACTGGCTCTCAGCTGGACTTTGACTGCGGTTTTCGGCTGGTTGACTGCAGTTTTTCGGCTGGATGTCGTAATTGGCTGTACAAAACGTTCTGTTGACGGCCTGGCTTTGAATGCGAATGTTGTTTTATCTGGCCATCTTTCGGCTGTGGTGGTGGCTGCGTCGTGAGGTTGAAGCGCTCTCAAAGAAAAACTAGGGACTTTTTAGCGGGTCGTTATCGATAAGATGCCGTCTTATCGGATATGATTTCGTGATCTGTCACATGACACATACAGCTGTCGCTAGGCAAGCTCCTGCAACGCGTCGGTGAGGCACCCACCAGACAGCTTGACAGCCTTGCCAGCTCAGCATCCATCAGCCTGCCACCTCTGCGATTTTGACTACGATACGCTACGATAACCTCACTCCCATTGATTGCACTGCGATTACCAACTTGCCAGCCCTATACCCCGAACCGACTACCCCTCACTCAACCGTTGAGCTCGTCTCAGCCCCTCCATCACGATGTCCGGTATGTGATCAAGTCTGAGTTGCACGCTGGATGGCGGTTACTAACATTGCAGGCAACGCCTACGACAGACACATTACCATTTTCTCCGACCAGGGTCGCCTGTACCAAGTCGGTATGTAAAGGACAGCCCGACACGGAGCGGCGGCATGCGAAGCTAAACTAACCGGACAGAATATGCCTTCAAGGCGATCACAGCGGCCAACATCATGTCGGTCGGCGTGCGGGGCAAGGACTGTGCAGTGGTGCTGTCGCAGAAGAAGGTGCCGGACAAGCTGATTGACGCAGCGTCGGTGACCCATATCTTCCAGCTCTCGCCGTCGGTGGGCAGCGTGATCACGGGCTCGATTGCGGACGCGCGGGCGTTTGCGCAGCGCGCCCAGGGCGAGGCGGCCGAGTTCCGGTACAAGTTTGGCTACGAGATGCCCTGCGACGTGCTGGCAAAGCGCATTGCCAACATCAGCCAGGTCTACACGCAGCGCGCCTACATGCGGCCGTACGGCGTGGCGGTGACGCTCATCGCGCTGGACTCGGAGATGGGCCCGCAGCTGTTCAAGTGCGACCCGGCGGGCTACTACACCGGCTACAAGGGCACAGCGGCGGGCCCCAAGCAGCAGGAGGCGCTGAACCACCTGGAGAAGAAGCTCAAGAACAAGGACTGTGCGGAGGGCACGTGGGAGGAGGTTGTGGAGCTGGCCATTACGACGCTGAGCACGGTGCTGAGCATGGATTTCAAGAAGACGGAGATTGAGATTGGCATTGTCGGCGGCCCCGTCGCGGGCGGCGGCGAGGGCACGGACCCGGCGTTCCGGGTCCTGACGGCGGACGAGATTGATGAGCGGTTACAGGCAATTGCAGAGAAGGACTAAGCATAAGCTGGAGCAACAGCCATGCCGACCTACGTATAGGCGTTCGGGCATCGACGGTGGCAGATATGACAGGTAGCACCAGACAGCAAACGATGAGCATGTCATTTGGGCAAACGGATGCTCCAACAGGAGGTAAAAGCAACGTGATAAAAGTGAGACAGGTAATATGATGGACGGCCAATGGACGACGGCGGACAGTTATCTCAGCCTGGCGAGGCAAGACAACGACACCAGCTGTATCCGAGACAGGACAAGATGGGCTGAAAGGGCGGCCAATGGCTGCTCGTCTGTCCAGCTTACGGTAGGTGGTCTGATTGAAGTAGTCTTTTACCTCGTTGGTCTACATCTAGCTTTATTACATCATGGGTGAGACTGTGGTAGGCCTCAGTCACAGCCCTCCATTCGGTAGAGGGCACAATAACGACAGACGACAGACAACGACAGTAAATAATCAAAAACAAAACTAAGACACCTGTCAGTCCAACCCTCACCGACGAGATCTGCGCTGCCAAGCACCAGGCGAATCAGGACCGGCGTCTGCTAGAAGACTAAAGGAGACGTAGAAACAGACCCGACTGACATAATCCTACCGTGCGGGACGAGCTGAAAGATCACACCACATGGAAGCCGCGCTGACTATGATTTATTTTTCTTCCTTGTTTGTATCTAAAATACTGCAACGACAAGAGTGACGGCAAGAGTGACGATTGACACAAAGGGGCAGATGGCCGGCACAGTCGTTGATATAGAGATGCCGGTGGCGATGTGGGTTGAGTACGCATGTTCTGTGACGTGCTTGTGCCGATGCCCGTGTGATCTTACTAGGAGCTTGCACCAGGACGATCGCGATATTGTACCCTTGTCTGAAAGAGAGTTCTATTTTGTTGGCTACTGTTTATTGTGAAGACGCCGACCTCTGTCTCATTAGTATTGCTGCGACATACGCGCTTGGCATGGTTGTGTGCCCTATAGGGCGGCCACTAAATCAGAGGTGGCGAGCTTCGGCGAGGTAGGGGAGGGTGTAAATGAGGTGTTTAGTTGCGAAAATCTCCGAGTGACTGCAAGGGGCTGTGGGAGGTGTAGCGAGGAGGAGAGGAAAGAAAAAAGAGAAAAAAAGAAAAGAAAAAAAAAGAAAGAAGAAAAGAAAAGAAAAGAGAAGAAAAAAGAAAGATGACAACGTCAACGCCACGCGGGAGACGATACCTCGTGCTCAAGCAAAAACATCCAATCATCTGTAAGTAGTCTTCATTGTATGTGTGAATGACTTCATGATCTCAGTGAAGATCACTTCTTACCAGACAGATGACAGCCATTCCTAATGTCACGTCATTGTGTACATTAAACACTGCCAGGCTGAAACAACCGGCATGTCCGTTTCTTTTTCTTCTTTTCTTTTCTTTCTTTTTCGTTTCTTTTTCTTTTGGACATCACTTTTATTTTTTGGCGTCACATTTCCTTCTTCCCTTAACTAATTCCACTTCCTCTACCCTCTTCCGCAGTCACACTCTTCCACAACGCCGGTACGGACTGTGATAGGCCAGACGTGCATCTGCAACGTCGTGTCCATCCGTTTCTGGCGAGTTCAGCACACCTCGCGACCACTCGGCTGAACATAAGAGGTCAATGCTTGTCAGTCCACCATGGGAGGCATTTACCTTAATGGCAGAAGAACACAACTGGACTAAAAAGTTCAAGACAGATGATCGTCAGACTGCGCCTATTGGCCAGCCATTGGCCAGCCCCTCTGTCCGGTTGAGTCTGCAGGGCTATATTGGGCAAGTCTGTCTGCAGGCGGTCGCTGCAGCCCAACTGGTGGTTACTTGTATAACCTAGTCAAACCGTCTGTTCCGGCTGATCTGTCCCCTTCTCACCGCATTGTGTAACCTGTCTGATGGCCGGTGATCTGTGTTTCTATTCGTTTTATTCCCGAGCTTTTTCTATCAGACTTTTGTCTTTCATACGAAAGGGGTTTTTTATTTTTTATTTTTTATATTTTCAACTCACTCGGCATTTCCTAATTCTATATAAACTTGCCGAGTTGGTTCAAGGTGCCTACGCATAAGGTATGGCTTGGAGGGCATGTAGTCCATCATCCACACTAGCACGCCGAAAGTCAACGGCCCTCCGAACCTTTAACTCGTCGGCCCCGGTCGTTGACAAATCACATTGTTTTTCGCCGGTTGGTCTTAATAAGCTCTTATTTTTATACATCCCAATTCCGGCGTGGCGTCCATGTCTACCCCCCTTCCACCCCGTCAACGGTTCTTAATATCTTTATTAACTTTATTCACTTCATTTCTATCTATCTGATTCTGAATTTCTGATTTTACTGTCATCTCTAGCTATTACCTGCCCCCTCTGGTATACACCAACTTCATCATCATCATCCTCAGACTGCCCCCCTCGGAGCTACTAAAGATACTACTCGGCAGTTCCAGGCCATGCACGTCTTATGCTTCTTCCAACGCCTCGGCCTTCTTCGGCCTTGATAGCGGCCCGTCCTTCTTCATCAGCCTTGACCGGGCCGTCGCCAGGTCCCGGGGCACCCTCCAGAAGAGGAAAAACAGTAGACAGCTTCAGGCTAGCACGCGTCCCTAGATCTCATGAATCAGAGCCCTTGCAGGGACATGCATCCAGCTCACGAGGCAGAGAAAGCAGAGAAAAATGAAAGAGGAAAAAGTAAAAGCCACAACTCATCTCCGGCCATCCAATAGCAGTGCCAGCTGACGTACAGGCAGAAAGACACAAGACATCTTCCTGGGGACTGCTGCACGTCTAATTGCATGCCCAGCATGTCTGTTGCTGTGCGGCAGTCGGCTTCCGTACATTCATTGAACAAACTGCTTTGGAAGACGGTTCTTTTGATTTATTTGTCCAATCTCCTTTGTTTTCATCTTTCTCACAATGGCTTTTTTTTACAATTTTATATTTCTTTCAACGGCCTTTTTTCCTTGACATTTTATATAAAAGATATACCCCTTTGACCTTGCCACATTCCTATTCCATACCCCTATGCATTACATGCCTACATCTTTCTGTTTTATTTACTTCATTATTCACTCCTTTTCTTTTACCTCTGTTACCTACACCCCCGACCCCCACCTTCGTCGTCGACTGCAATGCTTTGCCTCAACCTCTAGCCTTGCATTCACTTACACTCGCACATCCCGAAGCTCTGTCAGACAACAGCCTCATCCAAGATAAAAGGATCACGGCTCCCTCATCTCGTCTCGACAACATCACCTCAACTACAACTACAGACAACAATCTAATATCTAATACGCCTCACTTCCTATACATGTACTCGCTTTCTCTATAATATCTCTAATCTATCAAACACACAGCATCAAGCACAATGGACGGCCGTGAGTCTCTAGCTCCCCCCTCCTCTTCACAGCTCACAGCTCACAGCTCATGGCACCACAACTTCCTTCCGACTAACACAGTCTCTCGGCCTCTTGCAGTCAACGACTTCCGCCGCGCGCGCGTGGCCGAGGTCCTCGCCGATTTCACAGACATCCAGTACCTAATTGCCGCCGCGCCCGTTGACGCGCCCTGCCAGGAAGATTATTATACTGAGGGCTGGTGCGCGCTGCGCCAGTGCGCCGTCGACGGCCAGTACATTCTCAACACGGGCGCCGACACCGCCGTGCCCGTGGCCAAGGGCGGCCAGGAGGAACAGAGCAAGGCCGAGCTGCAGCAGGTCCACCTCGACGCCATTGCGCGCCGTCACCAGGCCCAGAAAATCTACCAGCGGCAACTCGCTGCTCAGCGCTGGATCAGCTTGCGCGAGGCCATTCTGCAGGGCCAGCGTCCGGACGCGGCACACCAGGACCAGCTGCGCGTATGCGACCAGCAGCTCTGGCTTGTATGTCCCACCGACTGCCTCGTGATATAGCAAATCGCACCGGCACTTTTGTGGACGACACAGCTAACAAAATAGGAGCTCGCACTAATTACGGACGAGGCAGTCTATACCCAGCTGCTGCTGGCCGACCAGCAGATGGGCCGCTGGACCGACGAAGACCCGACCCTGTGCGCAGTGCAGCGCTGGATCCGCTCGCGCCGGTGAGCCGGGCATGCCACAGCCGGAAACAAGGGGACGGGACGAGGAGGTAATCATAATGACTGGGTGGAAGCGAGGCGTTTCTTTTTATTTGATTATTTGATTTTCGGGGGACAAGCAAAAGTATCGGCCTTGTTCTAGTCTTTTTGTCATTATACTATCATCAAACTATCTTTTGCTAGACAAAAGACTTTGCATCAATAAAGGTTACAACGTCATGAACTGTCAAATTCGCCTGGCGAGTCATATACATCTGCATAAGTTTTTGTATTATCAACTTCCAACACCGTTGGCCGTCGCAGACCGTCGAATCAATATCAACAGATCGTAACGAGCTAGGAAGACGTTTTGCTGTGGACACATAGGGCGATCCCGCAGAGCGAAAGGGCCATGCCGATGCCGGTTTCTAATTGGAGCGCCGCTGGTTAGCACACACGGCCATGCACGAGGCAAGCTTTTGGCCAAGCCCTATAGGGCAGTGGGCAGCTCCGTGAGAGAAAAAAAAGCCATATAACTTACCGCGACTAATCACCTTGCTCTCAACCCACCACTCGCCAATGACGGTGAAGAGAAACGCCAAGGTGTTGACGATGGGGACAGTCAGGCTCAGTTCTGTGGAGCCAATTGTCAGTACATGTCAAGTGTCTCTGTTCTCGTTTTCGTTTTCTATTATACTATTATGCATGGCTGCTTCGCGACGAGCAGCTCTAGCCATGCAGCGCTTGTGAATGGCCAGTGTCCGCGACCCCTATGCAGCTAATCTCGGCGTGGGGAGAGTGCGGCACGACGCTAGACGTTTCACGAGCTGACGGCGGGAGCGGAGAGGGACGAGCGGAGAGCAGCATGGGACGAAGGACAGGGAGCGAGGCAGCATGGACGAAGGACAGGGAGCGGTGCAGCATGGGACGAAGGACAGGGAGCGAGGTAGCATGGGACGAAAGACAAATGACAAAGACGCACCTGCTTTGCCAATCAGCAGAAAGAACCACACGCTGCCCGTGAGGTTGAGGAGCAATGGCACAGCATAGCGCGGGTTGCGCAGTAGGTCTGTCACGGCAAAGAACGCTTTGTATATGCGGAGTTTGAAGCTACTGGCAGCCACATCCTCGCGCTGGAGCAGTGGGTGCGGTGGGGGATTGTGCGATCGCGCGGCCTTGCGCAAAAAGGGCGTCGTGAAGCCCCAGGCGATGCCGACGAGTAGGAAGCCAGCAATGTAGTTGAAGGCGCCGGGGTGCTCGGGTGCCACGGCTCTGTCTAGACTCATTGTAGATGGTGGCGATGTTGGCGTTGCAGTGTTGGCAGTATTAGCAAATTTGGCGTATTGTAGTGTTGGGTGTTGGGAGTGGTTCGGCGAGGTGACGCAAGGTGAAGTGACGTTGACGAGTGAGAACGCGCAAGGCTGAAGAGCCGGGATGAGCTAAAGGGGAAGGAGCACAGACGGGGTCGGTCCCTTCCCCTGCAGGACGCGCTAAAATTGGAGCTGTCTTACGTCGCAGTGGCCCTTCCCAATTCGTCGTCTCGATGACAACTCGTTTAGAACTCCACGTTTACATGTAGCTTTTCAGCTTCCGTAACCAACGACTCTTTCCCTATTGGGATTTTGTTGAACGATCACCAAAACTAATGCCGGCATCGAGCACCTATTGGGTCGTCAAGGCTGAGGCGCAAGGCGTTTTCGGAGGCTTTTTGAGGCTTTTTGGAGGCTTTTTGGAGGCAATGGCTCGTAGCGCTCTGATTGGCTGTGCACTCGCAGCCGGCTGCCTCTCAGGCATGATCATGTACTTTTTCAACTAGCAATTTGCATGCGGGTGATGCTGTCCATTGGGTTTTATCTGGCGGCTGGCAAAGAGGGAGCCGTCTTGTTTTTGCTGATCACATAAGAGGTCACTAACTCCAATCTGTTGAACGGCCTTTGTCTTAAGGTTTGTCTGTTTCTTCTTTCAATCGAATGCATCTCTACCAATTTACTACCGGCTCTTTTGCAATCATGCCTTTTCAATTGATCTTGGCGAATGCATCTCTACCACTTCTCTACCAGCTCTTTCATGCTCAGTGAACTTTTACTAACTCACTGCTTGAACAAGGTTAAGATGGAAGATGTCAGCCACAACGGGCCGGACGGGTCAGCCCGACAGTTCTTTTACAACTCACGGTGATCGAACTACAAGACAGCTGCATCTCGGTTACTTGTCCTAAGCCGGCTTTGTGGTTGTCCTACGACAACGCATTTCCAATGGCTATCCGCCAAGTGATGACGAGTCACAGCCCATTCTTGTCTTACTTATGTCCTTGTACGCCGCAATGCAGTCATTTCTGATCGTATGTAGCTGCCTATGCTTGCGCGCACGCACCTCTGTCTTTGTCTGAGCACTGCCAATCTGAACTACACGGCGCAGCAACAACGCCAGAATAATTGAAAACAAAGCCCCATTCCAATTCACACCCTGTATTTTGAACCGAAACAGTGCATTCTTCACTCGCCAGATCATCTCTTCTAGTAGCGACGCCAGGGAATGTTCTTTCATATCGGCATTTTACAAGGACACCATCGAATTTGTGCCCACTGTTCAGGCCGATGAGAAATGAATGAGATATGTATCTAGATGAAATAAATGAGATAATCTAGATGGTCGCCTAGGATGCTAAAACATCAATGTCTTCCGTTTGATTACATAATCGTCCATCACGTGTAAAACGCAAAACTCGGTCGCGCCTTTCTCTTATCTGCATCTTTCTTCCTCACAGACCCCTGTCGCCAGCCTCCGTTTATTGACTTTTCCCCCCTTTCGGACTATGAAACTCCACCCAGCCTCCCCACTGTCCGTGAAGAATTCCCCTCCCCATCGGTCGCTCCTACCATCTGGCCCCCCAGCCACGGCAAGTAATCAGCCAGTTCCAATGGAAAGAGCTACCCGCCACCCCGCTAAACTAGATCTGGCAAGATACACAGCGCCTCCTTTGGCAGATTGTCAACAAAGCGCAGTCTAGGCTTCTTTTTAACCTCATCTGCTCCGCCTCCCCTCTGTGCCTCTCGCTACAACATCTCTTTTGCCGTTTGACACACCGTGGCATCCAATCTCTCTACTTGATCTTCTTTCATTTCGTTTGCTTCGCTCATTTCATTCCTTCTTTTACGTTGTCGTACATCTACGCTCTTTTATTCTGCGTTATTCTCTATTTACCTCGACATCTCGACATCGACGTCACAACACCAGCATCAGCATCAGCATCCGCCTCGCCGTATCTCTTCGACGTCAATTGTATCTGAAACGACCAATCGCATCTACTTGCATTGCAGACCGCCACCACACACCCAACGCCTATGATATCATTCACCTAGAGAGAAAGACGTCGCTACTCAGATGTCTTCCAAGTCCATCAACCCCCTCAACGGGGTGCACACCGCGGGCATTTTCTCCGATCTCAGCGTCGACGGCCCTCTCATCGGAACACTTGTCCTTGTTGTCGACCGTGCAAAGAACCTGCCCAACCGCAAGACCATCGGCAAGCAGGACCCCTACTGTGCGGCGCGTCTCGGCAAAGAGGCAAAGAAGACCAACACCGATATACGTGGCGGTCAGACTCCAAGATGGTAAGAAGAATTGCAAGGCCAAGCAGAAAACACTGTGCCATACTGACCTCTTAGGGACCAAGAGCTACGCTTCAAAGTCCACGACTCCCCCGACTACTACCAGCTGAAAGTATCCGTCTTTAGCGATGACAAGAAGACTGAGCTGATCGGCGAGACATGGCTCGATCTTCGCCACATCATTATCAGTGGTGGCGGTCAGAGCGACGATTGGCACACTCTCAACTGCCGCGGAAAATATGCCGGCGATATCCGCATCGAGATCACATACTACGACAGCCGCCCAAAGCCCGAGAAGCCTTCACCGCTGCCGTCCGCAGCGCCTTTCACACCGACAACAGCCTCTTCCACAGCAGGAAGCATGCGTGGAAGGCCAGGAGGTGATGCACCTAGCCCTGGTAGTCTTGCCACAATGGGTCCCCGCGCCCTAAACCCGCCCAAGAGACGGCCCCTACCCTCGGACCCGGTCACCGGCCAGCAGCCTCCACAGCCCCGGCCCGTTCCCGTCCAGGCCCCTGCTCCTGCGCCAGTGGAGCCTGTGTCTGTCCCCGAGCCTGCACCTATACCTTACCAGGTGCAGCAGACCCAACCGGTCCAACCGGTTCAGCAACTTCAGCCGGCCCAGCAGGTTCAACTACAACAGGTGCCACAGGCACCCATGATGCTGCAACATGCAAGCCCATCACCAGGTGTACCCCCGCAGTACCAGCACCCCGACCACATGCAAACACCACCGCATGCGCAGCCGAATCCCATCTCGAATTACACGCCAACCCAGTCGCCCATGCCGCCGGTTAATTACAATACACCGCCACACCAGATCATGTATCAGCAACAGCCGCAGCAGCAACAACTGTCACACCAACATTCGGGTTCACTAGCCTCCTCTGCTCGGTATCAAAACTACACCGACCAAGACGCATTCATTAATGGGCCTGACCATGTCTACGACATACCACCACCTGCCACACATCAGCAGCAGCAGCAGCAGCAGCAACACCACCGTCAGCTAAGCCATCACAGTCAGTCGCAGTTTGGCGAGCACCAACCGCAGCTGTACGACCAACAACAACAACAAATGCAGGCACTCCAGCATCAGCAAATTCAACACCAACAAGACCCACGCGATTTTGGCTCCCAGAACAACTCGCCTGCGCGCATCGCATCATCGGTCATGGCCCCCAACTATCAACAAGATCTTGGCTTCGCGCCGCCTGCCAATGAGCGTCCGCCACCACCACCTGCGCACAGAATCAGAACCAACAGCAGCAGTGCGGTCGGAAACGATGCAGGCTTCCGTGGCAGTGTCGATGCCTCCATGCAGGCGACAATGCGACGGGAAGTGCTTCGCAACGAGGCTCACAGGCAGTCCATCTCTTCTGCGTACCCGGGCCGTCCGACATATCGCCCGCTCGACATAAACTCTCTGCCATTGACTGTCGGTGCCTCTGATGTCTCTTACCAGCCGGCACCTCCCCGTCACCAGCCCTACGAGAATTCTTATGAGGGCCAGTATGGCGGTAGCAATTATGACGACCCCAATGTTTCTCCCGGTGCTCTGGTCCAGTCCTCATTCCGGCACAGCTCTGGTCATCCCCTGCCGCCACCCCAACCCCAGCCGCCACAGCAGCAACAGCAGCAGCAGCAGCCTGGCCATGGCCACAATTCTTCTGCCTACGCCAGAGCCCCCAGCCCGGCGCCGCTCAATGTCACACACCGCAGTAGCTTTTCTGCTTCGCCGACGCCCATGTACCATCAGCAGGATGAGCCAAATGGATATGCGCGGAGATCACCGTCACCAAATCCTCCTCCACAGTCCTACCGTCAAAGAACGCCAAGCCCGATGCCAGGTCCACCACGATCGGGAAGATCGCCGTCACCCATTCCTCCTTCACAGTCCTACCGCCAAAGAACGCCGAGCCCAATGCCAGGCCCACCGCGATCAGGACGATCACCTTCGCCCAATCCACCTCCACAGTCCTACGGTCAAAGGACGCCGAGCCCAATGCCAGGCCCATCGAGGTCAGCATCGTTCAGCTCGTTTGATGCACGGAATGACCTCTCCCAGAGCGAGAACCCCGAGGCATACATGCTTCCTGCCGTTCCTGCGTCTCTTATTCCTGGAGGAGTCGACCCGTCTACTGCTCTGGAGCTCCGATCACGGATCTACCAAGATGAACGTCAGAGTGAGCAACGGTACTCGGCGGCCATGGAGACACCTCCCCGCGGTCGCCAGCCCAACGAGGACGCGAGGTCCGCATATGACTACAATGGCGCATCGCGGGCCTACACACCGCAGCATTCTCAGATGCTCCAGTCGTACAATACGCCGCCGCCGCAGCCAAGATATGAGCGCAGCCCGGGCCCTTACTCATCCGGTGTTCCTTCGCCCGCAGTTGGCTTGAGGAGGGGCGCATCGCCTAACCCCCAGCACACGATCAAACGCAAGTCAGTCAGTCCAGCACCTTCGTCGATGCAGGCGGACGGTGCACGGAGACCGTCAGAAATTCCGTTTGGGCCTGACTCGTACGATTCGCTCAATCCTGCCCTGGTAGCGGCCAAGGCCGATCCTCGGCCGGACTACGATGCCGAGAAGGGCAAGATCATAGCGCATGACGGCAAGGAGATTGACCCTTCAGACCATCTTCCTATGGACACATGGGCGCCGGAACCAGAGCCCAAGACTCCAGCAGCCACGCCGACATCCGGACGAAAGCAGCTCCGGATTGCTGGCCGGCCACAGCCGCCGCTAGGAAGCACGGGTGTCACGTTCAGCTCGTCGGATGACCCGGGCACCACATACACACCAACAGCACGAAACCGGCTGCAGAAGAAGGCCAACCGTCAAAGTATATCCGCGATGCCGGTGAGCAGCAGCACGTATATGCCCTCGGGCTCTCCACAAACGTCTGCGCCGCTCGCACCACTACCGCACTCCCGACAGCAGCAAGACAACTTCACGCCGCCACGGGCGTTGGTGCGGGCCAGCACGTACGACTACGCGAGCGAGAACAATGCTCCATCTCCCTATGGCAGCAGCCCCGGACGGACCAGCTTTGGAGGCGGCGCACCGCCCATCCCAGCCAAGGTGCCAGCAGGTACGGGAGGTGGCAGCGGGATGGGTAACAGCCCTTACGGGGGTGGCTCGCACACTGGTAGCTACAGGAACAGTGTGAGCAGCTTTGGAAATAGCGGCACCGTCAGCTACAGGAATGGCGACGGCGACAGAAGCCCCGTTATGACCGGTGCTCTGCAGCACGCCGGCCACTCATCGCGGCGGGCACTGCCGTGGACGGATACACCATCGGGTGGCGGAGTGGGTGGCGGCTCAACAGAGCTTGCCCTTTTGGAGGAAATGAGCCGGATTGATATTGGATCAGGTCGGTCTCGCCGTCACCAGGGACAATACTGATTGTTGGCGTGGCGCAAATGCATAATTGGACAGTGTTTACAAGGAGGTTTCCTGGCGTTTTGGTACTGATTTCAGTTTTTGGGACGTTCTTGGATGGCTGATGCTTGGTCATAGTGGCCAATGCATCATGATAATTTAGTTTTTTTATATTGTATGACATTTCTCCGCCAAATTTTGCTTATACCTACTTCTTGTCGTACAGGTTTAGATACGTTGACCGGAGTCGCATCTGCAGGTGGTCGTCGGCCGTTTTGATCTCGCTGTCCGATGCCGGGATCGGACGGCCTTGGCTCTTGGCCTCGGCCACAGCCTGCTCGACACGTCTGCTGGGCACGGGGTGGAGCTCGCTGGCACCGGCAGGGTGGCAGAAGAAGGCGATTGAGTATCGGGGCTTGGATGTGCTCTCGCCAGGGGTTGTGTTGGCGGCGTCCTGGGCGGCGTCGGGCGACGGGAAAGACACGCGGTGGACGGTGCTGCGCAGCAGGCCGCCAGTCCAGTATTCGAGCAAATCGCCAATGTTAACCAGGATGGGCGGAGACTCGTCATCGTCGACGCCGCTGCCAGCAGGCACCACGGGAACAGGGGCCCAGCGGCCGTCCTTGGTATTGATTTCGAGGCCGGCCTGGCCGGCGAGACGGAACAGCAGGGTCATGGAGCCGTAGTCGGAGTGGGCGCCGGCACGGACACCCTCCTGATCGCCAGCCTGGCGCGGCGGGTAGTACAGTAGGCGCAGGGTGTTGCCAGAGGGACCGGCCTCTTTGCGGTGGGCGGCGGTAAAAAAGTCGGGCGGGTTCACCTCGAGGCCGATGCCGAGCAGGTCATTGAGCACGAGGCAGAGACGGCGGCAGAGGTCGAAAAAGTCACCGATCTCAGTGGCGCTGTCGGCCATGGGCGCGGGGATGGGCTGCTGCGGCTTGCCGTCCTTGAACTCGCCAAAGTTGAAGGCCTCCTTGGTGTCGCCGACCTTTTGCGTGGCGGGGTCGAGGGTCTCGACGTGCATGCCGGTCCAGCCGCGGTTGTTGGTCTGGATCTTGCAGGGCTCCTTGTCGGCCGAGGGCAGGGCAAACAGTTTGCGCGCAATGCCAAAGGCGCCATCGACGGCGGCGGCGGGGATATCGAGGCCGGTATTGCGGATGTAGACAAAGCCGTGCTCGACGGCGGCGTCGACGAGGGCCTTGGCCACTGCGGTGCGCTGCGGGCCGCCCTCGTGGGCACCGGTCAGGTCAATGACAGGAATAGGAGCCGACATTGTATTAATCTGAGAGATTGTGGGTAGTATGTCGAGATGGGAGCTTGTAAGTGCCCTTTACGGAATCAGCTTGTTATCTCTAGATGGCCTGATAGATCATGTGACTATTGACGATGACAGTCACATGCAGGATCATGCTTTAGTGGGTCGTTTGACGTGCGCGCTACGCGGTCCAAGTGACGAGTGCTGCGTCGTTCCTGCCGAATTCAGCGCAACGGTGCATCGCCATATTTTGGTGAGCAATCTGGCGGTCATTTCTCGGTACTTTCCCTGTCTTTTTCTCTTTTACTTTGTCAGACGACGACCCAGCTTTTTCGTCACGTCGTGTCTCAGCTCCGAACCTATTCTTTTATTCTTTGTCTTCATCCGCCTCCAAGTCGCCTAGCATATTAATTTGTACATCGTGATGACGGGTGCTCCATAGGTCCGTCAGTCTCACCTTTTTGACACAGTAATTGGCTCGTTCCCCTATTTTCCCTTTTCAATTTCAACCTGGCCACTCGCTCTTTCCGTTTCCAAACGCTTCCCGTCGCGCCTTCTTCGTCTTTACCTTTGCATCGGCCATCGCCATCGACGACAATCCATCAACATCGACCGTCATCGCATCACCATTTGTTTTTGAGCTTCACTTTCGCAGTCGATTGCATCGGCCACTGTCGACTCGACTCATCGAAAATCGACGTTGTCATCGACTTTCTCGACGCCACCATCGTTTTTATCACTCCATCGACACTTGACTCCTCTCTCAACTCCAACGAAGCTTCGCAGCACGATGGCTGCCCCAAGCTCGCCGGCTGCGCGGTCCGACACGGAGTCGCGAGGCTCTCCAGCGCCTGCAGTGAGCAAGCCCTTTGCTGCGAGCGGCAACTTCAACCTGACCGAGGATGAGGACAATGACGACACCATGGTCATTACGCGCCCGAGGGCCGGCGAGCCCACTGGCAGCAGCCCACAAGCGCAACGCCCCAAAGCCAGCGCCAGCCGCAAAAGCCGGGGCGGGCGCGACTCGACCGTGAGAGCCGGAGCCGCGGGCGCAGGCGGCGCGGCGATGTACAAGGATCCGACGTCGATTGGCAAGATCCGGCACCTCAAAAAGGAGGATGGCGAGCCGCTGTGGCGCTTTGACATCCAGTACGACTTTCTGCGCGCCATTTTCGACGACGCGCACCTCGTCTTTACAAACAGCTACGACGAAACGCTGCCCAAGCAGTGTTTTGCCGATCTGTACATTGACACGATGGCGCGCAGCAGCAAGACGAGCAAGATTCTGCACGACAAGCTTCTTAGTGACCGCGAAGCTGCCAAGAACATGGCCATGGTGTGCCTGCTGGTCAACATTGGTCGTATGAACACCACTCTGAACTGTAGGTTTTCTCGTTTTCTCCCCTCCTTCTATTTTTTTTAGAAACATACTAACCCCCAGTCTTCCCCGAAATGCGCGCGCAGCTCCGGACGTACCACGCGATTCCGTCCCTGCAAGTCGACGAGAGTGCTACGGACTACAAGCAACTGCAGGACGCGCCGCGTCTCAAGTCGATTCTCAAGGGCGGCACGGAAGACCGGGCGGAGCCGCGGTCGCTGGACGACTTGAAGAGCATGGACGTCCCACGCACGAACCCGGTCAACCTTTTGTTCCTAATTTGCAACAATGCGTCCAAGGTGGCGGAGCTGCATTTCCCGCCGCAGCACGAGTTCCACGACCTGATCATGAAGAACCACTTTTCCAGCAAGTCGCGCGCGAATGCCTTTTTATGGATTGTCTGGTTCTACCTGGAATCAGACTTTACCGAGGAGGGCTGTGAGGAGAACCCGTTTGGTGCGGGCGTGGACTACGGCGTCGATGTGGCCAACCAGGGCGTGCCGCAGATGGTGGAGCTGACGCCGGAGCAGATCCGGGAAGAGAACGTGGACACGCCGGCCGAGCGCGAGTTTGGCCTGCAGCGCAAGGCCTTCCGTGCCAAGATCCTCAACAACGAGACGTTCCCGGACGTGTCGAGTTTTAAGCGCAGCTCGCGGCCGTCGCGGCCGTCTGGCGCGGCATCGCAGGCTGCGGCGTCCAAGGAGGTGGCCGCCGCCGCTTCCAAGGAATCGGCAGAGCCCGTCACCGACACGGAGCGGTCGGTGCCGCCCAACATTCTGCCACGTATCCGCCCGAGTAAGCATGAGAGCGATATGGAGAGTGTACGGTCAACGCCGCCGCCGCGGTTGGCGGGCCGGGGATCTGTGGCGGCCAGTGGCGCGGCTGGTACGGCAGCCGGCTCGGTCAGCCGCCGTGCGGGACCTTACAAGAGCCAGCTGGCGGATGGCGCGTCACCGGCACGCCAGCCACCACTGCTGCAGCAGCTGTACCAGCAGCAGCAGCAGCAACTGTCACGGCGGAAGAGAAAGCCGCAAAAGGGAGACCGCGGTGGGCTAGACGATGAAGACGACGACGACCGCGGCAACACGTCGGTGGCGCCGAGCCGCAAGCCGCGGCCGCCGACGGCGCACCAGATTGCGGTGGAGAACAACCGCAAGCAGCGTATAGAGTATCTGCTGTCGCGTGGTATGCACCGCAAGCAGCACCGTGCGCGCAAGGCGCGTCGGACCGAGGGAGCGATTGTGCGGGCGCAGCGGCGTCTGGACACGGTGCCGGATCTGTTTGAGGACAGCGAGAGCGAGGACAATCTGCTGTTCAACCGCAATTTGTTTAATGCACACCCTGGCGCGCCGCAGAACATGCCGTCGGGCACGGCGTTCCGGGAGCGCGGCTTTTTTGGGCTTGTGCAGCTAAACGACGAAATTGAGGACTACGGCGAGGAGTTTGACATTTACGCGACGGCCATGCGGCGGGCCTGTCGGCGGATCAACCGGTGGGAGGGCTATGGCGACTACGCAGTTGTGTCGACGGCCAAGCGTCCTCGCGTTAATGTGCCAGTGGAAGACGAGTACCGCGATCCCAACGAGACGGAGGAGGAAGAGGACATGGAGCGAATGGAAGCGGACATGACGATGCCGATACTCGAGACGACGCCGGCGCCGGCTGCACGGAAGCGGCGCGCCCCAGGCCCACCGACCGGACGGGCACGCGGTGGCGGCCGTGCGCGGACGGGGCCAGGCGCACTGGGAGGCGTGTCGGCCAGCACGAAGCGCCGGCGCGCTGCAGCCGCCAAGGCGGCGGCGGCGGCGGCGGCAGCAGAGGCCGAGGCCAACGGCGACGTGACAATGGACGACGCAGACGATGCAGAGCACGACGCCGACGGCACAGCACTGGCCAGTGGCGCAGACGAGACCGATGCTGCCGGGTCTCGGGCGGCATCGGCCAAGCCGCGCGTGACGATTATGAAGGCAGGCGTGCGTGCTGGGCCGTCATCGCGGGGCGCGCGTGTGAAGCGCGAGGATGAGGAGGAGGAGGATGAGGAGGACAACGAAGACGAGCTGAACGATCTGGACAAGACGCTGCTGGGCATGGGCGACGGTGACACGGACTCTGAGTAGGCTCCTTTGTCCGTTTGTCCGTTTGTGCAGTAGTAATTAGTAGAATACGGTTGTTTGTATTTTTACGGTTGTTGTTGTTGATTGTTTGTATTGTTAGCTGGGCAGTTTAGGATCCGATGGTATTGATAGTTGATTATTCATTGCAAATCAAGGTTGTTAGTTATCAACTAGTTATGAAGCCGCGTTCAAGTCGTGTTGTCAACTAAAGGGCGGAGCACCACGGAGTGGTGCGGAGCCCTTTGGACGAGCAGGAGCGAGGAGTTGCAACGGCGTTGCAACGTGTTAGGACTGAGGACGGATCATCCCACCTTCCGGCTGTCGAGAGGGAGGCTGGATACCCCTCCTCAGGTATAAGTAGCAGGGCGCTCGGCGCCCTGCCCCTCAAGATGGAGAGTGAGAAGACCAGATTTACCACCAGATTGATGCATAGCTTTATGCTTAGGACACACAATTTGGCTGTGCATCGATCACGGTAACAGTGTCGACAACGATCAATACAATCACTTCCTTCTCGAGTTTATTCATTGCTGTCAACCACCCTGCTGATCATTACAAGTCCTCATTGGAATATCGGAATATCGGCAAAGGTAATGCTTCTTAGAGAGAATAGAACAGAGTAAAAAAAAGACAGACAGAAAAGCACGAGACAAGACAGACGCAGCAAGGATGGCAAAGTGCAAACTCCGTCAGAATGCCTCGTCCTCCAGCCCATATGATATATCACCGCAGCCGCTATCTAAATAATCACTGCCTGCCTGTCAATACGACTATACAACTCTCAAGTATCAACTCCGCTGCACAAAAGTAAGCATACATATATGCTTACGCCAAGTACTGTAAATACTACTGTTGTTGGAACGTGTATATCCCCATCTTCTACAGGCTGGGGAAATCAATTCAAATCTTGATGCTTCCCACTTCACAAGCATTCTGATCTGCCTATTTCACATCGCGTTTACGCAGTAACTCAATCAAAACCAAACAAACTCACAGCCTTCAAAATGGGTAAGCATGACAAGACTCACATCAACGTCGTGGTCATCGGCCACGTCGACTCCGGCAAGTCCACCACCGTTGGCCACCTGCTCTACCAGTGCGGTGGTATCGACTCGGGTACCATTGAGAAGTTTGAGAAGGAAGCCGCTGAGATTGGCAAGGGCTCCTTCAAGTACGCCTGGGTTCTCGACAAGCTCAAGGCCGAGCGCGAGCGTGGTATCACGATTGATATCGCTCTGTGTAAGTTGGAGACCCCCAGGTACTACGTCACCGTCATTGATGCTCCCGGTCACCGTGATTTCATCAAGAACATGATTACTGGTACGTCCCAGGCCGATTGCGCCATTCTCGTCATTGCCGCCGGTACTGGTGAGTTCGAGGCTGGCATCTCCAAGGATGGCCAGACTCGTGAGCACGCTCTGCTCGCCTATACCCTGGGTGTGCGGCAGCTGATTGTCGCCGTCAACAAGATGGACACTGTCAGGTGGTCTGATGATCGTTACTGGGAGATCGTCAAGGAGACCACCAACTTCATCAAGAAGATCGGCTACAACCCCAGGACTGTTGCCTTTGTCCCCATCTCGGGCTTCTACGGCGACAACATGCTGACTGTCTCCACCAACTGCCCCTGGTACAAGGGCTGGGTGAAGGAGGGCAAGAGCGGCGAGGCTAAAGGCAAGACTCTGCTGGAGGCCATTGACGCCATCGAGCCCCCTATACGCCCCACGGACAAGCCCCTGCGTCTGCCCCTCCACGATGTCTACAAGATTGGCGGTATCGGCACTGTTCCCGTTGGCCGTATCGAGACCGGTGTCCTGAAGCCCGGCATGCTTGTCACTTTCGCTCCCGCCAACGTGACCGCTGAAGTCAAGTCGGTCGAGATGCACCACGAGCAGCTGTCCGTGGGCCGTCCCGATGACAATGTCGGCTTCAACGTCAAGAACGTCTCCGTCAAGGAGATCCGTCGTGGCAACGTTGCCGGTGACTCCAAGAACGACCCCCCTGTCGGCGCTGCCTCCTTCAACGCCCAGGTCACTATTCTGAACCACCCCGGCCAGGTCGGCAACGGCTACACCCCGGTTCTGGATTGTCACACTGCCCACATTGCCTGCAAGTTCACCGAGATTCTTGAGAAGATCGACCGCCGTACCGGCAAGTCGATTGAGGACCACCCCAAGTTCATCAAGTCCGGTGATGCCGCCATTGTCAAGCTGACTCCCTCGAAGCCCATGTGCGTTGAGGCTTTCACTGACTACCCCCCTCTGGGCCGTTTCGCCATCCGTGACATGCGCCAGACCGTTGCCGTCGGTGTCATCAAGTCCGTCGACAAGTCGGCTGCCAAGGCTGGCAAGAAGTAGAAGTGTAAATCATCTCTTCTTAACCAGGAGTCTGATCTACTATGGGAATTAAGAGGAAAAAGCCTCGCGCCAGTGTATCGATTCTTCCGGACGTGCCTTGGCCGTGCCGGTCTTTGGTCGGGCTTGTTTTGACAGGGACTTTCTAGCTGGAAGGAAGGGCGACTGAAGCGGCCACAAAAAGTAGGATGCATCGGTTGCCCAAAGGCAAGGCCACATGTTGAAGGGGGAACTGTTTGTTCTGTTTGTCGAGATTTCTAGTCTTTTTTACCGCTGCTGCCTATGGCGCTACTTTCCTCTGTCACAAAAGAAATGAAAAAAGTTGAACCAAAAAAGGTGATAGTCAGGTGCCAGTCACCAATGTCGGCAAGCATAGTGTGGGCTCGTTCTACATGGACACAGCCGTGGGTGAGTTGGTCTTCTATGTCCTGGACATGGAGATCCCTCCCAGGCTGTACCTGCCCGTTACATCATCGTATCACGCAGCCAGTCGAGGTGCCCGTCATCTACAAGTACGGCTACGCATTCATGTTCAATCCAGAACTGCCCATGCCCCAGGAGAAGCAAGAACTGGCCGATGCGGCTTCGCCAAAGTTTGGCTTTGGAACGCCCTCTGTGAGATGGTGATCTTTCTTTGCCAATCCGTTCGTTTTTCTGGCCTCTTTGGCCAGCTTCATTTTGACTGAAATTTCTGCATTTTCTCCCTCTGTTTCGCAACGCATTTCTGTTTTGGTTTCCCCCTACCCTCCTGTTGTGTTTGTTTTCTTTTATGTCTCGACTTTTGACGAGTTGGGCACGACTTTTGAAGAATGCCCAGTGTTGGAACACGGACCAGACCAGACCAGACCGCGGATGCGTAAGCATACTTGCGTAGTACGACACGCGGGACAGCAACACAGCTAGTTATGCACTAGAACAAGTAAAACAGCCGGCCATACAATACAAGTCATCATCGGAATTTTGGAACAGGACTTTACAGTCCTCCGCGTCTCGCTCCGATTTGCCGGTGTCGGTACCGGAATTTGTCAGCACATTGTCTGCCCGGACTGTTAACGCCGTTGTCTCCGAAGACTGACGATAGCACTTTATGCAAAAGTCTATGTCTCCGAATGGCACGATTTGATTTGATACTGTTTAACGTCACGATAAAGGTATGATTCTCGTAGGGTACATGACACGAGATGCAGCTCCATCATGATGACAAAAAAGTACTATGTAATCACGAGTTTTCCATCACAGTCACGTGGATATTGCTGAGTCACGTTCCGACAGCCGGCTGTTTTACTTGTTCCAGTGCATAACTAGCTGTGTTGCTGTCCCGCGTGTCGTACTACATGTACACAACGCATCCGCGGTCTGGTCCGTGGTTGCTCAGATGGCGGAATATTTACAGTAGTATTTACAGTACTTGGCGTACATAAGCATACATATACTCGTGCATCCGTCCAGCGGAGACTTGTGAGTTGTATAGTCGTATTGATAGGCAGACAGGGGTGACTTGATTGGTGATGGGCTGGAGGACGGGACAATTCCGACGGAGTTTGGAGATCCTTGTCGTCTGTCTTGTGGCTCGTGGTTCTGTCAGTCTTTTGATTTTTACTTTCTTCTACCTTTTTCTATCTCTCCGTGCTCCGTCTTACAAAACTCAGCTTCAATAATAAACAAGCGCTTGAAGCGAATCTGACATGGCCAAGGCTTATCTAGCAGAATAGACCACTGCTCGTGCCGGTTTGCCGACCTATCAAATCTCCGCCCAGGCTGACCAACAACCAGTC
Organism: Ophiostoma triangulosporum; assembly: GCA_029298705.1. Taxonomy (NCBI): domain Eukaryota; kingdom Fungi; phylum Ascomycota; class Sordariomycetes; order Ophiostomatales; family Ophiostomataceae; genus Ophiostoma; species Ophiostoma triangulosporum. The sequence goes on along the minus strand of JANSLO010000008.1, from coordinate 125,908 downwards.
ATACCTGTCAAATAGTTTGCAGATTGTTCTGTGGAATGACGCTACAGTGTTCACTATCGGCGTGACTCAGACCCTGATCTCAGGCATCGCGGTCTTACGTGTAGAGGACCGATGGCAGTCGCCAGTCACTCACTACGCTGTTGCCTATTTCTTTGCCACCCATAGCTCGTCGTAGTCTTGCCTGCTCTCCACTGCCTCGACGGTCTGATTTGTAATCTGCTGTAAGCTGCCCGTCGCCGATGACACGGAGCCCGCCGCTTCATCCAGTCTTCTCGATACGACTCTCAGCGGCAAAGTAGAGATAGTCATGACCAGATCGATGGACGCACCGTGGGTCCGGATATTGATACTGTATGAGCCGCTTCGGATATCGCTCCGCGTGCACGCTGCATACAGTGTCGCACAGTGTCTCCATTGTCTCCAGTGTCTCCAGTATGTACAACCACCTGCTCGATATGGAATGACGCCTCGGACGTATCTCAAACTAAAAGAGAGAATGGCGCGGCGCAAGTTGAAGAGAAGCAGCCAGTTGCAGTTGAGCAGAGTTTTTATTTTTATTTTTATTGGATAAGCAGTAGTAGAGATGGACGGGAGGAAGCCGTGCCGTGCTCACGTATGCTTAGAGTCCGACCGAGGCTGGTTGTTCGGTCATACTCTCATCGTACTATTGATTGCTTTTGCTTGACTCTACGCCGTCCTCTTGTTCTTTGCTTGTTACTCTGCTTGCTAAGCCTGCTAAATACCTGCTACTTGTTATACTTGCTTACTGCGGCGATTGCTATCTCCGGACAGCGTTTGCACCCTCGGCCTCAGCCATCGCCTGTCGATCCGTCAAGCGTCAAGCTTTGCCAAGAACGACGACACCGATCGACTACCTGAAGATCGGGAGAATCTATCCGGGTCTTACTTGGGTATCACGAATTTACGATATCCTTTGTCATCGGCTTCTGACTATAAGCGTCGTCGTTCCTTCTTTGATTCTTTCAAATCTTTTCTCTTTGATTTTGTTCTTCTTTGTCAGCATCGTCATCGTCACCCGCAGACGTCCAGCATGGGCGCGTTTGAAGATGAAAAGGAGCACGAACGGGAGATCAACGACGGCCCAGATCCTCTCAGCAGCGCCGTCGCACATCGAACAAGCGAAGATGTGGTCAGCGAACAGGACATTGCGCTCGAGGCCATGCGCCAGGCCAACTCACACGACGACGACGATGACGACAATGACAAAATGGACGGACAGCAACGACACCAGCCGACACCGCACGACGACCTCGGCCGCGTAGCCAGTGCCGCCAGCGCCGCCGTATCGTCGACGGCCACCTCCCAGGCACCGCCGCACACGTCGTGGTTCCGCAAAATCAACCCGCTGCGCTGGGGCAAAGTGTCCGGCGTCCCCGACGAGCGCACCGTGTGCCCCGAGGCCGACGCCGGTTTTTTTAGCAAGCTCGTCTTCCACTGGCAGGGCCCGCTGATGCGCACCGGCTACGTGCGGCCGCTCGAGATGAACGACGTCTGGCTCGTGAACCCGGACCGCGCCGTGGCGCCCATGTCGGACCGCGTGCGCGCCTCGTTCAAGCGCCGAGTCGAGCGTGGCGACAAGCAGCCGCTCGTCTGGGCTTTGCACGAAGCCTTTTTCTACGAGTTCTGGCTCGGCGGTGTGAGCCAGCTGGTGTCGTCTGTGCTGCAGGTGATGTCGCCCTTTACGCTGCGCTACCTGATCCAGTTTGCCACGGACGCCTACAATGCGAGCCAGCAGGGCTTGCCGGCGCCGCACATTGGCCGCGGTCTGGGCCTCGTCTTTGGCATTACCATTATGCAGATACTCCAAAGCTTTGGCGTGAACCACTTTATCTACCACGGCATGATGATTGGCGGCCAGACGCGCGCGACGCTGATCAACCTGATTTACGAAAAGAGCATGGTGCTGTCGGGCCGCGCCAAGGCCGGCGGCAAAGATAACAAAGACACTGAAACAAAAGGGGTGGTGGCCGGCGACGGTATCGGCTGGGGCAACGGCCGCATTGTGAGCCTCATGAGCGTCGACACCTACCGTGTGGACCAGGCTTGCGGCATGTTCCACATCATCTGGAGCGCGCCCGTTGCCTTGGTCATCACGCTGGTCCTGCTGCTGGTCAACCTGACGTACTCGGCCCTTGCCGGCTTCGGCCTGCTCGTCATTGGCGTGCCGCTGCTCACGCGCGCCATCAAGAGTCTGTTCAAGCGCCGCAAGCTCATCAACCGCATCACGGACCAGCGCGTCTCGCTCACACAAGAAATCATCCAGTCGGTGCGCTTTGTCAAGTACTTTGGCTGGGAGAGCTCGTTCTTGGCGCGCCTCGAAGAGTACCGCGCGGCCGAGGTGTCCATGATCCAGGTGCTGCTGGCCATCCGCAATGCCATTATGGCCATTAGCGTGTCGCTGCCCATTTTTGCGTCCATGCTGTCTTTTATCTGCTACTCGCTGTCGAACCACGGCCTGGCGCCGTCCAAGATCTTTTCGTCGCTGGCCCTTTTTAACGGATTGCGCATGCCGCTGAACCTGCTGCCTTTAGTGATTGGCCAGGTCACGGATGCGTGGACGTCGCTGAAGCGGATCCAGGAGTTTTTGCTGGCCGAGGAGGCCGAGGAGGAGGTGGAGTGGCGGCCCGACGGCGCGCATGCCGTGGAGATGCACAATGCGAGCTTTACCTGGGAGCGGACGCCGACACAGGAGACGGATGGTGTGCAGCAGAAAAAAGAGAAGGAAGAGAAAAAAGATAAAGAAAAAGAAAAGGAAAAATCGGACGGCGATACGGCCAGCACGCTGGTGGAAGAGTCCGAGGCGTTCAAGCTGAGCGATCTTAATTTCAGCATTGAGCGCCACGAGCTGGTGGCTGTGATCGGCCCGGTGGGCAGCGGCAAGACGTCGTTGCTGGCGGCACTGGCGGGCGACATGCGCAAGACCAGCGGCGATGTTGTGCTCGGTGCGTCGCGCGCGTTCTGTCCACAGTACGCGTGGATCCAAAACACGACGCTGCGCAACAACATTCTGTTTGGCAAGGACTATGACGCAACGTGGTACCGCGACGTCGTCCAAGCCTGTGCGCTGCAGCCGGATCTGGACATGCTGCCGGCGGGCGACTCGACCGAGATTGGCGAGCGCGGCATTACCATTTCCGGTGGCCAGAAGCAGCGGCTCAACATTGCGCGCGCCATCTACTTTGACGCCGACATTGTCATCATGGACGATCCGCTGAGTGCCGTCGACGCCCACGTGGGCCGGCACATCTTTGACAATGCCATTCTCGGCCTGCTAAAAGACAAGTGCCGCATCCTGGCCACACACCAGCTGTGGGTGCTGAACCGGTGCGACCGCATCATCTGGATGGAGGCCGGCAAGGTGCAGGCCGTCGACACCTTTGACAATCTGATGCGCGACCACGAGGGTTTCCAGCAGCTAATGGAGTCGACGTCTGTCGAAGAGGAGGAGGACAAGAAGGCTGTGGTGCCCGAGGTTGAGGTTGAGACGGGTACCCAGAAGAAAAAGAAAAAGGCGGCCAAAGGCCTCATGCAGAGCGAAGAGCGTGCCGTGGCCAGCGTGCCGTGGTCGACGATTGCCGACTACGTGCGCTCGTCTGGCTCGATCCTCAACGGGCCGCTGGTCTTGCTGTTGCTCGTGCTGTCCATGGGCGCCAATATCGTGACGTCGCTCTGGCTCTCGTGGTGGACGTCTGACCGCTACGGCCTGCAGACGGGCGTCTATATTGGCATCTACGCGGCACTCGGCGCGTCCCAGGCCATGCTGACCTTTAGCTTTATGGTATCGCTGTCCCTCTTTGGCACCACGGCGTCCAAGACCATGCTGCAGCGCGCCATTGCCCGCGTGCTGCGGGCGCCCATGTCTTTCTTTGATACGACGCCGCTCGGCCGCATCACGAACCGCTTCAGCCGCGACGTCGATGTGCTCGATAACAATCTGAGCGACGCCATGCGCATGTATTTCATCAGTGTCGGCAGTATTTTGTCCGTCTTTGCCCTCATCATTGCCTACTTTCACTACTTTGCCATTGCCCTCGGCCCCCTCTTTGTTATCTTTTTGTTTGCCACATCCTACTACCGCGCGTCGGCGCGCGACGTCAAGCGCTTCGAGTCCGTCCTGCGGTCCACCGTCTTTGCCAAGTTTGGCGAGGGCCTGAGCGGCGTCGCCAGCATCCGCGCCTACGGTCTGCGCGAGCGCTTCCGCGGCGACCTGCGCACCGCCATTGACGACATGAACGCCGCCTACTACCTGACCTTTAGCAACCAGCGCTGGCTGTCCATCCGTCTCGACGCCATTGGCAACCTGCTCGTCTTTGTTACCGGCATCCTCGTCATCACCTCGCGCTTTGCCGTCTCGCCCTCCATTGGCGGCCTCGTGCTGTCCTACATTCTGTCCATTGTCCAGATGATCCAGTTCACCGTGCGCCAGCTCGCCGAGGTCGAGAACGGCATGAACGCCGTCGAGCGCCTGCAGTACTACGGCCAGCAGCTCGAGGAGGAGGCCCCCTTACACACTACCGATGTGCGTTCATCGTGGCCCGAAAAAGGCGAAATCGTCTTTGACGACGTCGAGATGCGCTACCGCGCCGGCCTGCCGCTTGTGCTGCGCGGCCTCAGCATGCACGTGCGCGGCGGCGAGCGCGTCGGCATCGTCGGCCGCACCGGTGCCGGCAAGTCCAGTATCATGTCGACGCTCTTCCGGCTCGTCGAGATCAGCGGCGGCCGCATCTCCATTGACGGTATTGATATTGCCACCGTCGGCCTGCACGACCTGCGCTCGCGGCTGGCCATTATCCCGCAGGACCCGACGCTGTTCCGCGGCACGGTCAGGAGTAATTTGGATCCGTTTAATGAGCACACCGATTTGGAGTTGTGGTCGGCCCTGCGGCAGGCTGATTTGGTTGCAGACGGTACCGCAGGTACCGCGGTGCCCAACTCAAACACCGTCGTACCTGCAGACGCGGCTGACTCGGCCTCGTCAGGTGTGGTGCCTTCACCAAATCGCATCCACCTCGATAGCGTCGTCGAAGAAGACGGTCTCAACTTCTCGCTCGGCCAGCGACAGCTCATGGCACTCGCACGCGCCCTCGTGCGCGGCAGCCAGATCATCGTCTGCGACGAGGCCACATCATCCGTCGACATGGACACCGACGACAAGATCCAGGCCACCATTGCCAACGGCTTCCGCGGCAAGACACTGTTGTGTATCGCGCACCGGCTGCGCACCATTATCGGCTACGACCGCATCTGCGTCATGGACCAGGGCCGCATTGCCGAGCTGGACCGACCGCTGGCGCTCTACCAGATCGAGGACGGCATCTTCCGGGGTATGTGTGACCGCAGCGGCATCCGCGCCGAGGACATTGAGCAGGCGCAGGCGAAGCTCGACAGCTATGTCGATGTGCGTGATTTAGTTTAGCGATAGATCTTAGCATTTTGTCTTAATATTAATTCCTATGAGAAGAAAAGTATCGTGACGATGCCGGACGCGATGATGGTGATCGTACACGTGATCACACATGGTGGTCACGATTACATAATCAAACTAGTGCAATAAGCCTCGCTCGATCAAGTAGCGCAAACAACATCTGCAAGGCACCGACTTATCCACAAACAAACACCATGCTCTCGAGAAGCGTCGTCCATGCGGCAGCGCCGGTCCTGCGACAGGCTGCACACCGGCCGGCCGTGGCAGCAGCGCGGCTCACCTCGCGCACGGCCGTCCGCTGGAGCTCCTCCTCCTCGGAGCCGTCCGCCTATGTGTGTTCGGTCCTGGTCCTGGTCCTAGTCATAAATCAAATCTAGCTAACAGATAGTCCTCCTTCTTCAAAACGTTTGGCCGTCCGATTGCCAAGGTTTCTCTCATGGCCGTGTTTGCGTACCAGCTCGTGTTCTTTGCGTGGATGAAGCTCGAGACGGACGACATCCGCAGCGCGCGACAAGGTATGCATAAGATGAAGATGATGAAGAGTGCATTGCTGACAGGACAGCGGAGATTGCGTCGCTAGAGGCGCAGGTGAGGGCACTGCAGGCCAAGAAGGCATAGCCAGGGCGTGGTATCAGAGTTGCAGGCTTGTATGTACTTATATAGAGCGGTAAGAGTATTGAATCATTAAATCGTAACGCCAGTCGCCAAACACCTCTAGCCCAGTATGATATAAGAGATCAGAAGAAGAAACAAAAGACAAAAAAACTACACCACCCACAAGGCAATGACCATCAGCACACCTGCTATAGACCACCGCGGTCCGCTCGGACCAGCCGAAAAGTAGTGTGCCGAGCCCGGATAATTACACGTCACCAGCCCGTCCTGGTCGGCTTCGGTGCGCCGACCGTAGCTCGTATTGTAGCCAAAGGCGCCGGGCATCGGACAGGAAAAGCCAATGTCCGACGGACAGCTCTGCACCAGGCTGTAGCACAGGTCGTCGCACGGCAGCACCTCCTTGTACGGGCCGGGCGCAATGGTCTCGTCGAGAAAGGCGTTGCGCGACGCGTTGTAGGCCGTCGTGTTGGGGTAGAGGCTGGTGACGCTCTTGTTTAAAAAGGTGCCGTCGGGGAAGGCCTGGCCCATGGCGCGCGGCTGCAGGTACGTCGAGTTGTCTTCAAAGTCGGCACACCGCGGCATCGTCACCGAGCACAACCAGTTCTTGTACGCGGCCTCGCAGTCGGCGCACCCGCGCGCCAGCGAGTACCGCTGCGTGTCGGGCGCCTCGCACGGGATCTGCGCCAGCGCGTTCTTGAAGAGGCCAAACATGTCGGACGCGTACTGGTCGTAGACGCGCGCGAGGTCCGTCGCATTGGCAAACCGCGCCGGGTTGCTCGGCACCGCATAGGCCGTCTCGTTGCAAAACGTTAAATTAAAAACAATCTGGCAGTTGACATTGGCGCCCTTGGTCGTGAAGCTCGTGGCGCGCGACAGCTTGCCGCCGCCGCCCGCCACGCTGTCGCCCACGGCGCCCGTGCCATTGCCCGGCACGGCCGCCAGGATGCCCGCATAGCTGCTGCTGGCATTGAGCCCGCTAAAGTAAAACTGCTGCTTAGGCAGGTTCCCCAGACCGGTGCGCGTCATGCCCGTCGACACCATGCTCGTGCGCCGGCCGTTGTCCGTGGCCGCAATCTGCGCATAGTTTTGCAGCCCGCAGTACGACAGCCACACGCCGTCGCACGACCGGTCGTTGGCATTCTGCGCAAACATGACGTACGGCGGCGTCGCCATGACGCCCGCCAGCGTGTCGGCGTCCGTGCTGTCGGTCAGGTTGTGCGTGATGAGCAGCGACGAGCTCGCGTCGCTGTCGACCCACACGAGGTTCGCGTCCGTCTCGTTGTCGAAGCTGTGGTACAGCATGTCCGTCGACACGGCCACCTGCACATTGTACGTGCCCGACAGCGTCGTCGTCGACGTGTTGGGCGCGTAGATGCCTATATACACATCTTGCGTCGTGTTGAGCGTCACCATGACGGCGCCCTCGGTAAAGGCGTGCACCGTCTGCTTGCTCGAGTTGCTCGTCGGCCCGGGCGTCGTCGAGTCGTACGACGACGACAGGTACATGGTCAGCTGCGGCGCCTGGGCCGTAATGGTTTCGTTGAGCACCTGCGGCTGGATGCACGTGTTGGCCGACACGTAGACGGTCCGCGTCGCCCTTTTTGAGAGGTTGTCGTTGTCGTCACGCTTGCGCAGCTCGTTGTCATCGTCATCGTTGTCGATGTCGTCGCCCTCATCACCCCCGTCGCGACTCACAATCGACTTCTCAAACATAAAGACCTGCATCGAACTCGGATCGACGTTGAGCTGCGTGGGCGCGTTGTTGGTCAGCGCCGTCACACCCGACGGCGCCCGGCCCAGAATGCCCCGGTCAAAGACGCCAAAGTCGGGCTCGTACATGGCCTCGTGCCCGCCGCTGCTGTCGCCCTCCTCGTCGTCGTCTAGCAGAGACGCCAACCAGCTCGGCAAAAACCCCGGCGCGCCTGCACTGCCGCCGCCAGCATCGAGCGGTGTCTGTGCCTCGGCCACGGCCGCGTCGGCCTCACCGGATGCCGCCGCAAGTGTTGGTGGTGTGAGCAGCAGCAACAGTAGAGCCGCTGCCAGCCTGCTGTGACGGTAATCCATTCTGTTCTGTGTTCTAATCTGTCGTCTGTCGTCTAATATGCCGTCACGTTGGCCCCTCTGAGGGGCGTCGTCAGTCGTCGTGTGCTTCGTGACGTCGCTTGTCGGCTCGTCGAGTCTGGTGTCGTCAATTGTCCGTTTTTTGTGTGTCGTATTGTATTGGTTGCTGTGATGGAGGCACAGCCACTCAGATACAGAAAAAGGCCAGGATCGTAACAGTTTCAGAGCTCAACGAGCTCAAACAGGGGACGCTGCCGTGAGAATGTTCAGTGGAGACGGCCGTTCTGGATGCGACCCCTGGCCGGTTGATTATGTAATCGGGGATCACGATGAACAAATCAACAGCTTCATAATACGAATACTTGAAGCTGTAAGTGATATCCGTATCGAGTAATTTGAGTACACATTTGAAGATGAGAGATGATATATTCAATAGCGAACAGAATAAACAGCAAATATACAGCAGATCAACAGCAAGTAATAAAATAAAACGAAATAAAACAAAACATTACAATGATCAAGACGAATAACTCATCACAGGAGAATATGCTTTGCTTTGTGATAGACTCATCCAATACACGATAGTTACGCACAGTAGTAAAACAACATGAATATTTCAGTATCAGGTCATGAAAATAAATCCCAGTATACCCATCCGTAACGAAATACAGACCAGGAAAATATACCAAAACGAAATGTCAAGATGACATAAATGCAGCGGCCCTGTCTTGGTCATCCAACCAAGAGGGAGCAGTAAAAACAATAAACCAAAAGATAGATAAACAGGTTCGTCAGATCGGGCGGGATAAAAAGGTCGCGTGTCATGCGGCCGACCTTTTCTGATCTGTGATTGGCGGTATGACGCCTCAGCGTCTCGTCACTCCCCATAAGACCGTAGAATCCAAGAAGAGAGACGGCACGAGTTGGCAGCTCTGGCCCACAAGAGCTCTGTCTATGGTGACAGTTGTTTACTCAGTCTTGGCAGCAGAGTCAACCTTGGCACGCAGGCCAGCGGAAGCCGGCTGGTTGAAGTAGCGGCCCAGGGTGGGAACCAGGAACGAGCGGAAGACCATCTCAGCACCGCTGTGATATGTTAGCTGTATGCTGGGAGAAAAAAAGAAGATTTGGGCGAGAGAATCGTGACTTACCTAAAGTAGGGCAGAGACAGCCACAGCAGGAAAATGAACTTGAAGGTGTAGTAGAAGGGGAACCAGTAAACGACGTTGACAAAGCTCTCAGTGACACTATAACAGTTAGCATTGTACGCGTGCAAGACAACGGCTGCATCACTTACGTGAAAAAGGCAAAGACAACCCAGTAGGTCAGCCATTGGGTGTCGTCCGACTTGGTCGACGTGAAGAGAGCCTCAAGCGAAAAGTAGCCGGGAATGACGAAGCCGGCAAAGTTTGTCAGGAGCTGGCCGCCCAGGTTGAAGATGATGAAGAACAGGTACAGGGCGCCGAGACCGAGAGCACCATATGCCTTGGGGACGGACGTGGTCTTTTCGAGGTTGTTGAGCACAGGGTATTTGGAGAGCTGGCTGTTAGCATCGGATGTTGAAGTAACAGCGGAACGCAAACAAAGACAAAAACGGCGATAGCTGGATGGAACGAGCTATTGCAACAAGATCAACTCTGCATTGCATAGAAAGGTACTAACCTCTGCGTCAATCTGCTTGACATAGTTCTGAATACGATCTTGAGGGGACGACATTGTGGTGGTTGGGCGTCAAGCGTGATGATCAAGCGACAGTTTGGTGATAGATAATTGATAGTTGATGAAGATATCTCAGTGGTAAATCTAAGAAGCGTTAGAGTTAGAGGGGATCAAAATAGAATAAGAAGCAATTCGGAAAACGAGAAAGACGAGGGCTGGGATGGCCGGAAAGGACACCGTTTTGGTGTACCATGACGAGTGAGAGATAGCGTACGTGTAGCAAAGAGATACGCCAAGATCTAAAGGAGGGGGGGCATACGCACCGTTGTGAAGCTCGGCAAACGGGTGGAAGATGCAAAGATGCAGATGCAGAGATGAAGATGCAAAAGTGGTGATGCAGTGGGATAAGTAAGTGTGAGATCAGAGAGGGCAGGAAGCGAATCAAAAGCGAAAAAAAAAGGGAAAACAGGAAAGAGCAAGGGAGACCGAAGTGGGAGAGGTGGGCTGTACGTACGGAAGGGCCAGCTGAAGGCAGGAGCAGCGGCACAAGGACAAGACACAGGAAGGAGGGGCAGCCGGGTGGGTTGCTACCTGTTTTGTTCAGCTTCTCAGCAGTGACGTATTAGCACTGTGCCTCTGACGGCATGCGCGCTAGGTGCGGTTGCTATTCTGATTCAGGTAGGGAGCTGCGACGGACTAGGGCCCATGGACAGACAGTGTGGAGTGCGTACAGTGTACAGTGTACGGCGGCAGGTCACTGCACTCAAATGACTAATCAAACCACAGCCAATCACAGACACAAAGTCCCGTGACACATATATGGGTCCGCTTTGTTTACGGACGGTCGTGGTTTCCCTTGGAGACGCCAATGTTTTGTTAACCCACCAAAATCAAAACAAAGCAGCCAAACAATCCTTTGCTTCTCCTCGCACATCCTCTCACGTCAACCGCCCTGCAGCATCGTGGCCCTCTCCGCTACCACCACCACGCTCTACAGTCGCTTCCACACGCATACTCGACCTCCGCAATCGCTTATCTTGCCATTGCACGTCTTTTTTGGCCTGCTACACCCCTGCTGGTTGGATACCTTGGACGCCTGCACCAAGTCGCGAAACAGCCTCACTTTTCAATTTTCACTTTTGGCCTTCTCCATCTCTCCATATTCTCTCCATATCGCACACTCTCACACTCTCCATCGTGAATTCCGCCGTTATCCCCGTCCATTCACCTCTACGACTGTGCCGCAAATTGAGACACTGGCCATAATCAAAACATCAACAAGCTTGTCCACATCTTCGCCCACATAAGGTAAAGTCCGCTGGGGTGTCATCTCCTTTTCCATTTTTTGTCTCGCTGATTTTCATCTTTGTTTTTTGTTTTTGTTTATGTCTTTTACCCTTTGTTTTTTTCTCGTCATTTCGTTTATCCTCCACTGCTATTGCTTCCCTATTTGTCCCTCCCCTTTCTCACATCTTCAAACTCTCTTCTTGTTTCTCATCTTGGGTCTTTTTCTTCTTTCGCGTCTGCATGTCCTTTCATCCGTCACGTCGCCGTCCTCACCCTCCTTCTCGACGTGCCTACTAACCATTGCGCCTCCTTTTCTCGTCAATAGATCACAGACCGCAGACCACAAACCAGACACAGACCAGACACAAACCAGACACAGACCACATCCTACATCTCCGATGGCCGCCAACATGGCCTCCGAACTTGTCGAGGCGCGACACCGCTCCCAGTCCAGAGCCTCCACAACCTCCATGCACAGCGGCAGCACACAGCCGAATCTCGAGCACAACTTTCCCGAGCTCTACGGCGCCTCGCCATGGCTCGATGAGTCCTCCGAACAAAACAACAACCACCATCCGCATCACCCGCACAACGGCCAGCTTTCCAAGTCAAACTTGAGCCAGGTGCACCCTCTCACTCCCGAGGACATTATCCTCCATGCCGCCTCGCATCTCGACGCGAACCCCGACTTTGTTCTCGATGCTTCCATGCCCACGTCCGTTCCGGCCGGCACACAATCCTTTCACCATCACCACCACCAAGCACATGCGCATGCCCACGCCCTCAGTCAGCAGCAGCAGCTTCCCGCTGATGGCAGCTTTTCCGCCGATGACAGCTTTGGCGACCTAGACAGCAAGATGTCTCTTGACCGCGACGGTAACGACGAGGGCAACTCCTGTCTGTCTGTCGGTCTTCCGGTTGTCAACGCGCCCAAGCCTCCGCGGTCTAGTGCAAACAACGAGCTTGAAATGCGCCAGCTATTCACCGCAAACAAACTCCGCAGCCTCCAGGATGTTGCTGAGGAGCTGCACGGCAATGAGCGTGGCCCCAACTCTGAGCGGACGCGCCAGGTCTTTGCCATGCTTTGGTAAGTTTCAGATGCTATCAGATAGCACTCTGATACGCGTTGAATCTTTTTAACAATCATAGGATCAACCAGGTGTGCTCCAAGGGCAAGGGATCTGTCCCTCGTGGCCGCGTCTATGCAAACTACGCTTCGCGATGCGCTACAGAACGTATCACCGTTCTGAACCCCGCGAGCTTTGGCAAGCTGGTGCGCGTGCTCTTCCCCGGTCTCAAAACGCGTCGTCTCGGCGTCCGTGGCGAGTCAAAATACCACTACGTGAACTTTTCCCTCGCCGAGGACGAGCCCGATCCGCGCGACTCGCCGCGGATGCAGGTGCCCCTGCTCGACAGCGTCAACTTTTCACAAAACTTCCATGCCGACAAGTATGTTCCATGTCTCACCTATCTGATCGTCTATGCCATGTACTGACTGAGCAGCAACAACGCACCCGCTGTCATGCCCAGCAAGGGTGTCTTTGCGCCCAGCGGCGCGCGCAGCAACGCACAACAATCACAGTGCAACCCCGAGCCAAAGCAAGCACGACAGTCCATTTCACATCAACAGCAACACCAACAACAACAACCACCACCCTCGTTCAACGAGCCCCTCGGCCTTCCACTGCAGCAACCGCCAAAGGAAGCGTCTGCGCGGGCAGAATACGTCCAGTGCCTCTACAACCAGCCCGATGCAGCCGCCATTGACCAGCTCGATGCCACCGCGTCAAGCAAGACCGTGCAGACTCTATTCTTGGCATCTAGTGCCGACAGCGAGCCCTTTTCGCAATCCGATCCATTGATCCTGCCGCGCATTGAGCCATTTCTGCCCAATGGCACCGACCCCGATGCCGCAAAGTCGCTTGCTGCTCTGTACCGCTCGCACTGCACATCCCTTGTGGAGTGTATTCGGTATTGCAAGGAAAAGACTTTCTTCCACTTGTTCACCTCCTTCCAAGGCACACTTACCATGCCTGTGCAGAAGCTGTTTGCCAACCCATGCGTGGCACCGTGGATTGAGGAGAGCGATTTTGTCCTGTACCAGCGGATGATGCGTATCATCTCTGGCCTGACACTGCAGGTGGTGCCCAAGCCCGTACTGGACACTCTGAGGAACATATCCACCAGACTAGTGGCCCACATCCGCGAGTCATTCCAGGGACAGCCGTCTCATGTCGTGCGTGCCAAGGAAGCACCGGCGACGATCTTTGCTGGTCTGCTGGACCGCGCACTCCGCGTCAACCTCACAGCCCATGCGGCTGCCAACATGTTATCGAACCCGGCCAACCGGGACCAGATGTACCTTGACTGGATCACACTGGTGCGCGTCCGCAAGGTTGCCGAGTCGATCCCTGCGAGAGGAATGGACGATGTTGTGAATCTGCTCATCTCGCAATTACGAGAGCTTCTCGACCCTGTCGATGTGGCCTGGGAGATCGAGTCAAGAACCCTGTACGGAGAGTTTGCCGAGCGTACCGGCCGGCGGTTAGGCAACGACAACTCGTTTGACTGCGGCGTCTCCAACGTGCTTGACCGGTGGGTCGGGTTGCTACAGTCGCTACCTGCACGTTTCCCTTACGCCAGCCACCAGGATATTGTGTGGTGTGTTGAGCGTGTTGGCTCGGCTGTGATGCGCGACCTGACGATCCAGCAGGGCAAGAGTTTCGGCTCATGGTGGGTGACCAAGTGCTGGGTCGATGAGATGGTCTCCTTTTTGGCGGAGCAGGGCGGCTTCCTTCGCCAAAAGTCTTCGCAGCAGGACTTTTCCAACAGCTTGCCCGGCGGCAGTGTGGCACAAAAGGCTGCACCTGGCCGTGATCGGCAGGGCTCACACTATGGCGGTGCAGCCGACGAGGCAAACTTTCCTCCCGTCTCCCAGAACCAGCCCGACCGAGCGCCCTTTCCATCAGCCCCGGCGCAGGGAACGAACAACAACGCCCATGACTCTTTGAACATGATGAACGGCAATCACGATGATAGCGGGATTGGTATCCGGACCCCCGATGAGGAGTTTCCTCTAAAGTATGACTTTTCGACGTCGGACGAGCAAGAGCTGATGGCCAGCGCCGGCCTTTCTTAATAATATCTATACATACCCAGTGACGCGGCGTCGCGACGGCCCGTCCCCAGCAGTTCTTTGTTTATGTCTTGTTTTCATTTTCTTCGCCTTTTCTTCATCCATTCTTTCTCGTTGGACCCTCTGGCCGCCCAGTTTCCCTTTTGCCTTTTGCATATTCTTTTAAAGTGCATTCGCATTCCAGGCTGTTGGTCTCCTCGGTGTTTGTGTTGGCAGATCCATTATTTGGTCCTATTTGGTTCTATATGTTTTGTCTCTTGTTGTTTTCCTTTTGCATGTTTGTTTATCTCCCTGTCTACGCTGTCTTTTAGCTTTTGGAGTTGCGGTGGCGGTTCTATGGTTTGTTTCTGGTTCCCTGCATATGATTGCGGTAGACAAGACATGACGGTTCTTCTGGTCCGGAGGCGGTCCTGCCTATATCTAATGGGGTCTTGGTCGGGACAAAGTAAGGATGTCAAAATTAATGCGGCGAGTGCAATATACCTTTTTCTTTGAATCTTTGATGTGGCTCATGATATGACGTTTTTTTACAAAGTCCGGGGTAGTACCAAAGGGACCCACTAATTCGCATATTAGCGGCATACAAAGTACGTACAGAAGCGCATGACCAACGGCATCCCAACAAAATGGCAAAGCACCACTGACGCAAGACTCGACACTGGCAACGCTCCGATCGACAACACGATGCCACGCCATTTATAGCAAGTTCTGCTCGAATCTCGACAACTCTTTTTTACTGCACACGCATCATGAAGCTCATCACACTCTGCGGGCTTGCCGTTCAGGCGGCGCAAGCAGCGCGAATGGGTGTGCACAATGAACAGCATGTTATGGGAGACGACGACTCGGACGACAGTGTGCCTCCAGCGCTCTTCTGGTCGCTCGAGCGGTATGCACGCATTGTCGACGTCGCCTACTGCGTGGGCACGGCCGGCACAGGCATTGATGCGCCGTTTTCGTGCGCGTCGCGATGCAGCGAGTTCCCCGAGCTACGGCTTGTGACGACCTGGAACACGGGCGTGCTGATGCACGACAGCTGCGGGTATATTGCAGTGGACGACACGGCGCGGGAGGTGGTAGTAGCCTTTCGGGGGACGTACAGCATTGCGAATACGGTGGCGGATTTGAGTACGATACCGCAAGAGTATGTGCCATATCCGGGGGGAGGAGGTGGCAGCTCTGACAGCGACGACAACCCCTGCACAAACTGCACTGTGCACATGGGCTTCCTCGCATCGTGGGAGAGCACGCGCGACCTCATCCTGCCCATCCTGGCAGACGCGCGCGACGCAAACGACTCAAACGACCCCCCCTACCGCGTGCACCTCGTTGGCCACTCGCTGGGCGGCGCTGTGGCAGCCCTCGGCGGCCTCGAGCTCAAGGCCGCGCTCGGCTGGGACGACGTCGTGGTCACGACGTTTGGCGAGCCGCGCATCGGCAATATTGGTCTTGCGCGCTACCTTGAGCGCGTCTTTGCCCTCGACACAAACACAACACAGACAACAACCGCCTTTCGCCGCGTCACGCACAAAAACGATCCCGTGCCGCTGCTGCCGCTCGACGAATGGGGCTACTGCTCGCACGCGGGCGAAATCTACATTGGCAAGGGCAGCCTGTCGCCGGCGGTGGACGACGTGCGCGCGTGCCAGGGACGGCACGACAGCCGGTGTATCGAGGGCGGGGCCACGGACGACGGGAGCGGTGTTGGTCTGTTCCCGCCGCGGCTCAAGCTCTGGGAGCTTTTCTATGCGCACCGCGACTACTTTTGGCGGCTGGGGCTGTGTGTGCCGGGCGGCGACCGGGCAGAGTGGTTGTTTTAGTTGATGATATGACGTATGATGACTAAGCATAGGCAGCTCTATGCTTAAAGAGTCTCGCTTGTTTCACGCGACCGCCCGCATCTTTAATAAGAAGTAATAAAGACTAGCAGACGCTCACTTTCCTTATGCTTATATGTACAGACCCATCTCATTTCTCGAGGGGCGCGTGACTGGTCGTCTTCTTCTACTTTTGCTATTCCAAGGCCCTATGCAAATGACTCGAGATTTGGTGCAATTTCAGAAACCAGGGTCGAGACTTGTCCAGTGACGGATGGAATGACTGGCTGTCGTTGTCTGTTATTTGAGAGGCGCATCGCTGTGAGGCTGCTGCTGACGGGCGGCATAGTCGGCCAACGGCCAGCACGGCGCCTCCGTTCTCGGCTAGGCGTCTACATAAGCATACATATTTACAGTGAACGGCAGGCGTTAATGATTCGTATTCAGCTCAATCCTTGCTTATCGTGTCCATCTGTCGTATCATCTGTCGTGATGGCGTTCAGGTCTCACAACAGGTCTCGTACAGTCCTAAATAAAAGAGATAGGCATCAAGTGTACTTACGACGTGCTCCGTACATATTACCGTGTCGTGAGAGAGTGGGGGCGTCAGCCTCTCAGCAGGTCATCTGCCACTCTTTCCTCTCTTATCACAGATAAAAGGAGCCCACCCCCATCTGACAAGTTCAGGCACAGCCTCATAAAGAGTAAAGCCTCATGGCCAGTGCCGCCCACGCGCCCACGCCACATGCGACCACACGACCACACGACCACCGGAGGCAATGCAACGGTAGGCAGCGTAGATTGACGAGAATGGCAGCATAGGCAAGGCAGACAGCAGATGTGCCAGAGTACAAGGCTGTGTAGTTGATATCAGAAGAGTAACGAAATTAACTTAAAAGATGAGATGGGTGAGAGCATCGCAGTGGTAGGAGCTTAGTCAGCAATCATCGATGCATCGATGCATCACCAGCTCGATGACAACCACTCGATAGAGATGCCACGACAGTATCATCGTTTGTTACAAATAAACAACAACAACATACTATGTATATCAACGCTCAGAATCAATCAAAAAATACAAAAAGACAACGCAGCTGTCGTCTCAATCTCTGAGCGCTCTCGTTCACAACCTCCTCGTCCACGCCTATCACCACACGTGACCATCAGGCAGAAACGGTCGTCTCCGTTTGCGACCCCACTTGGCGCCCCCCAATGTGCTGTCTCGTGCTAACCAAAACAGGCACACGGAACCCAGGAGACCTGGCCGCGCCTTCCTTCTCCTTCTCTTGTTCGTCCCTTCTTCTTCCTGTTGCTGACCTTCTAGCCCTTGCTGTCCCGTCGCCCCTTCCTGTGCTGGCCCCTCTGTCTCCCCTATCTTATGCAATGCCGCTCGTTCCTTCCCTTTCCTTTTGATCATCGCAACGCTCCTTCCCAAACGTCCAGCGTACTCCTAGATAGAAACATGGATGCCTCTTTAATTAAACCTGTAAAATAAATACGATATACCACTTTATAACCCGTTAAATCAGACGAAAAATAAGGCCCGTCACCAATATTCCCCTCCTTCCCAATAACTTCATCTTGTCCCTCGTACTTTCCCTCTCTCTCTCTTCTCCTTCCTTCTTTCCTCCTTTCCCTTCTCTTTCCCCTTCTCTTTTTCTCTTTCTCTTTTTCCTTCTTCTTCCTCTCTTCTTCTCTTTCCTTCTCTTCCTCTCTCCTCTTCTTCTCCATCAGACCGACCTCTGCCCATCTATACGTACTCTTACGTCCACCTCACCAGCAATCGCCCGCCTCTTGTCTCCCCCGCACCGGAGCTTTCCCTCTTCTCAGAGTCTTCTTGTCATCGACTCTCTCCAAACAACAACTCCTCCACGTTCCATACAACCACACAACCACCACAATGTCTAGCGAGGTATGTTATCGCCTTGATCTATTTGATCCATGTTATCGGCTCGTCTTGTCTTGTGTCGTCTCCTGTTGTCTTCTCGTCTCCTGTCTACCGTCTTGCTTCGTTTACCTCCTATCTTGTGTGTGGCGCACGACAGCGAGCAGAAGCCAGATGTCAGAAGCCAGCACAACAGACAGCGCATACCTGTGCAGACTTCTGACTTCTGCCTGCTGTCCCGCCTCCCCTGACCTGCGATGCCCAACTTTACCCGATCCGCCATTCCGTCTTCCCCGTTTCCCCGTCTGCTGATCTGCTGATTGCTAACGCCTCCCATCACAGCGCGAAAAGTATGTATACTTGTACCATTTCCATATCGACGCCCATGTGCAAACAAACACCGTCTGCAATAACCGCCTGGTCTTCTCCTATTTCCCATTCCCGATCCTCCTATCCCAGCGTTTCATCTCCAATGCCGGCGCTGCGGAAACGACGATCGGCGGCGGAGAATAGGGGCGGGTCTGGTGATGCAACACGACGCTCGACGACAAGGGCCTTTGATCGTCAACTTCAACTGTCAAGAGAACTCCATTCTCGTGACGTTAACTATAATCAAATCAACTGTCAACTGAACAGAACTAACACCATGCAGCAAGACCTTTCTGGCCCGCCTGTGCGAGCAGGCCGAGCGCTACGATGAAATGGTCACCTACATGAAGGAGGTTGCCAAGCTCGGTGGTGAGCTCACCGTCGACGAGCGCAACCTGCTGTCCGTCGCCTACAAGAACGTTGTCGGTACCCGTCGTGCCAGCTGGCGTATTATTTCGTCTATCGAGCAGAAGGAGGAGTCCAAGGGCTCCGATAAGCACGTTGGCACCATCCGCGACTACCGCAACAAGATTGAGCTCGAGCTCGAGAAGGTCTGCCAGGATGTCCTCGATGTCCTCGACGACAGCCTGATTCCCAACGCCGCCACTGGCGAGTCCAAGGTCTTTTACCACAAGATGTACGTCGCCGCATCCCCCGCATCTTTGCACAGATACTAACTCCAACAGGAAGGGCGACTACCACCGCTACCTGGCCGAGTTCGCCTCGGGCGACAAGCGCAGAGGTGCTGCCACCGCTGCCCACGAGGCCTACAAGGTTCGTACCGTCCCTCCACCATTTTTATCTACACAGCTAACATGTCCAGAGCGCCACCGATGTCGCCCAGACCGAGCTCACCCCCACCCACCCGATCCGCCTGGGTCTTGCCCTCAACTTCTCCGTGTTCTACTACGAGATCCTGAACTCGCCCGACCGTGCTTGCCACCTGGCCAAGCAGGCATTCGACGATGCTATTGCCGAGCTCGACTCTCTGTCCGAGGAGTCGTACCGGGATAGCACTCTGATCATGCAGCTGCTCCGCGACAACCTGACCCTATGGACGTCGACGGACGGCGTCGATCCCGATGCTGCTGCTGCTGGCGATGCTCCCAAGGAGGACGCCAAGCCGGCCGAGGAGGAGAAGACGGAGACCAAGGCCGACGAGCCCGAAGCAGCCCCTGCTGCCGCCGCCGCCGCCCCCGAGGTGTAAAGAACAAATAAATACCAAACCACCTACTACAACGACGAACCTTGTGGTGTTTGTCTTTTTCACGAGAGCTTCTCTTGAAAGATGGACGAGGAAATAGGATACCACGCTGCCAGCCAACGCCGCGACTGAAGAGCGAATGAAGAGCAAATGCAAAGAGCGTCTGCTGTTTGTTGTCTATAGTCCGGTGGCTGTCGCTCTGTTGCCTCTGTCTTTATTGCCGTCTTCCGTCCTTTGCTCTGCACTTTTACTTATTGCTTTCTCTTGCTTTTATCTACTGCTTACTGCTGTCTTCTGATTATTGCTGCTCGCTGCTCGGTGTGCCTCTTTGGTATTCTTTTGTCGTCAACTATCTATTGCTCTGAGCAACAAACTTTTACCTGCGTGCTACGTGCTATCGTTTATGCTCCATGACTACGAACAATAAGATGTCAATCGTACAATGCAGGGCAATAGCCTGCAAAATGTGAATATATAGCAACGCTCTATCGCTCTAGTCATGAAACCAATACCAATACCTTCCTGTACCTTGCCTGCTTCTGCTTTCGAGTAAGCCAAAGAAAAAAGAAAAAAGAAAAAATACACCAAGCCTAGAACCGCTTGATTGTCCGCGATCCGCGCATCGGTGCCGGCAGACACGTCGCCAGCCGGTCGCGTTCTGTTTGTTAGCACTGATAAAGACAAGACAAAGACTTTTTTTAAAAAAAAAAAAACTTACCAGACTCCTTGTCGAATATAATGGAAATATCGTCGTGCTCGCCCGGCAGGTCCGGCAGGTCCAGACACACAAACGCCGTCTCGCTCAAGTTCTCTTCGGCTGCTGCTGCTGCTGCTGCTGCGGCCGACGCGCTGCCGTTGCTGCCCACACTGGCACTGCTGCCATTCATGTTTTTCAAAAATTTCGGACTGCTGCTGGCGCTCCTGTCCACCCCGCCCGAGTTTTCCTCGAGAGGCAGCCGCGGCAACGGAAACTTGGCGTCGTCAAGCTTGATGCCCACTTTGCTGCCGCGGCCAATGGCTTCGTAGACATCGGTTCCTTTGAGAACAAAACTGAGGCACTGGCCGTAGTGAAAGTCGTGGAAAAAGGCGAGCAGCTGGACGGCTTTGGACTGGGCATGAACAACGACCTGGATGCGCGTGGCGCCGGCCTCCCACTTTTTGTGGATGGGCACGACGAGGCGGCGGCGGGCAATTGTGAGCGACGTGGCCATGCCGTCAAAGAGCACGCGGTAGCCGGTAATGGCGTGCTGCACGGCATGCAGGTCGGCCAGCGTGTTGAACCTTAGCGTGCGGCACGTCGGGGCGGTTCGTGTTATTCGCAGCGCTCCCGCCAGCTCAGAGCCCATCTCGCGCGCGACCTTGCTGTCGTGGATAGCCACGGTCATGTCCTGCTGGCCCTGCCGCAGTATTGTTAGTTGGGTGCTGCAGCGCACGTCCAGACGGATCTTGAGCTCGCCCGGCGCCACATTGACGCGGTCGACCACTGTGCTATCCTTGTACTCGTAGACCATCTTGAGGTGCTCCGACAGCACGGTCGCGGCACTCGTCTCGTCCGGCTCGTCATCCAGATTAACGACCGACACTCTATTCAGCCCGAGCTTCTTGAAGGCGCCGAGCGCGTTGTTGCCGCCCTGTAGCTGGGGGTCCTTGGCCGCCTTGGCCGTCAGACGCACGTCGAGCGACATAATGGGCACGTCGGCACACGTGCGCTCGTCGCGGTGCACCATGGTATCGGCCAGCAGGCTGTGCAGGTGTGCGCGCTCGTCGAGCTGGGCAAAGCACAGCACCATGCTGCCCTTGGTGCGGCCCGATTCATAGCCCAGCACCAGTGCCGGCGCATTCTGGTCGCCGAGTACATAGTTGAACTGCAGCGGCGTCTCCGGCTGAAAGTTCTGGCTGACGCCATAGAGCGTGCGTGTGCGCGTGCCCGAGACGACGGCCATGCGGTAGCCTCGGTGGAAATGGCGGCGGCCTGTGGCGGCATTCTCTTGGATCATCCGTTCAAACAGGGCCACTTCGCACTCGGGCACGGCTTCTTTGGGAAAGGTGCCGGTGGGCGGCCCCGCCTCAAAGTACTGGAAGGACTTGAGCTTTGTGCGGAAGACGGGAGTCTCGTCGCGGCGCGGGTACAGCTGGCTCTGGACCTTGGAGCCAAAGTCGTACATGTTCCAGAGCAGAGTAAAATCGGGCTTGGTCAGCTGGACGGCCAGCACAAAGCCACGTGGAAGCCGCAGCTCTAGCGAGTGCTTGTCGGGCCGCCAGCGCACGTCGTCCCATGTTGGGCCGCCAGTGTTTGTGTTTTTCTTGCCCCGGACGCGCAGGAGCACGGACTCGTTCTGGCTGGCCAGGACAATCTCCAGGGTGGCCGAGCTGTTGGGGCGGGCCACGCTCAGCATGCAGGGGAAGTGGAACTGATGGCGTGGGTGGTTCGCTTCGTGGCCCTGCTCCAACAGGTACACGTCTGCCTTCATGCGACTAAAGACAAAGTCGTCTTCGCTGTCACCCAGGGGCAGCGCATCGACCATGGTCATGGGCGGGACCGCCAAGGATGCAGGAGAGGTCAGGCTCGAGCTCCAGTTGCCCCAAAGCAGTGCGAGAATGTCGGTAGTGATGGCCGGATACGGGGCCCAGATGGTCTTGTCAATGGTCT
The DNA here is from genome assembly GCA_029298705.1 of Ophiostoma triangulosporum. Taxonomy (NCBI): domain Eukaryota; kingdom Fungi; phylum Ascomycota; class Sordariomycetes; order Ophiostomatales; family Ophiostomataceae; genus Ophiostoma; species Ophiostoma triangulosporum. The sequence continues at coordinate 103,782 of JANSLO010000008.1, read as the reverse complement.
GCGACAGAAAGGCATCCTCTGGCGGCATGATGTTGTTGCGTATCATGGACACGGACAGCTTGCGCAGGTTGTACATGATCATGGAGCGGGCCTGCTCGGTCTCGTCGGTGGCGCGCCTTTCCGGCAGAATCTCGTTGGTAAGCCAGTACGACTTGGCCAGGTCGGCATATGCCTGCTGCAGTGCAAACTCGGTGGCGCGCCAGACGGAGGCGTCGATGCCCGGCACACTGCGCTCGCGGAAAGCGTTCTCGAGCGTCATCCGGCCGATTAGGAACCACCACAGCGCGGCGCGAGCTAGGACCGTGGCGTCGCAGGCGGAGAGTGGCCGGATGGTCTCGGCCTGAAGACGGAACAACTCAAAGAGGTGGCGTGAGCGCTCGACAAACATTCCGAGAGAATCGTCGCTGGCCTGGGCGGTATCGTGCATGCCAGTTGCTGGGGGCGCATGGGACGAGGCGGTCGCGGAGCCTATTTCTGGAGAAACTGGGGACACGGCGCTGGCGTCATGCCTGGTTGTGTTCCGACGAGATGCGGCCGAAGGAGGGGGGATGATGGGAGAAACATTAGGGTTGGATTTAGGAGGGAGCGCGTGGCGAATAATTGTAGTTGTCAGGACGGGCGAGTTTGCAAGAGGCGAGACAGGGCGCTTTTCGCAGAGTTCGGGACTGGATGGGGGGCTGACGGCGCCGTTGCGCAGGGCATTGGCAAGTGCTAGCCCCTCGGCTTGGCGCATCTCTGCCTGGTGAGCCTCGATATAGGAGCGTCGTTTTTCGTCACTGCCAGCGACGGGGGTGCGGCGGGCGCTGGGCGCATTGTCATTCACTGCTAGCCGTTCTGGCGACGCCTGTATCCTGGGCTCCGGCTGGGCCAGGTATGGCACGCGGGGGGATCTGTCGGTGCTGGAGTCGCTGCGTGGGGGGGAAGCCAGGCCGGTTTGTGTTCTTTTTATGGGAGCAGGGACAAAGTCGGGTGGCGGTGGAGGGTGCTGCTGGTGCTGGTGTTGTTGTTGTTGTTGCTGCTGCTGCTGCTGTTGATAGGAGTGATATTGTGTGCTCTGGTGTGTGCTCTGGTGTGTGCTCTGGTGTGAAGCTTGTTGTGGCTGTTGCGGCTGAAAAGACGGGACTGGTGAACGGACGGGAAGATTGTAGCTGGCGCCGTGCATGTGCTGCTGTTGCTGTTGCTGTTGTTGCTGCTGCTGTTCACGGCGACGCCTGCCAACCTCGATTGCGGGTATCTCCGACTCATCGCCGCCCTCGCCAATGATCTCGGGATAGCTGTGGGCAAAGGCGACATGCAGTCCTCGCGCGGCTGGTCGTAGAGGCTTCGTGGGGTATTGGCCAATGACAGAGGTCTGGGAGACGGTGGACATGGGGGCTGCATTGGGGTATCGGGATATTGATCGGGTGTCTAGTTTGGCGAGCTGAGGCGGGGCGGGGTGGGCGACCTGGAAGGTGTCAAACGAGGGCCGGGCAGCGGTATATGTAGATGATTGTGGCGAGACGGGGCTCTGGGTGGGTTGTGAAGGGCCGTGCAGAAAGTCATTGATATCGTTGCCGGCGGAGGCAAGATCGTGATGGTCGTTTGTAGATTTGCGGTCACGGGCGCCGAACAGCTTGCCCATGAAGCGGCCTTTGCGAGACTCGACGCCATGGACGGCGGTTGTTGCACGGTCTCGATCCATGGTGGTGATGGGATGGTCGGACGCCAAGAGGGGCGGCGGGACTAGTTGGTATGGGAGAAGACCATGAGTTGATGCGCCGGAGTGGATGGTAAGTAAACAATGGCGAGGTGGTCGGGTGGTAACTGAAGAGACGAAGAGAAGAGACGAAGAGAAGAGACGAAGAGAAGAGAAGCGCAATGTCAGAGTTGAGTGACAGAGAGACAGAGTCACAGAAGTGCCTTGTCGTCAGCGTCCCTGTCCCTGGTGGAAAGGAACTATACATATATGTAACATGCCGTGGTGTTATCGTCTATTTGGCCTGTCGTATTACCGTTGATAATTGTGGGGGGAGTGAGCAGAGATAAAGGAAGAAGAGGACAAAGGCGTAGAAGAAGGGGTACGTGTAGGGTGTATGGTTATGGTCGGTAGAGGTGTCGAATGTGATTGGTGAGTAAGGGCCTGATTCATAAGACTATGCTTACTGGAAGGAGGAGTGGCAGAGATGTAGTTAAGAGTTAAGAGTTAAGAGGTTAAAGAGAGAAGGAAAGAAGAGAAGAAGAGAGAAGAGAAAAAGAAGAGAAAGACATGAGAGAGAGAAGAGTGTTGCGATCGCTCTTTCCTTCCTTCCTGATGTCCCCAGTAGTTCCTTGTTCTGAGTCGCTCCTGCACAGTTTCAGATTAAGAGTCAACGAGGAAACTGCAATGGGACAAGGACTGCAGGGGGTGTAAGGTATTGTTCAGATAGCTTGGTCGAGCATGTGCGCGGGCCTGTTGAGTTTGCACGGATGTATTAAGCATGTGGCACGGAGGGTTCTGTTACGCTGCCGGAGTACTCTTACAGTCCCTGCGCAGCATGGGTTGCGGAGTTCTGTTGTGTGTGCACTGCAGTCAAGAGAATGCCCAAAGTGGCAGGAGGGTTGATAGATGAGGAAAGCGTGATGGATGTACTCGCACATCTGAAATAGGCAGTAGTACCAGCAGAGAGCGATGACAGATATTGACGAGCTGTATGCTTACATATACATAAGCATATATGTACATATACAAGTCAAGATCATCGAAAGATCATCTGGAAGAACAGGATATTCCGTACTTGTCTAGTGCGTGCAGGGATGCTGCGCTTAATTTCATCTGGCCATCGAGTATTCGGTACGAGTCTCGTAGTTATCGTTGATTCTAGGAGGGAAGAGCAAACACGGACGGCAGGTACGCTGGACGTGATTATATCGCAACTATCATCTTGAGTGTATGCTTACATATAGATACTTCAGTAACGCTGTCACAGCTTAAGCATAGTGGATGAGTTCCGTACCTTTGATACGAAATACGAATCAATGACATGCCAAGACGGTCCGTTGCGAGAACGGCTTCTTTGGGCTAGCCGGCTTTCGATGCGCGTGGCGATCCAAATAAAGCACAATGGAGGTCAATGCGTCTTGATGATGATGAAGATGTATTCTTAGATGTATATTTACATTAGAACGTCTCGATAAGGTCTCATGGAAACTGTTCTTCTTTCCTTCTTCCTTCTACGGTCTAACGGAACAGTAACGTTGAATCGTCGGAAACTCCGTCTTACCAGATCCAGCTGATCACCACAACGGAGCGAGCGAGGTGGATGATGGCGTGTGTATTCGTATTCTCTTTTACTTCTACGAATATGTGTCCGAAAACAAGTACCAAGTACAGTATATGTAGACGTGTTTGACCGCCAATCTTCCCCTGCGTTGCATGCACATAAAAGGCAGCAGCAAGCAATAGCACTCGCCGGAGCCACGCAAGTTATATCATATGAGACGGAAGACCAAGGGTGTCCTGTGGCTACAACCAGTCCCGTGATCGACAATACAACTGGCCATGACCATACTGAGACATGCTACTCGTCTCCGGGCCAGCAAGATAGCGAGCATAAGCGACGGTGTGTGGCGTTCCTCCGCGCGGTCCTGTTGGTTTGATTGTTTGATTGTTTGATTGTTTGATTGTTTGATTCTAAAATGCTCTGGTATGAGACGATATTGCATTCTTGTTGTATGGCATACGCGGTCCATTCATGCCAGTGCTGTCTAATACTACTATCTTCTGCAGACAGATGCTACTACGCCGATGCATAATACTACAGCAAAGACGTTTCACAACGTACGCGCTGTCACAGCTGGCTTGGCATAATTGTTTATTTCATCTCCGACTCCTTTGAGAGATCCGGTTTCATCACAAGGCTGGATCTGCTGATCGTCGACGGGATTGCTCCGGCAGTTTGACTGATCAACGACGGCTGATTCATGATGACATCATGACTGGCTGACTGGCTGACTGGCTGAACCACTGCTGATACTGGCTGTCAACACATAACATATGCAGAAGAGTGATCAATAGCAGATCTCCTCCGCTGATATCTCCGTTTGATAGCGAGATCCCAAGATATGCACCTATCAGCGTCATCTGCCCCGCAGCCTGGCACATGGAAGCCCCTCATCGGTGATTTGATTAGATTAACGTCTCTGGGCTGTCTCTTGGGCTCGGCTCCGACATCAAGCTATTTAACGTATTTCTCGGTCAGTTACCCGATATTCTGCCATGCTGCATCGGTCATGCGGCTTGCTAAGGCTGTCACATGGCATCAGTGTGTAGAAAAACAAGAAGAACAATAAGAATGCGAAAACGACAGAGGGAGTAGACAGAGTCAGCGCTTATAACGAGTGACTCCCGACATTCCATTCTCTCCCTCGTCATACCCTTCTCCCTAACTGATCCTCCTCTGATCCTCCTCTGATCCTCCTCTGATCCTCATTCGCATCTATTCGCATCGAATGATTACAGCAGTATCTACATTGCGCGCAACTCATCACCCCGCATTCGAGCAAATAGAAAAAGAAGAAAAGAAACGAAGAAAGAAAACCGAAACGAAAAGAAGAAAAAACCAAACCCGTTCAACCACTCCAACCAACTGCCCCTCCTGCAGCACTACCCTGCCCACTGCGGCTGTCGTCATCACTAGCAGCCCCAGCTAGCCCAAGCTGAGCTTTCCCAGCTTTCCCACCTTTCCGAGGCCGAACCTTTGCCACCTCCTCTCCAGCTGGTCACATACCTATACGACCCTACTCTCTGTCTCGATATCATTGCTATCATTGATATCGTCTTTGGGTGAATCGTTACTTTCTCATTACATCATTAGCTGTCCGACTTCCTCTCGACTCTCGACTCTCTCCTCAACTCTCTCCCTCCTCAACTTGCAATCTACCCGACCACTCCTCCACCCGACCACCACCTCCTCCTCCACAATGATGGGCCTCGTGAGCGGTGCTCGTCGCCGCGGCATGTCCAATGCCAGTACGTCGCGTGCAGCCGCCTTCTCTTCGTCTTGTGCTATGCGCCGCCCGGAAGCCCCGGCTCCGGCTGTGCCCCTCTTATCTCTTGGCATCCGCCGTCAAGCACCTTAAGCATACTCTTGCTAACCCCCTAGGTGCCGGCTCCAACCCGGTGTCCGATAACGAAAGCATCGGCGATGACGACACCACTGTAGTCGAGGCCGACCAAGGCAATGGTAAACTCTCTTCTATCTCTTGTTTGACCATGCACCTCGTCTCCCCCGCTGACCCTCAGTCCTTATGCACATCATCTCGCAGCTGCGGCCCGGCGCCGACTTGAGCCGGGTTGTGCTGCCCACCTTTATCCTCGAGCCGCGCAGCATGCTAGAGAGAATCACAAAGTAGGTTTTCACAAAATCGTCAGCGAGGCAATGCTGACACCCCAGCTTCATGTGCCATCCCGAGATGCTGCTGCCGATCCCCGACATTGACGACCCGACCGAACGCTTTGTGTCTGTTGTCAAGTTCTATCTGAGCGGCTGGCACATCCGTCCGCCGGGCGTCAAGAAGCCGCTGAACCCCATCTTGGGCGAGACCTTTGCCTGCTACTGGGACTTTCCCGACAAGACGCGCGGCTACTACATTGCCGAGCAGACGTCGCACCACCCGCCCAAGTCGAGCTATTTCTATGCCGTGCCGGGCCACAACATCCGCGTCGACGGCACGCTGAAGCCGCGCAGTCGCTTTTTAGGAAATTCAGCCGCCAGTCTCATGGAGGGCACGGCCATTTTGAGTCTGCTGAACCGCCGCGACCCCAAGACGGGCGTGCCCGAGCGCTACACGCTGACGCAGCCCAACATGTACGCGCGCGGCATCCTGTTTGGCAAGATGAAGTACGAGCTGGGCGACCACAGTTTTGTGCGGTGTGCGGCGCTCGGGCTCGTCGCCGACATTGAGTTCAAGACCAAGGGCTGGATGAGCGGCACCTACAATGCCATTGGCGGTACGATTAAGAACGAGCGCACCGGCGAGGTTTTGTACGAGCTGTCGGGTCTCTGGTCGCGACAGATGTGTTTGAAAAATGTGCGCACCGGCCGCAAGGAAATGTTTTTCGACGCGCACAAGGCCAAGCCGTCCAGTCCGCTCGTGCGGCCAATTGCCGAACAGGGCGCGCGCGAGTCGCAGCGGCTGTGGCAGCGCACGGTGCAGGCCGTGCTCGAGCGGAACCACGAGCTGGCCACGGACGAGAAGACGCGCGTCGAGGACATGCAGCGCGAAGAGGCCGCCACGCGCGCGCAGGACGGCGTCGAGTGGCACCCGAGCCTGTTCCGGCGCGTGCGCGGCGGGCCGGGTGGTGCCGAGGAGGGCCAGGAAGATCTCGAGTGGATTATCAATGCGGACATGGACGGCGACACGCCGGCGAAGCTGACGGAGCAGGTGCTGGCTATTTATCCGATTCTGCCGGGGCAGGCGCGGCGGAGTACAATTCAGGAGATTCCTCCGCACGTAGCGGCAGACGCGCCAGCGGCTGCTGCGGCAGATGTCGCGGCGGCACCAGCGGCGGCGGCACCAGCGACAACTCCCGAGACGACAACGACAACACCAGAGGCACCAGCACCCAACAAAGAAATAACCGAGCTGCTCGATGCTACAGGCAAACCGGCACCGGCTGGGCCTCTAATGGACTTTACCAAAGACCTCGACACCAGTCTGCCCAAGGAGTCGACACCGAAAGATCTGTTATAAGAGTACGGGCGACACGATACCTGCATTGCAGACACTGGGCGAGCATGGACATGCATAATAACCGGACGGGCCGGTGAGGAGTGTAATAGTAGTTTGACATTTAAATTTGAACATACCAACGCCAACTGTGAAACTATCAATATCAAGATCAATCAACCAAAAGAATCCTCCAACCCCCTATCGCCGCTATCGCGGCTCTATCCCGCTGCCACCGCCTACCGCCTCCGCCGCGGCTCCGGCGTCGGCGACCGACTCACAGACTTCTCGTCCCGCCCGCGCTCCTTCAGCCACTTCTTCGTCGCCAGCGTCAGCTCCGCGTCCATCTCGTCGCTTGGGTTCTTGCGGTGGATGAAATTGCAGAACCCGCCCCGCGCACACCCCTCGCCCGAATTCAGTCGGCAGCACGCCTCCCGGAAATCTGTCACCGGCGACAGCTCGCAGTAAATCGGCCGCGCCGCATACCACCGGCTGTTGAGCGCGTCGCACGCCGCCGCCGCGCTCTCCTCGTACTTGTAGCGCGCATACACGTTGCCAATCAGGTGGTCATTGTTGTTGTCGCACACGACGAGCTCCTCGACCTCGCCGTACTGGCACAGCTCGCACCAAATGTCTTCGTAAAAGGCGTCAAAGTGGTTCTGCAGTTGGGAGGCGTTCATGCGGGCATTTGGGTCGTAGGCGGGGTTCTGGTAGAGGTTGGGCATCAAGATCGTCTGGCTGTACGAGGGCTTGACGTGTTTGCGCGAGCAGCGGTCGCCATGGCGGCACGCGCCGATTTTGTAGTAGAAGGAGCAGTTGACCTGTAGTTCAACGTTAGTACTATCAATATCAGAGGAAGCGAAAGAGAACATACCTTGTCCTGCTCGGTGCCAAAGATGGATGCTAGAAAGTTGGCCATTGTGTGTGTGTTGTTAAAGATAACGATGTGTTGAGCTGTGTAATGTCGCTGATGGTCGTAATGAATGTCGCGACCGCGATGACTTTGCGCTAGCTTGGAAAGTCGTCGAACGCCACAGACGCCACACATGATTTGTAATGTCACGTGGTAATTCGGTCACGCGCAACTACAGCTGAGTGACGATCTGCCTGTTACGAGTACAAGTAGTTTCACCCTGCGAGTACAACACTTGATACTGATGCGGTGCAGCATGTAATGTTTATAGACTGATACTATGGCTGACTTGACTGCTATGTTGACTGTGTTGTGTTTGACTACATTACGTTGACTATGTCGTGCTCATGCAGTGTATCATACAGAGACACGACAGATCAACAAGACTCAAATAAAATCAAACTAGATCAACAGACGACAGAAACTGCTATCGAGACCCGAATGGTAACCCCGTCAAATCACCATCCGGTGATAGGCCGACAGCTATCCGCTTGATTGCCGAGTGGTCGCCGATGCGTTTATCCAGTTCCGCTATCAACGACAGGGTTGTCATGTTTTCTAAGCATATATGTATGTAGATTTGGTATACTCCGTAAATCTCAGCTCAGCTCGATCACTCCTGCACGGACATGGTGATGCCACGTCACGTACCAGTCCGAGTGTCGTCGTGGTGACGGTACTTTTGCTCTGAAATGTATCGTAGTATGTACTCCGACGTAGCTTGGAGATCTCCTGCCCCACGGAGCTATTGTTGCCTATCGGGCATAAGCTAGCTTACGCAATCACAAGTTAGCGGAGGAGGCCGTCCATGCTATTTTCCTATTTACCCTCTGGCATGCTGATCAGATTTGCCTGGATTTGCCTGTATTCTCAATGAAGATTTGCCTATTCAAAGAAAATTCACAACAACTCAAATACTCGAGAATCAATTTGCCAAACTGCACTCTTACGTCGTCATTACGTCGAATTTTCTCACTTTTTTAGCTTAAATTGCACTTTTCACTCAGCTTGAGCTATTTCTCACTTTATCTATTCTCGTTTATCTATTTATCGACCTCCAATAACTCTCAGCTCGTCCAGGTTTACGGTTCAGTCTTGCATTAGCGTCACAAGAGCTTTACCCAGTCTGCGCTATTAATACGTACTGATCGTCCTGTGATGCGCCGCGTCTGTGAGCTCGTTGCAGCACTCAGCTGTGGAGTGACGACGGCATGCTTTGGGGTTGTAACCTGGCATTTATTTGATTTTTTGTGATTTGTGACTGTCGAGTCGAGTATCTCTATATTTTCATGTATTTTTTTCTTAATTTTCCATTCTTCTTCTTCTTCTTTAATCTTCTTTAATTCTTCTTATTCTTCTCTACTGTAACTCTTCTTAGTTCTCTTACATATACACTGGCTTCATCACAAACCAGCCTTCTCATATCCATGTATCTAGATACTACCTTCAAATCATCTTCATACTCGATACTCCGTACACTTTGATTACCGCTCCCTGTCGTGCTTCATCTTCACGGAGTACCCGTACTTGTTGTATTAGCTAATCTTGCACTGTGCCATTAATACAGGCTGCCTCCTGCCATTCCAGCTGACCCTTCTCCTTTTGCTTCTCGTTTCTGTTTCGCGCCTTCTGATTCTTACTTCGTAGCTGTTCTTTCCTGTTCATCACTCGCTGCTTCCTCTTGACGCTTCACAGTTTCTTCCTCACAGTAACAGCTCCTTCTACAGTTCTTCCAACAGTTCACAGTTCCTTCCTTTGCAGTTGCAGCTCCTTCCTCAAGTTTACACTTCTCCTAATAGTTCCTTCCTTCAGCTACAACACCCAACCCCTTTTCCTTTTCTCCCACTTCCCACTTCCTCCCACTTCTCATCATCACCAACATCGCATCCTCGCATCCTCGACCTCGACCTCAGCCACCAAAGCAATTCACACAAGATACTTCGCTCTCCACCAGATCCACACTCTTTAGCCCAGCTCTCCCAGCTAAGCCCAGCTACCGCTGAACTAAATTCCAATTCAACACATTCTCCATTTCCAATACCCGCCCCGCCTCCCTAGCGTCGTCGACACAAGACTCAGATCAGAGACACCTTGCGCTTTCTTGGCCTTCTTGCGCCTCTGCTTGAGCGCCACTCGGCGTCATCTCCTCTGTCCTCGCGGGCCACCTCATTCTTCTTCTCCTTGGCTCAGCTTTTATTGTTTCTTTATCTGTCCCGTCTTGGTACTTTTGTTTCTGATTTCTTTCCTTTTCTTTTTCTCTTTCTTTTCCTTTTTTCTTTCTCTCTCCCTCTCTCTCTCGGTCACGGTGTCCTCTCCTCTCTCCTCTTTCACGTCTCTCCTCTTTCTCTCAGCCGTGCCACACAGACACGCGGCTCCAGGCCACCACTACAGATTACCACCCTGTCTCCCTTGCCAAGCCTCTGCCAAACTGTCTGACTTTCATCTCCAGCTTCTCCTCATTAGAACCTCATAGAGCTGCCATTACGAGGTCATCCAATTGTCAGTTAAAGCCACTCACCTCTGGCCTGTCAGTTACTCAGTCTCCAACTGCACTGCCGATCTCGCATCCCTGCGCTGAGCTTCTAGCTTCTGTCGCATTGCTACGGCGCGCGAACACCTCACGCCACGCCTAGCATCCTCAACAGCTCTTCTTTATACAACCACAACATCTCACCACAATATGGCTTTCGGCACACAAAAGGCTGCGGCCGAACTCAAGCAGCAGGGCGCCATAGAGGCTGCTCAGGACGCCAACAATGCCGTCACCTCCCAGGCTGCCCAGGAAAAGATGGTCCAGGAGAGCAAGAGTTCTGGCGTCGCCGCCTTTACCTTTGACCCTGACGCAAGCCCCGAGGAGAAGAAAGCTCAGGTTCGGGCGGTATGTCTTCCTTTAGTCTCAAACTTGCGCGCTTAAACTAACTCACCAGGCCGTCCCTGAAGGCTTCCACAACCCGGCGCGCGTCAAGGGCGTTGCCATTGCCACCGATATCGACGATGGCAGTGCTCCCGCCTACGACCTCCCCTCTCCTACAAAGACCGGTGCTATTGCTGCCCCCGCCTCTGGCGAAAAGTTCGCCGATGCCCAGGACGACGACTCCGGCATGGGCCCCGACACCACCGGCTGGGCCCCCCGCATCGGCTGGCCCAAAGAGGACGACGACTTTGACAGCATGCTCGACCACTCCACCTGGCTCGAGGGCCAGCTAGACGACAAGTTCTACGGCGACTGGTATCATAACGCTGGCATCATCATCTTTGCTTGTCTCTTCTCCTGGCTCATCGCCGTCCTCGGCGGCGGTCTCGGCTGGGTCTTCATCCTCATGGCTGGCTGCAGCACCTACTACCGCACCTCCATCCGTCGTGTTCGCCGCAACTTCCGCGATGATCTCAACCGCGAGCTGTCCCTCAAGCGTCTCGAGACCGACACCGAGTCTCTCGAGTGGATCAACTCCTTTATGGTCAAGTTCTGGCCCATCTACCAGCCCGTTCTCGCCCAGACCGTCATCAACTCTGTCGACCAGGTTCTCAGCGGTGCCACTCCCTCCTTCTTGGACAGCCTCAAGCTGCGCACCTTTACCCTTGGTTCCAAGCCGCCTCGCATGGAGCACGTCAAGACCCTCAACGCCGAGGACGATCTGGTCATCATGGACTGGAAATTTAGCTTCACCCCCAACGATACCGCCGACATGACCGCTCACCAGATCAAGAACAAGGTCAACCCCAAGGTCGTCCTCGAGATCCGTGTCGGCAAGGCCATGATCAGCAAGGGCTTTGACGTCATTGTCGAGGACATGGCCTTTTCCGGTATTATGCGCCTCAAGCTCAAGCTCCAGATCCCCTTCCCCCACGTCGAGAAAATTGAAATGTGCTTCCTTGAGAAGCCCACCATCGACTACGTCTGCAAGCCTCTCGGTGGCGAGACTCTGGGTTTCGACATCAACTTCATCCCCGGTCTCGAGAGCTTCATTCTCGAGCAGATCCACGGCAACCTGGCTCCCATGATGTACGCCCCCAACGTCTTCCCCATTGAAGTCGCCAAGATGCTGTCCGGCTCGCCCGTCGACCAGGCTATCGGTATTGTCGCCGTCACCATCCACGGCGCCCAGGGCCTCAAGAACACCGACACCTTTGCCGGCACCGTCGACCCCTACGCCGTCATCACCCTCAACAAGCGCACCCCCCTGGCCCAGACAAAGACCATTCCCGACACCAACAACCCCCGCTGGAACGAGACCCACTACATCATTGTCACCTCCTTCAACGACTCTCTCGACATCATTGTCAACGACTTCAACGACTTCCGCAAGGACAAGGAGCTCGGTGTTGCCTCGTTTCCCCTCGAGAACCTCGAGGAGGTCAACGAGACCGAGAACGAGTCCCTCGAGATCATCTCTGCTGGCAAGGCCCACGGTCTTCTTTCCTGCGACCTCCGCTTCTTCCCCGTCCTCGAGGACTCCAAGCTGCCCGACGGCACCATTGAGCCCGCTCCTCCTTCCAACACTGGTATCCTGCGCTTCACCGTCGAGCAGGCCAAGGATCTCGACGGCACCAAGAGCTTGGTCGGCCTGCTGAACCCCTACGCCACTCTGCTCCTCAACGGCAAGGAGATCCACACCACCAAGAAGCTCAAGCGCACCAACAACCCCATCTGGGACAACGGCTCCAAGGAAATTCTCATCACCGACCGCGCCAAGGCCAAGCTGGGTGTTGTCATCAAGGACGAGCGCGATATTGCTGGCGACCAGATCATCGGTACCTACCAGATCAAGCTCGACGACATGCTCGAGTTCATGGAAAAGGGCCAGGACTGGTACAACCTGGCCGGCGTCAAGACCGGCCGCGCCAAGATGCAGGCCCACTGGAAGCCCGTTGCCCTGTCCGGCGTCATTGCCGGCACCGGCGGCTACCAGAAGCCCATTGGCGTCATGCGTTTCCACTTCATGAAGGCTACCAACCTGCGCAACTTTGAGACCGTCGGCAAGTCCGACCCCTACGCCCGTGTCCTCCTCTCCGGCATTGAGAAGTCGCGCACCGTCACCTTCAAGAACAACCTCAACCCAGAGTGGGACGAGGTTTTGTATGTTCCCGTCCACAGCCCTCGTGAGCGCCTCCAGCTTGAGGTTATGGATGCCGAGACCATGGGCCGCGACCGCAGCCTGGGTCTTGTCGAGGTCCATGCTGGTGACTACATTGCCGAGGCTGAAGACGGTTCCTACCTCGTCCACGACACCAAGACCCTGCGCGAGGAGGGCCTCAAGCTGCACGGCAAGGGTATGCCCAAGGGCGTTTTGACGTACGACGTGTCCTTCTTCCCCTGCCTGAACGTTGCCGACCCCGAGGAGGAGGAGGAGGCCGCAGAGGCCGAGACGAACGGCACCGCTCCTGCTGATGCCGTCAATGGCACAGACGCCGCTCCCGCCAGCCCTACTGTCCCCAAGAGCCCGACCACAACTGAGCCCACAACTGACTCCACGACCGAGGAGCCCGCCAAGCCCGAGCCTCCCCAGGGCCCCCCCAAGATCCGCCTCACGCCCGAGGAGCTCCTCAAGTACGAGTCTGGCCTGGTCATTTTCAAGCTGCTCGATGCCGAGATGCCCAAGACCGACACGCAGATTGAGATCTTTGTTGACGACATGGCCTTCCCCTCGTACGTGTCGGCCGGCGCCCGGTCCCGCACATTTACCTTTGACGAGATGGGCGACTGCTTCATCCGCGAGCTCGACTTCTCGCGTCTCACGCTTAAGGTGCGTGAGCGCGGCGTCGAGAAGAAGGATGACGAGAAGGACCGCACACTGGGCAGCCTGACTGGCAACACCCTGGACACGCTGAAGCAGTGCCTGAACAACCCGACTGTGCTGAAGCTCAAGGGCGAGGACGGCAAGATCACCTCTGTCAGGGTCAGCCTCAAGTACATTCCCGTGCAGATGAAGCTGGATCCCCGCGAGAGCATCAACAACATGGGCAACCTGCGCGTCGACGTCCTCGATGGCGAGAGCCTGCCGGCTGCCGACTCCAACGGCAAGAGCGACCCCTACTGCAAGTTTGAGCTCAACGGCGACGAGGTCTTCAAGACCAAGGTCCAGAAGAAGACGCTCCACCCCACGTGGAACGAGTTTTTTGAGATCACCGTGCCGTCGAGAATCGCTGCCAAGTTCAACGTCAACGTGTACGACTACGATTTCGCGGGCCAGCCCGATTTCCTGGGCGCCGCGCAGATCGACCTGGCACAGCTTGAGCCCTTCCGGGCTAGCGAGGTCAGGCTGCCGCTGGACGGAAAGTCGGGCTCCATCCGTCTGCGTATGCTGTTCCGCCCCGACTACATCACGCGCCAGAGACAGGGCACGTCGACCTTTGGCAACCCCACCAGAATCATGACGGGTGTTGCCGGCGCTCCCATCAAGGGCGGTGCCGCTGTTGTCGGCGTCGTCGGCCAGGGTGTTGGCAAGGGTGCGTCTTTCCTGCGGCGCGGCTTCCGCAGCAAGAAGGAGGATAGCATTACCGAGTCGGCCGACGACAGCTCTGCTGATCTTCCCGGCATGGCCGTGACGACCAACGGCGACGCTGCCGTGCCCAATGTCGTTCTCAACGGCGGTGCTAACGGCCACCATGCCCACAGCAGCAGCAGCGCCGATCCCTTTACAGACTCTCCTCCGGGCGCTGCAATGGGCGCGCCGAGAAGCCCGGGCGGCCACACCCGCTCTGCCAGCGGTGCGGCGTCGCTCTACAGCGTGCCGCCCAGCTCGCCCGGTGCGGGCACGGCCGTGTTCAGTGTCGTCTCGTGCACCAGCTTCCCGTCGGACACCTATGTGATCATCAACCAGGTGGGCAGCAAGAGCCGGCTGATTGGCAAGACCAAGCACCACAAGGCGCAGTCGGGCGTGATCCGCTACGACGAGTCGTTCAAGACGACGTGCACGCCGGACGCGCAGTTCCAGGTGCAGGTCCGCGAGCACCACAAGCTCGGCAGCGACACCCTGCTGGGCGAGGCGCTGTACGTTGTCGACGACTCCAACTCGGGCGCCGAGCGGGCCGTCCGCGTCGGCGACGGCTCCGTCACCATCAAGAGCAGCTTTACGCCCAACGAGTCATCCAGCAACGGCGTCGACAGCCCCAAGACGTACCGTCGCAGCTTCCTCGGCAAGCGCAGCGACTCGCGTCCGTCTACTGCTCGGGAGGGTACTCCGATGTAGTTTTCTGACGTCTTGTCTTTTTAATCTGTCTTCTATCTTGTTTATTTTGTCTAATTTGCACGTTGGTTACTGCTGGATGGGAAAAGAATGAACTCGTCAGTTCTGCATCTTGTTCTAATTTTGGCTTTGTCTTTTTGTTTTGTCTTTTGTTTTTGTCTTTCTGTATACCTTGCCTACTTTTAGGTCGTTTGTCTTTTGGTCCGGTAATGACTTTCCTACTGTCTTAATGCAATAATACGCAACTTGTACTATGCTCGACAACATGTGATATTGTATATTGTGAAAACTATTTTAAGAGTGAGTGCTATAGCAGCAACTGTAATCCAAGAAGACAAACAGCAGAGAGTAGGGTATGGGTATGAACAAAACAAAAACAGTAAACAGAAAAACACATAATAAAAAAAAGATCAATCGGCCATCCCGTGCTGGTGCACTGGACACCGTCCGGGATGCCGCACAAACCACGCCCGGATACAGTGCTCGTGGAAGCGACAGAAACACTCGAGCCGCGCCATGGCGTCGCCCACCTCGAGATCCTCCAGACAAATCGTGCACTCGGCATCCGCCGCACAGTCCTTGGCCGTCGCCTTGTAGGAAAAGATGCCCGTGTGCCGGTGCACCGCCATGGCGCGCGGCGACGACGGCGAGTACACTGCCGAGCCCGGTCCCGACGAGCTCAGCGAGTTTTCAGAAGACGACGACGACAGCGAGTTTTCATTTTCTGATTCGCTGTTACTGTTACTCTCGCTGATGCGCCGCGCCGGTGTGGGCTGGGCGGCCGACGTGGCCGACGACGCCGTGGCCGTGCTCGTGGCGCGGGTCCGGCCATTTCCAGTATTTCCAGTATTGCCCATTAAAATCTGACTATGCAGACGAATGCACTCTTCAATGTGCTGCTCGCGCAGCGTCTCAAAGCTCGGCAGCGTGCGCTTGGGCAGCTCAAAGTGGCACACGGGACACTCGTCCTCCTCGGGGATCTGGTAGCGCTGCTGCTGCTGCTGCTGCTGCTGGCGCCGCTGCGCAGAAGACGACGCGTGCTCGGCCATCATGCCGTCTCCGTCGGCTGGCCGGTAGTGGTGGTGGTGCGAGTGGTAGTGCGTGGTCGGAGGCAGGCTTCCATAGTGCTGGTACCTGCCGCCTGGCACGATCCCACCTCCAGAGCTCGGCGCGTTGCTCACAGTGTACCGCCGCTCGCCCGTGTTGGACGCCGATGCTTGGCCCGCGCTCGAGCTGGAACCCGACCCGGCAGCAATGTCCAGTCCATGGCGACGGCTGCCGTACGACGCATACGACGCACCCCCGGCAATGCTGCTCCCACTGCGACTGCGCAAGTGGCCTGCCGCGCCCGGAGCCGACGGCGGGCTCGTGTTGGGATCGGGCACACACGGGTTACACAGCCGCACGCGCTCGCCGCCGCCGAGCACGGGCGAGTCCGTCGACGATGGCGCAACCAGGGCAGCCGATGCGCTCGAGGATGCGCCGGCGGCTTGCTCAGCCTGCACGACATCGGGAGGTTGGACAATGTAGGCATGAGGGATGACAATGCGATGGGGCGAGCATCTGTTGCAGACGACACGGCCACATTTTCTGCTGGTCAGATTGATACTAAGAACACAAAATAAAGACAAAACTTACCTGCAGTGATGCTTCCGGTTAAAGAGGCTAAAGTAGACAAAGCAGATGGGACAATAGAGCACCTCCTTGTCGGGCTGCCAGCGCGGCACAACGTATTCGACCGGAGCGGGTCTCGGCGACCGCGATGTTTGCGCGCTGCTCTGGGAGCTACTCTGGGTGCTGCTCCGGGGAACTGCAATCGACACGCGACGCGGTGGCTGGACGGCAGGAGGAGAGGGCGGCAATGGCGGCAAAGGTGGCGCGGGCGGCTGCTCAGAGGGCTCCTCAGAGGGCTGCTCAGAAGGCTCCTCAGAAAGGTCTGTCGATGACTCGTCTGGCGGCAGCGGCAGCGCGCGAGCTGTGGGAAACGGTGTCGGCACACGCCGGCGGATGGCCTCGGCGACTTCAGGTGTTGAAACTGGTGTTCCCATCGGAACACTTCGGTTTCGTGACTGTCCCGGAGGCGGGGCTAGACTGTGTCCCGTGGTCGGGGCGGCAGCGGGTGTCGCCATGGCGTCTGTCGGCTGTGTGGTGGCGTCGTCAACGGTACTGGAATCGTCTTCGGTCGTGGGCGTGGGAGGCAGCGGGCGTTCAACGAATGGTGGTGCTGCAGCGGGAGCTGTCGATGAGGTAGGGACGTGGCCGGTAGATGAAGGCCCGCTGGAGGACATCACGACACATGTGGGATGGGTGGTGATGGAGGTGTTGGTGCGTGTCGGTGTGCAGGTGGTGAGGCCTTAAATAGCAGAGTAGCAAAAATTCAGTCTTTCTTTGTCTGAGAGGTTGTTGGTTTGAGTTTTCGAGTCGACGTCACAGGGCGGTGGCAAACAAAGTTGAGGCTCTAGCCAATCGGCCGGGGCTTTGTGATGAATAACTAGCGCTATAGCTAGACAGAAGAGAGACAGGTCCAGTAGAGATGATAGAGATGATGTCGTGATGAAGCCGGGCGATGAAGAGACGAGGCCAGAGGAGTCAGATGGACGATGCTTATCAGTGGCGGGGCGGTAGATGCTGTAGAAGCGTAGAGGCTTTGAGGTTGTACAGATTGTAGAGGTTAGAGGTCATAGGCTGCAGAGGATGTAGGAGGCGACCGGATCCTGCAGATGATGGATGCAGTGCGTGGTGGGTAGGTAGAGGGGCTGCAGAGAGTGGCAGAGGTTGTCAAGATGCGAGTCGTTCCAGTTCCAGCGATACGGAGCAGGGCAGATAGGGCAGATAGGGCAGATAGGGCAGATAGCAGGTCAGGGTGGGTCTGTTTGGGCACTGAGGCTGATAAGGCTATGGATTTGATAAATTGGGGCGATAAGGTGGTATGACGAGGAGCACGCGACCTGTGGAGCTCTTTCCAGTGGATGCTGCGCTGTATTACAGTGCACCTGCTAAGCTACTGTCGTCCGTAGGACATTCTATGCTCGACCTCTCATTCTGGCTTTTCATTGGCCGAAACGTGTTAGATTCATCCGTATGTTTTATTGGTCAGATTACTAAAGAACAGTGGGTCAAATAATCTTTCGCCGCGATACCTCCCTACAGACGGGTGTTGATATCCCCGGGCCACACAGCCGGCAGCCGACGATATGCATCAGTTGCCGATGCCAACGATCCGCAATACTCCCATCAACGAGTTCCTGCGATCGACTCTTCTTTTTCGCTTTTTCGCTTGCCTTTTCCACCCTCCCACGTCCGCGGCATGTGACAATGAAGCAATGGGTATCTCATGCGATGAAGTGGAAGGATGGCCGTTTTGCTCGCCGTCCTACCTTTCGATATGTCGCTCCTGACATGCTGATGAGAGAGCGGGCCATGTCTGCCAGTCGGTATTTTGTGAAGAAGAGCGGCGGCCAGGATCGGCAGATCACACGAGTGGTGGGTGAGAAGACATTTTCCAGTTTCTCTGCTGCATATGGAGAATACAGTCGCTTCTACCAGCACTTCGACGACTATTACGATGACTATTCCGTCCCTAACGACGAGGAAGAATTTGTCACCCGTAAGATCGAGGAGGAAACCGATGAGGACTTTGAGGAGTTGCGCCCAATGCTCCCAGAGCGACTCCCTGAAGAAGGACCTCTGGATCAGCTTGGGAGACGCGATCTCGACAAGAATTACGACTGGAAGCCGCACGTTGGCCGGTATTCTCATCCCTGTTTTGCGGACTCGACCTACCGGAAAAATACTGTTGGCAGTACTGGAACCTACTGGAGAGATGTTGTTGGCAGTACATATACTCAACTCTCCGCTCCCGAGGTGATACCTCTAGGGAAAGAGGACGGGCTCAACGCTCAGCAGAGGATCGTATATGACACTGTGATTGGCCATTGTCAACGATATTCTAAAGGGCTGGACGTGTCACAACTGCTGATGCAAGTTGATGGTGGAGGAGGGACTGGCAAGACTCACCTGATCAAAATCCTTGCTTCTCATCTGAGAGAGATCCTTGGTGATGAGGCTGTCGTCCTTGCTGCCCCTACTGGAGTCGCGAGCTCCAACATCCGCGGAAACACGATCCACTCGTTGTTCAGGCTTCCACTGCGCGGCGATTTCACGGATCTGAATAGCAAGGAACTCGATAAGGCTCAATGGCGGTTCGAGAACCTACGATATCTGATCATCGACGAGAAGAGCATGCTGAGCCTTCGTCTTCTGAGCTGGATCAACCGCAGGCTACAGCAGATATTTCATTCGGATGATCATTTTGGCGGTGTTAATGTCCTGTTGATTGGCGACTTCTACCAGCTTCCTCCTGTCAAGGAAAATCCTCTCTATACGCCACAGGGGACAGCCGAGTTGACGGACGACGAGACTGCGGCATGTGAGATATACAAGGACTTCAAGCACTCTGTGTTCCTGTCTACCCCCCAGCGACAGCTAGGAGAAGACCAGGCACCTTTCCGGCAGGCGTTGCAGGAGCTTCGTACCAATCAGGTCACAATGGACTCCTATACCATGCTATCTGCGCGCGTGGCCTCTGTGCTGACCGAGACGGAGCGAGCCTCGTTCGATAACGCCCTCCGTATCTTCCCCCTGCGAAAGCAGGTCGACCTCTATAATTACGAGCACGTGGCATCGCTCTTCTCGCCCGCCATACAGGTCCGCGCAAAACATGAGGGCTATGGGGCCCATTTGGCCTCATCCGCAACTGCCGGGAACCTGTCTGCCACACTGCCATTGTGCGTGGGCGCGCGTGTGATGCTATTACGCAACCTCTCCACCGGCCTATGCCTGGTAAACGGCTCGCAAGGGACCGTTTACGATATTGGCTGGGCTGCTGGTGATGACCCCCACAACCCCGAGCATATGCCACTCGTTGTCATGGTGGCTTTTGACAAGTATGAGGGACCGGCGTTTTACCATGACGGCGTCGAACTTCTCACTGCGAGTGGGCAGAAGGTCGTACCGATTCTGCGAGAACGGGCCAAATTCTACCACAAAGAGACTTCCTGTGTGCGTGAGCAGTTTCCCCTGACTCTCTGCTACGCCATCACCGTGCACAAGTCTCAGGGGATCACCGTCGATCAGGTGGTTACACAGCCTATGGAGAAAGAGTTCTCTGCTGGCCTGAACTATGTGGCCTGCTCGCGCGTTACCTCGCTTCAGGGGCTTATGTTTTGCGAGCCGTTTGATAGGAAGATTATGGCTAGGTCTCCAGGGATGGCCCTGGAGTTGAAGCTTAAAGATCGTGAGAAAAGGGAAAGTGAACCGCCGTATCAAGATAGACAAATAAAATGAGATATTTCAAGTTCGTTTATCTTCATAGCTACGTAATGATCTCGGGAGAAAAAACATGTAGGCGACATTTTCTCGCGAGAGATAGAACCTGTTGAACCAGATGGGCCCATTTTTCCCAATCATGGCAAGTCCAACCATCGAGGACGGAAGAACTCCCTTCCGGTCTAGCCGGAAGGGAGATTGGGACCCCTCTTCAGGGGGTATATAGACAGGGCGTAGGCGCCCATCGTGAGATAGAAGAGACAACAATAAGAAGCTTCACCGAATAGATCAAACAGTATTATACCACGCGCAAACACGCACGGGGTCATACCGGATCGCGCGTGACTTCGACTGCGCTAACAACATTTCCATTCCGATCGGATTAGCATTTTCGGACGAGTATTCCGACAGAACCGATAGAAACTACCCCTCTTCAATACCTTTATCAGATAGCATTGAGAACAGGTCACCACCGCCGATTCCGTCAACGGATGACGACTCACGCAATGGAAAGGATATAGCAAACAAACAGGCACTGCCTCTCCCTTACTCACACTTTGTCGAGCTCTCACCTTTCTCATTGCGACGACCTCTCGCTTCGTCCCCATTCTCTCGTCTTGCTCCTTGACCTTTTCTTTCTCTCATCTTCCTGTCCGATCTCTCTTGAACGTCGTCTTTGTCCCTTGCAACCTGGACTTCAGAAGACACGCCGCGACATGGCGCGTTTCCAGCAGCACTACCTCTCCCAGGCCAGTCCTCTCAATGTTTCTGGACTCATCAGATACAAGACACATCTCTCAAGGCTCCACTCTACGCCTCTCGATGCTTAACTCTCGGCTCTGGCCGTACCAAATCGTTGCCGTAAATCTTGTCTCACGTATCTCGCCCGAGGGACCCAAAAGATATCCGGCACCGATTTGATGCGGCGAGCGCTGACAGTTAAGCTTCGAGAGGTGTAGAGTGGAGCGTCGAGAGGTGGCAGGCGAGAACTAGGAATGTTGCAAGATACATCACATAGACCAAGTAGCAATGGGAATATAATTGAAAGATGATGTCTACTCCAAGGCTTCCTTACTTATTCAATCTGCGGCCAAGCTACAATGATGTAATTAGACTGTGCACACAGCCGTAACCGATCAATCCAGACAAGCGGACAAGACAGTCTCCATCACTCGCCAACAGCTCTCCAGTTCCATCCAGTCACCACGACCCGAGTCTTTATAAACACGGCGTGCCGTTCTTTACCCCGGCCATTGGACCGGCGTTTGCGTTCTTTCTGCCCATGTCGGCGCACTCACAGTATCAGTGTAGGCGGGTTGATGTGAGTTTCGGAACAGGGGTCCAGTATGGTGTCCTACTTCACCGTGATACCCCCCGCAACGAGCACGTGGTAATGCACCTTTCTGCTGTCATTGCCACGGAGCGAGAGACACTGCCGCCGGAGCTCTTGATCTTTCTGCCAAGGTTCCTCCACATACGGCGACTTCCTTTGCGATTCCTCGTCGGCCAAAGTTGGAGACAGGGGCGCAATGGCCAGGACCTAGGTTGCCAGGTCATCAGATATGTCTTGCTCAGTCCGGTGCCGGCTGTTGAGTCTGGATGGCGGCCGCAATGGAACCGAGAATCACGGTGTAGTACAGCGGTGCGGTACATTGTGGCTCGTAATTGGCGAAGAAGGGCGAGACACCTGTAGTGGCGGAAACAGTGTTGTTGTATGAAAATTCCGCCATGGCAAAAGTACGGCCCAATCGTCTTGATAACCGCAATAGGCTCTGAGGTATTGTTCCAGACACAAGTTGATTCGTTCGGTCAGGCCATCGGTCTGGGGATGGTAGGCTGTTGACATGTTCTGTTGAACACCTACCATCTTACAAAGGGCACGTGAGAATTGCGACGTAAAGGTACTGCCGCGGTCGGAGACTATGTTGCTGGGAAGACCGTGGAGACGGTAGATCCCATCTCGGAAAAGGGCTGCAGTATCTTGCGAATCGATCGTGTCAATGATGGCGGCGCAGGGCTTCCTTGTCGGCATCAGTCAGGACGTCAATAGACTCGAAGCCGGCCGGGTTCTGGGCCACGAGGGCGCCACTCTGAAGACGGTGCGGCAGCCTGTTCATCAACAGCCGCGGAGATAGATGAAGGAGACGGAGAACAGAGAGCGGGGAACGGCCAGTCCATGAGAGGAGGCAAACAAGACACGATGTAAGAAAACGGAGCATAAGCAGTAAGATTTGGCTTGCTAAAAAGGAGATAAATAAAGAGGGAGAAGACTGGGAAATCTGCCGGTCAAAGTGGGCGAGAGCCTCACCCAAACAGATACCCAGAGTTCCTTCTTCTCTAGGTGATTTTTGTATCCCCAACAACAAGAGCTTTCGTGTCTGTTCTTCCTTCCAGACTTCTGATGCACCTGGCGCACCCCACAATGGTCAAGTAGTTGTGCAGGCAGGCCCTTCTCCTGGTGGAAGCAGGCGACCATGCCAGATTTAAAACTTCCTCTAGTTAATCCTCTAGTTAATAAGGGACCAGCGGGTACTTCAAGACGTGCCGCTCAGACGGCGCGTGCTCCATTGACGAAAGTGCAGCTCGACGGGATCAATGTGCGGTGTGAAGTTGGCTTGGAAGCTGTGACGGTAGTGAGGCCCAGATCCGTGGGTAAGAACGGTCTGAGGAAGTGCAGGAGGTGTAGCAGGCTCTGACGAGCATTTCTGCTTCCTTTTCTTTCGATGACCGTCCTTGGAGTGATGCAGTGCACGTATCAATGGCGTCAGGCAGCTGCTCAGCACGCCATCTCTTGTGCTAAGTCACCCTTCCGAGCACGGGTGTTTCAATAAAACATGCCATGATAACTGATCCCATACTTCCGGCCCAGGCGAAGGGCTTTCAGAGCAAAGAGAGCAAAGGATGGGTATTGATATAAGACCTTTGTCGGAACGTGACTCAGCAGTATTGTCTAACTCTGCTGTGAACCCACAACCTTTGATATATTGGGAAGGAAGGCCGGCCAGATAACTATACCAAAGCACAAGGCGATAGTCCAGTACCATCCTGAGTCACACGAGCTGCGGATGCCGGCGGTAAACGATGGCGCGCAGGGTGAATAAAAGAGGCTCCAGAAGGGATGTAATGAATGAGCGACAAGTGACAAAGATGAAATCGGTAGACATCACAGGTCGTGCGATAGAAGCAGCGATAGATGACTCTTGTTTGTTCTCCGCTGTCGGCGTGCACGATAGGTGGAATTGCTTGGTAATGGATGAGCGATACCGCTGACAGGCAGGATGTGTGCGCCTTGTGGATTTGCCGTGCCCGTCAGGATACAACGACGACAGTTCCCCTCACGATTTTCTGCGCCCGCCGCCGATCGGCAGTGTCCGCGGCACACTTGGCGCGCGCCCAAGGCGATACAGACTATAGCGGTTTATCGTTTCGGATAAAGCTGGCGACACTGGGACATCCATGAGGCTTGCTGTGCTGATGGCCAGGTCTTTGACGTTAGCGGATGTAGCAGCTCGGCACGTATCGTAACATCGCCGTCATACCGGTCAAGTGTGCTCGATCATGGACGAGGGCATGCGAAAGATGCTCGTTGTTGTCGGATTTTTCGGCGCCGTCTTCGACGCGGAGAAGTAGAGGAAGTTGAGTAACAAGAGATAAGTGACGGCCAGTCCATATTCCATATGAGGAGGCGAAAAGAGCGTCATGATTTGTCTTTCTAGTAAAGGCGACAGTATCCTTGGTCGGTGTCATGGCAGGATCCCATTTGATGGGTTTTCTGCCGGATAGCGAACCGAGATTTTGTCCGCTCAGCGATGGAATGTCTGCGGAATGTTGATGTTAATGGCAAGTTGGAAGATGTCTAACAGCAGGCCAAAGTCCGCTTTTATAGACGTCTGGCTTAGTAATCATGCTCACTTACGAAGAGGATATGACACAGCACTCACTCAATGTTTAATCATGAGTGAGTTTGATATGAAGAGGATATGACAAAGCTGTCGAGTGAGTTAACGATAAAAAGCAAATGAGGTATAACAAAGAGTGAGATGAAGAGGATATGGCAAAGCTGTCGAGTGAGTTAAAGGTGAAGAGCAAATGAGGTATAACAACAGAAACGAGAAAAAACGAGAAAAAATACATATAATACACTACACAGAAAATGACTTGGTGCCCTGGACCAGCGGCGGGTTCTGCCGGATCGTCAGAATCGACCATGCCGGCGCAAACCTGTATGCCTCGTCCACCGCCGGCGCCGTGCCCGCCGTGTTGGCATCGCCCCAGCGGCACACGACGTGGCCCGCCAGCACGCCCGTCGACCCCTCTTCCTCCTCCACGTCGACCACCCACGGCGTCTCCCAGTCGCGCCGCCACAGCGTAAAGTCGCCCAGCTGCCAGCTGCCGCCGTCCACGGGCGCCGGCTCCTTGTCGAAATCGATGCGCGTATCCAGCGGCAGGCCGCCGCGCACAGCAATGGACTTGACGGGCCGCGCAAAGTGCAGGCCGCACGCCTTGGTGTTGACCGCATTGATAGAGAATGTTACTTTGTTATCATCGGCACGGCTCGTGTTGACGCTGATGAGGCCGTCGTAGCTTCCCGTGAAAGGCGAGCCCGGACCGTCGGGCGTGCCGACCACGCCGACGCGCGGCTCGAGCCCCGTCGCGTCAAAGGTGCAATCTAACAAACCCGTCTGCCGGCCGTACGCGTCAACGCACGTGACAGACCGCCCGGCCGCCGACGGCAGGCCCGCAATGACCTTGTCAATGTAGCCGCCATAGCCGTTGAGCGTCACCGACGCATTGCCGTCGTCCACCGAAAACGTCTGGCGGATGCTAAATTTGAACGGGCTCGTGGCCGAGAAGGGGAACGACACCAGGCAGTAGACCAGCGTGCCGACAAAGACGACCGTCGCCAGCAGCGGCACGTGCCGTGTGACCCGGTGCAGAAACGGCGTGAGCGGGGACAACAACAAAATGCACAGGGTGGCCAGCATCAGGTACGGCACTAACAAATCCGACCCGTCGGTGCCCGTCTGGTGCACGCCGGCGCCGAGTGTGAGCAGCAGCTGGCCGATGATGATCATGTTAAAGGGCCCCAAAATAAAAAACTGCAGCAGCCATGTCCAGGTCGGCAGAGACTTGGACCAGTCCTGCTCAAAGCCAAAGGGCCGCGGCCCGTTGGCCTGCTCGGCGGCGGCAATGCGGCGACGCTCCTGCACAATGGCCGTCAGAGACCGGTGGTAGCCCGTGGCAAACGTCGTCGGCCGGCCGCGCGTGTTGGCGCCGCCAATCAGGGGACTTGTCTCGGTAGGACCGGCGGCATCCTCGTCGATGCCGCCGTCGTCGCCATCGTCGTCACCGTCGTGGTCATTGCCATTGGCAAGACGCTCGCCGGGCGACGGCGAAATGAGAATCTCGCTCTCGCTGGCATTGTCCGCGGCATCGGCGGCCGCCTCAATCTCCTCGGCATAGGCCGTCTTTTTCTTAAGCGTAAAGAGCTCCAGCAGCGAAATGAGGAACGCGGCAAAGACACTCGTCGACCAGAACACGATAATGTAGCCCGACGCAATGCGGTCCTGGTCCTCGAGGACAGTGGCGCCGACAAGTAGGACCCAGGCATAGATATACAGCCAAAACAGCGAGTACGCGCGGTGCAGTGCCGACGGCCGCGCGTGGTCAGCGCTGCGCATCACCATCCAAAAGACAATGTAAAAGAGCGAGACAAAAAGGGCCAGAACAGAGTACAGACTGCTGTAGACGATAAACGGCTGCACCTTGCGCACGAGAAAGGCCGAGCCAAAGACGGCCAGGAACGACAACACCAGGGCAAAGGGGTACCGGAAGTAGCCCCGGAGCCCGCCGATATAGATGGAGTGGTCCTCGGGACCGCCACGGTCGGGCCGCGCGATGCTGCTCCGGAACATGTAGTCCTTGTCCAGCTTGTACAGTAGGGCAAAGATGACAAGCACCACCAGTGGCGACACCACCAGAATCGTCACGGACCACGCAAAGAGCCCGCGCAGCGCAAAGAGCACCAGGCTGTCGCCAAACAGGTCAAACCACACGGCGTCGGTTGTGCTCCGGTCGGCCTTGTCGCCGGCCGCGCCCGTCAGGCCCTTGACCGACGCCAGCCCGCCCGACAGCATGTGCCAGACGCTGTCCTTGGACGTGTGCCGGCGGTCGTCCTGCTGCGTGTGGTAGCGCACGCGCGGCTTCATAAAGGCAATGTCCAGGCCGCGATAGCCGAGCGCGTTGACAAACACGCGGTAGTCCGTCTCGCTGCGCACCATGTTCCGCTTGAAGCCGTCGCTGGCCACGACAGTGCCCGCCGGGTGCGGCGCTTTGCGGTACGCCTCCATGACTTCGAGGTCCGTCGACCGGAACACAATCGCCCGGCCACCCGCACCGGCACCCTCGAGGTTGACAAACGTGCCAACAAAGCTCGCAAACGGACTGTTGGCAAACGCCGTGGCACCCAGCAAGAACTCTTCCTCGGCATTGTTGAGCAGCACGACCACGCCGCGCTCGGGCTGGTTGCCGGGCGTCGAAAAGTAGCGGATCAGCTGCAGACACGACACGACGCCCACACCGTCGTCCGTGGCGCCGTAGCCCGACGACACCGAGTCAAAGTGCGCATTGACGAGCACGACCTGCTTTTGCATGGCCGCAACCGACGCGGCGTCGGCCGTCGGCGCCCACCAGTTGCCGGGCGCATCGCGCGTGCCGCGGATGTAGACGTACACGTTGGATCCTTCAAAGTAGAGGCCGGCGCGGCGGCCGTGCGAGTAGCTCGTCGTAAAGGAAATGTTGGACAGCATGTCGTCAAAGAGGATGGCCGACTCGCCCGCTGCCGAGGACGCGATGCTGAGGTCGTCCGTTGACCATGACGCGCCATTTCCGTCAAGAATCTGGTGCACACGGTCGATCAAGAACCTGCGCACATTGTCGTTGGCGTGGCTGTTGACCGGGTGGAAGTGGCGCGTGAGGTTGCCCAGGTCGGCCCACGCTTCGTCGATGCTGACGCCATGAGGCAGCGCCGATTCCGAGGGCGCGCGCGGAACCACCTCCTGGAACGTGATAATGGGCGTGATAATGGCCAGGTAGACGGCAGTCGTCCACAGCGTGACTTGCAGCGGCCGGAACGCGAATGGATTCGGGAAGCCCATGATGAATGAGCTGGCTGGAGATGGAAGAGTTTGTGACGCGAAAGACGCGAGAGACGTGTCTCAGGTCATGGATGTACTATTGCAATTGATGGATGGGCGTCGCAATGGGATGGGGATAGTCTGTAAGTGAGGAGGCTGGTGTAGATGAGATGAAGTTGCTCTTACTAATACGACTACTTTTGCTTATGTAATACACGATCTCTGCTTATCTAATCATATTCAACTCACAGTCAAGACGCGTTGGTTGTCCTTTTAGCCTTTTATTATCCCATTAATCATTCCGACGCGTACACCAAAGTCCAAACGCAGCGCAAACATGAAGACGCACAAGAACAGCAGATCGTGGCAGCAAGTGTAGGAGAAGAAACAGAACAGAAGAACAGATGACAGGAACAGCAGATGAACAAACAAGAACAGAACAGATGACAGATGACAACAAAAAAAACAATAAACAATAAACATCTACAGAGCAAACCGCTTGGCCCGCTCCTCGGCCTTTTTGCGCTCGGCCGGATCGTCCAGGAAGCTTTTCGGCTGCGGCTTCGACCCGTTGCCTCGCCGGTTGTTGTTGCGGTCGCGGTTGTTGTTGTTGTTGTTGCGGTTATCACGTCCATCACGGTTGTTGTTGTTCCGGTTGTCGCGCCGGCTGTTGGACCGCTTGCTGTCGCCGCGCGCGCCATCGCCGCCGCGGCCGCGCTTCAGCGGACGGTCGGGCAGCGCCGTGTCGAGGCTCTGCAGGAGCGTTTCCTTGAGATCCGACG
The DNA here is from genome assembly GCA_029298705.1 of Ophiostoma triangulosporum. NCBI lineage: Eukaryota > Fungi > Ascomycota > Sordariomycetes > Ophiostomatales > Ophiostomataceae > Ophiostoma > Ophiostoma triangulosporum. Next base: position 75,749 of record JANSLO010000008.1, on the reverse strand, counting down.
TCTTGTCGATGCCGAACCGTGCTGCACGCTCCGCCAGTTTCTGCGCGTCGTCGCCGTCGGTCGTCATGCCGAACCGCGCCGCACGCGCCGCACGGCGCTTCAGTTCTTCGTCCATGTCAATGTCGTGTGTAATGTCGGCTTCATCGTCGGCTTTGGCCGTCGTCTCCGCGGCGGCGGCAGGCTCGGCTGCGGGGGCCGCTACAGGCGCGGCAGCAGGTTCGGCCACGGGAGCTGCTACGGGCGCAGCAGCCGGAGTCTCAGCAGGAGCCTCAGCAGCCGGTGCGGCAGCGGCAGCAGCAGGTGCAGCGGCAGGTTTGCCGGCAGCGGGCTGCTCGTCGTCCCAGTCAATCTCGTCGTCGCCTGTACAAATGGTTAGTCGCCGTCAACGTCGCCGTCACTGGCCGTCTAAAGCAAGGCTTACCCTTCTTTGAGGCATCGTTCTCCTGGAGGCGCGCAATCAGATCGGCCTTGTTGCCGGCCTGGGGCAGACCACGCTCAGTGAGCAGCTTCTTGAGCTCGGGGACTTTAAAAGAGGCGTAGTCGGACATGCTGGCGGTGGTGTTGAGCGTAAGTTGGGAGAGAGGTCGAGTCGAGAGTCGAAAGTCGAGAGTTGAGAATCTGGAGGCTAAAGGTGAGAGGTGAGAGGTGAGAGTCAAGAGTCTGGAGGCTAAAGTGATGAACGAAGCGAGGAGTCACTACTGAAAAACGCGCCTGTAGAGAAGCGCGAGCTCCCTGCGTTCAGGTGCTCCGTAGGCGCGAATGGCAGCTTGTCATTGGCTGGCAGCAGATAATTGTGCTGTAAATTAGGGGAAAGGCCCAGAACTATTATTAGCGGAACAGCTTGCATAAGTGGGACCCGCATGAGCTGTGATTATATAAGCGGGGCAACACATTATGAAGGTATTGAAGAGGGCAGCCCTGTATCAACACACGATGGAGTAAAGACAATGATATAGTACATAAGATAACAAGCAACAAACAAAACAACGACGCCGATCCTGGGTATAATCCTTCTTCGCTCTCCCGATATAGGAACCGGAAAGGAAGCAAACCACCAGCATAACAGACATAAACCAGAGAGTAACACAACCCAACAGAAAACAACAACAAAGCAGAGGAAGAGAACAAAAGAACAAACAGAACTAGAAACAGAAATAAAAACACACCGGCCAGACCTCACCGCCATGCAGTAACCCGTCGTATCCCAATCATGTATCCAGTTCCAATGAAGCCAAGGAAGAGGCAGCGCAAACAAAAGAAAGAAGAGATGGGATAGAGGGGGGAGAAAGACAAAGGAAAAAGCCCATCCAGCTGTAATGAATGTAAAGACAAATGAAATGTGAGAGGGTGGTGAAGACGGAAAAGAAGAAAGAAGAAAGAAAAGACGCGGAAAAAAAAAATCACCCGATCTGAACTTCACTCGCAACAAGTCCAAACACCCACGACGCCACGGCCGCACTCGAAAATTGAAAGCACCACTTCCGCACGTGCCCGCTAATGGCGCCCGTCGCCGCCACCGTGCCCACGCGGTTCTGCTCGTCGCGCATCTCCTCCCACACATTCAGCACAATGCCGCGCGCCGCCAGCCGCGTGAAACACGCACTGCCCACCACAACATCCACCACCACCAGCGGCTTGTCCGTCGTCTTCTTCGGGATCGACACCACCAGCACGCGCTTCTCCAGTCCGTGGTAGATTGTCAGCTCCTGCCGCACGCCCGGCGGCGGCCGCGCAATCGTCAGCAGGCAGTTGCCGCGGTCCTCCCACTTGGTCGGCGTCAGCTGCAGGTGGCACCGCATCTTGATATTGGACGACCCCAGCGCCTGCACGCCGCGGTTGCCGCTCTCCGCCAGACTGATCGACGGCGACCGCGGCACCGACATTGAAAATCCGCCACGCCCGCTGCCGCCCCCACCACTGCCGCGCCCGCTGCTGCCACCGCCACCCCCGGCCGACGACGACCCAGACGTGTAGAGACTCGCTCCGCCGCCGCCGCCGCCGCCGCCCTGTCGGTCCACCGAGGATCCATTAATGTTGAATGCCGCATTGCCGCCGCCCGTCAGCTTCCGCAAAAAACTCGTCGCCGAGATGCTCGACGAGCTGCCCTGCGACTGCGACGGCGCGCGTGCCGATGCCCGGTAGCTGTTCTTCCGGCCGAACCAGCTGCGCCGCCGCCGGCTGCTCGTATCGTCGCCCTGCTCTGCATGGTTGTTCTGCGGCTGGCCAAACGACCGGAACCGCGCCTCGTCCTCCAGCGCCTTGAACTTGGCATTGTTCATGCGCGACTCGTGCACCGCCGTGTACAAGTTGATCAGCTCCGCCGGCGACTGCGCGCGGAACCGGAATATATTGGCATCCAGGTGGCTGTACTTGGAGTGCGACCGCATCGGCGAGCGGATCTCCAGGTCCACAATCGTGCTCTGCCGGATCATGACCAGTGGCGTCAGGTCAAGCGCAATCAGCGGCCGCACCGCGTCTGCGTCGAGCTGCACCTTCGATCTGTTGTTGCCAAACGTAGGACTGTGTGACGATGTCGTTATATTCGCACCAGGCACGTACGCCTCAATCAGGCCGGGTGTAATCACAATCGCACTTAACGGCTCGCCCAGCTCCTTCCACTGGCCCTTCTTATTTGACCAGTATGATATCGAAGCCATGAGCTGCAAGTCGTACTCGGAGGGGTACGATGCCCGAAGACCGGGAAAACCCGCCTGCGATGCCGAGTTGGACGGCGTCAGGCTGCTCCCCGATACAACCGACGAGTCTGCGCCGAGCTCCGAGTGAGAGTTCTTGATGCTGATGCCTGGCAGCGTCTCGGGCACATCGTACTCCTCGAGCTCGTCTGACGACGATTCCGACTCCGACTCGGAATGCGCCGACGACGTCGACGAGTCGCTCTCCGACTCAATATCCGACGGGTGGCACTCGTGCTTCAACGGCGACGAAGTGCGCCGGCGGATACGCGCAGATGGCGTCGTGTCTTCTGGAGGACTGAGAATCGGAGGCGACTTGGTAATCGGCGAGCGGTGCGTAGGCGGCGGCGGCGGACCGTCCTCTTGCGCCGGTGACGGTGACGGTGACGGTGACGGTGCCGGTTTGGCCGCCGGCTTTCTTAGCTGCAGCGGATCCGGACGCATGCTCTCGTGCAGCGGCGTGGACGACGCTCTCTTGTGGTACCGCGCCGGCGTCTGGGGAGTCTTGGGCTTCTCCGGTACCTGCGCTGCTTGCACCTTGTACTTTTGCTCGCCAACGGGAACGTCCGTCTCCTCATTCCGGCGTGTTGACATCGAGAAGCGGCCCGATGTCGACGGCGGCAGCGGGCTCGAGCCCAGAATATCGAGCCAGTCCTCTGTGGCTTCGGCCTGGTCGGCAACAAGAGACAGCAGCTCATACCATTCGCGTCCGTTGTGGAGGCCGCGGACCATGACGACCAGCGTGTGGTCGTTGCGGCCCCGTCGTGCAGAGAGCTGGGACGTGGGAAACGGAGGGAAGAGAAGCCATGACCGACCGCCATTGCCCGTCTCGCGAACGAGCACATCGCCAGCATCGGACGTGTCGTTGATCTTGTCGCGGAAAATGAGCTCGACCTGGCAGTCGAGACGCTGGCCGTTGGAGTGGGACAGGCTCAGATCAAACCAGTCCTTGGCGCTCACCTGCCGACTCTGGTCGATGCCAATGTTGTCCATAATGGCAAGGTTGCGCAGATCCCGCGCGCGCGTCGTGTCGGTATTGCATGCATCCTCGTCCGTCTTGCGCGCCGTCTCTTCGCGGTTCCGCCGGCGCGCCTTCTCGTGCAGCGCCGCCATGCGCGTCTCAAGGTCGCCTGCAGCGTGTCGGCCGAGGATAATGTGCGCGCCCTTGGCAAACTTGTGCATCCACTTGATGCGCACCAGCGGCCGGCGCAGCAGGTACGCAACATCCACACGCTCGCCGTTCTCGTCAAGCACATCGCCCTCCTCGTTGCGCTCCATGCCACCGTTGATGAGCGAGTCCTCCTCGGGCAGTCTGCCTGCTGCCGGCGCGAGGTTGACAATGATACCCTGGAAGCCGAGGCGCCAAACATCGAGATAGTTGTCGTAGACGGGCCATACATTCTCGAGCCAGTCGACCATGCGCTTGGCACTGTGGATGGGGATAAAGTCGTGCATTAGGCTGAGCTTCTCCAGGGCCATGCCCATGTTCACGACGGCCCGCGACATGACGTCCACTTTTCTGCCGGCCGCGTCGGCTCCAAAAATGTCGGCTGCCTTTCTGTCATCGTTTTGGTCGACAAATTGGCGCAGGAGCACAGGAATGACACCACTCACGAGCGTCTTGAGCTCTCTGCGGTAAATGTTCTCGTCTTCAGAGAACTCGCGCAGCAGGTCGTCCATTGTCGCATTGTTGAGCTTGCTTGTTTTCCTGTGCAAGCTGCGTGCCAGTTTGATGCTCCGTGTGCGTGCTGGCAGCTGCTCATCTTCGGGCAGCGACAGCACAGAGACAAGATCCGAGTGCTTGGTCAAGCGCCTCTTAAGACCAGTCGATGATTGCCGGCTCTTGTGTCTGGACAGCCCGGTCGAGTTGCGCGAGAGTACCGTGGCGGTGCCTTGCGTCACTGTGGACTGCGAAATGGTCGACATGGTATCAGTGGTATCAGAGGAATGGGACTCGGAGATAATCGTGGACAGCTCATGGTCGCCATTGGTCGGTGGAGGAGGACGATGACGGGGCAAGCCTGTCGAGTCGGAAAGGGAGCTGACATAGCTGCTGCTGGCGTCGCTGCTTGCCGTCACAGCGGACGAGATGGCCGACTCGGTCACTTCGGTTGTGGTGTAGCCCTTGGAGGAGCCGCTGGAGGACCGGCGGTGCGCGTGTCCCCTGCCACGACGATCATCGTAACGGTCGTCATAGCTGTCCTCAGACTCGGTTCTGTACCGGTCGCGATCGCGCCGCTCGGCCTCATGGTTGTGGTGGCCAGCATGCGGCTTTGTGGACGTCGGTTCACCGCGGAAAGCATCGCGGAGGAGATCCTTGAACGGCTTCTTGGTAGTTGCCGGCTTTAGTGGGGCAGGGACAGGACTGCCTCTAGTAGCTCCTGTCCTCTTGAGGCTGCTCGTGGGTGCAATCTTTTGCGTCGGAATTGTCGGGGGAGACGACTTCTTTGCTGGCGGTGTCGCAGTGCCCGATCGTGGTGTAGACGCACCCGACCGTCTCTCGGGTTCTGACTTGTAACCGGACGGTGTTGTCCCCTGGCTCCTTGCACCAGATGGTGTCGTCGAGCCGTGGCTTCTCGTTGTATCTCTTGCCCGCGCCGGTGAAGCTGACCGCGGCGGTTGTGTTCTTTTTGTCGGTGCCGGTGTGTGTGAATCTGCCGAGTGCCTTGATTGCGGCTGCGGCGAGGACGGCTTGCGCGTGGATGCTTTCCGTGCCGTTGGCGACTTTGACTCGACAAATGGGTCGACTGTGGTGTCAAGCCACGTCTCAATACTGGGCGGCTGCTTGACGGTCGGGCGCACAGGCTCGACCTTGATGTCGTGGACAATCTTCTTGCCCTCACTGACGACCTTCTTCAGCATCTGCGGCACGCCCTTGAAGCTCGGTGTTCTTGCAGCCTTGGGACGTTCGCGAGATGCAGCGGCACCGCCACCGCTGGCGGAGAGGTCCAACTCGCTAAAGGCAGAAAAGCCGACAGGAATGTCGGCGAGCGACTTGGGCGCCACGGTGGATGGGCCGTACGAATCAGCAATTGACTCGTTCTTGGCGCCCTCGCTCGATCGAGAACCGGAGCTGGAGCTTGGCGAGCCCTCGCGCCACGAGCCCGTGCGCGTGGTGACGTCGTCACTGCGCGTCTCGGTCGGGCTGGGGCTGCGCTTGCGCATGGGGCGCTTGTTTCTCGGGCTAGGCCGGCGGACGGGCTTCTTTGTGGGCGTGTCGAGAGCCGAGGCCTGGTCGTCTGCGACAGACGTCTTGGAGCCCAAGGAGGAATCGCTGAGGTCCGTGGTGGCCGTCGTGGCCGTGGTCACGGTAGGCGCACTACGCACAGTAAAGTTTGTCTGCGACTTGTTCTTGTCGTTGGCCTTGCCGTGCGTGTTGGAGACGGTGCGGTCGGAAGATGAGCTGGCCAGCGATGATTTCCGAGGCTGGGGCGATCTGCGACCGCGGTTGTGTGTTGACAGTCGCAGGGGGCGGACGCGGATACCGTCATCATATGTGTTGCTGTTGCTGTTACTGCTCTGGGACGTAACGTTGGACGTGACGTTGGACGTGACGTTGGACGCGGTCAAGCTGTCAGTGGATGCAGCTGGACGCACGGGACGATTGCGGATGTCGTCCTTTTGCTGATGCGGTTTCCGGCCATTGTTTGCATTGTTTCTGGGGCTGCCTTTGGGGCTGCTCGGAGGACTGCGGCGCCGGGGTGGTGGCTTGTCGGGCTCAGCCGATTTTGTTGACCGGACAGGCCGGTTTGGCGCACTGCGCCAGCTCTTTGGCGACGGCTTCTTGGTGGCATCGCTCTCGCCGGCGCTCGTAGTGGTGTACTGGCTCTTTGGTCGGCGGATCTCGGGCGGTGATGGCTTGGTGGGTGATGGCGGCTCGACTCGTTTTGCCCAGTCCTTGATCTTATTCTGAACGGACGGGTTCTGTGCAGTGCGTTGGAGAAAGTCTTTGGGTAGGGGCTTGCCTGCACCTGCAGCAGCGCCTAGTGCCGGCGCCGGTGCTGCTGCGGGCTGTGGCTTCTTAAGATTCCGCGCCTGTCTGCTGTTCCGGCGCTTCATCCAATGCTCGTCGCTAACGATGCGCTTTCTAGGCGCGCTGCCTGTGACAAAGGCGGCAATGTCGGCCTGGGCGTTGAGGACGGCCCTCCTTGGCCTTGTGATGCGCGTTGTGTAGTATTTTGGTTTTGCCGCCTTGGGGCTGCCGCTGTTGGCACTGTCGCTGCCGGGCTTGGTCTTTGTGTGATCGTTATCGCCAGAGCTTTTAGCACGAGCTTTGAGGTTGGCCCGGGGCCGTTGTTTTGAGTTGGCGCCATTGTCCTCGCCGTCGGTCTTGGGGTATTCGGTGCGGCCAATGGGTGGCTTGGGTGGCTTGGTTTCTTTTGCCAGCCTTGCGGCCTCAGCTTGCCGTGTCTTTATCCGTAGACGGTCCTCTTCGGTGACGCTGTTGCCGTCCGTCCATGCGGCAATGTCGGTAGGCTCGCTGGGCGCGGACTCGGGGTTGCCAGCTACGGCCTCTGCATTTGCTTTCTGCCAGGCCTTGACGCGATCCTTGACGCCTCCTGGCGGCTGCAGTTTCTGGACAGACGCCTGGCGCATAGCCATGCGCATCTCGGCCTTGACGGTAGCTGCTTCAGAGAGCCGTTTGCGATGGGCCTCGACACGGGCTGGTGATGGACGGCCGAGAAGGAAGTCGGTAAGGAAGGTTGGCTGCACCTTTGGCGCTTGTGAAAGTCGGCGTGGTCGATTTGCAGCAGGGCCGGCTGGCGCACTCCCGGTAGCGGCCGGTGCGGTTTTGGGTGTGCGGCCCGCGCCGGGCTTGTTGTTGTTGGTGGCATTATTATTTATAGGAGTGGTGGGTGGATTGTCGGATGTGTTCTGGTTGGCGGGAGTGGCCTTGCAGGTAGAGGCGGAGCGGTCGGAGGAGGCGTCATCGTCGGAGGAGGAGGAGGAAGTGGAAGTGGACGTGTTGGAGGACGACATGATTCAGAGCGGCGGGAGTGGAGATCTAGTAGGAGAGAGGAGAAAGAAGAAGAAAAGACGTGCTCAATGGTCAGTAACATTCCAAACGTAGTGCGCAGTGTGTGTGTTTTGTGTTTTGTGGTGTCGTCGTCGGGAGAGCCATTGTCAATAGCGCCAAGAGTGCCTGCATGTTGCCGCTCTGGAATGCGCGAACCATGCAGAGCCTAAGCTGAAAGGGTCGAGCCGTGTTTTGTATCCCGTTTCTCAGACACGTAGACGGAGGACTGATAACAGGAGCAGGCGGCGGGCTGCCCCAATTGCAACGCAGACAGGTAGACACAGACAGCGCAGAGACATAGTACATACCGAGGTGGTGCAGGGCATGCTTGGTTGCTGTTGTGATCCGGAGCAAAAGCCCTTGCAGCTGCACAACAGGTAGTGTGCAGCAGAGGATGGCAATCGCTGGCGTTGAGTTGCGTCGAGATGCGTCGAGGAGCGTCGAGGAGCGTTGCGCAGTCAAGAGCAGTCAAGATGCAGCCAGCCGCATCCCCGTAGAGTGTGTATTGAAGCGAGGTGTTGGTGTCGGCTCGGGTCAGGTGTTGCGGTGTCGGGAAGCTGCAGTAGGTGGCAGACGGCTATGGTTGTGAGGAGGGAGAGGAAATCGAGAGGTCGAGAGGAGGTCGAGAGGTCGAGTGAGGCTGAAAATGCTAGACGATGACAAATGTGCCGGGATGCGTGGTTGACGCCGCGCAGGGAAGGAACGAACAAGGAAGTGAAGGAAGTGGGACGAGAACGACTGTAGAAAGGAAAGAGCGACCGATGACGACAAAGGGTCCGGAAGGAAAGAGCGTAGCCTTGCCGGGAGGGCACAAGTATGTGTTATTATGATGAGATAAGAAAACAAGAAACAAAAAACAAGTGCATTGTACATACGGTGTAAGAGGTGTATGAGATGTATGAAAAGGGAGGGCGGCAAGGCGGTCGTGGCGGCCGGGCTAGCCAATGACGTGTGTTGGTGGACAAGAGTAAACAATGTGCAAGGAAGGAGGTCGTAGGCAACGGAAGGTGCGACTAGTCGGTTTGTCTGACGCTGTCGTCACACATTATGTAAGCGCGGTTGGTGATTCTTGATGCTTTCTTTGTGCTTTTTAATGCATCGTAATGCATCTCAATGCATCTTTCCCTCGATCTGCCGTGACAATGGCTTAGACTCGTATTCCGACATCGATACGTACACGAAAAATAGGATCACCCACAGCTACGATCTAGAGTGAGGTGGAGTGGATCGGTTGGTGGCCTCGAGATTGGCCCACATAAATGGACGAGTGGCTGCCCAGCAACGGATTTATTGGAATAAAAGTGCGGCAATTTTAATTCGAGTAAAGTTGTACGCAATGTTTGAGATCTGTTTCCCGATGATCTCAAACGACGGAATGTAGATGTCGTGATTGGATTTGATAACTTTATGCTTAAGTTGACATTGTGGTCTCTTTTCTCCGCTTCAGCTGCATTACACCACGAATAGCGAGCGCGATAAGCTCTGGTTAGATGGTACGATTATGATTTTGTTGATTTATGTCGGCATTTCCAGCAAAGAGATCTTGGTGAGTATTTGTTTTCAAATTGAGAAAGAAACAAGAAAAGGAGAAAGAAAAGAAGAAGAGAAGAAGGAAAGAAAAAGAAAGAAGGAAAGGCTCTACTTCAAACCGAGAATACATCAGACTCAAATCAAGAATGCCGGTCGTACCGATGCGCTGCAACTCTACGATCTCGATGGTGTCACATTGAACAAACACGTAAGCTCAGCAGAGATCCGATAGGATAACAATGTAAAATAAGAACAGATGAGAATGAAACGAATCCTGATACGTAAAATGACACCTCCAACTGATAGGAGTATTACCCAGCATACCGTTAAAAGCAATAATCAAAACACCGCCGATGCAATGACAGAAAGATGAAGAGCAAACAAAAGAACAGGAAATGGTATCACAAGTACAATGAGAATGATGAAGAGGTGAGAGACAGGAGGTAGGAGGTGAGGAGGGAAGACTGGGTAATATCACATAGACGCCATAATGACACAAGATCACTATGGCAGGACAAACCGCACGCGCTTGGTCGGCTTGGCGTCTTGCACGAGAGAATAAGAGCCCGGCACCAAAAGAACATTGGACGCTGGCGTGGCCGCCGCAGACTCGTCCTCGGGCTCTTCCTCAATCATAAACACGTCCGGGCTCGGCACACGCCACGACCGCGGCGACCGGCGCCGCGGAATGGTGTCTGGCATAGAGCGCGGCGACGACGCATGCGACGACGTATGCGAGGATGACGACGACAAGCGCATGGACGAGACACCGCTTTTGCGCGTGACCGTCTTGCCGCGCCGGTTGTTGTTTGTGTTGGCAATCTTGATGGGCATCTGGCCAAAGGTGTAGCCAAAGATGAAGCTTTCGTCGTCGTCGTCGGCCTCGGCCTTCTCGTCGTCGTCGTCGTCATCGGAGGCGCGCGCCTTGGGCGGCGTTGGCGGGCGCACGGTCTGCGCGACGCCGCCGCTCAGAATGTTCTCGGCCAGGGCCGAGGGGCTGACGCTGCGGATGTCCATGGCGGGATGCGCGTCGTCCTCAATGCCGGCATCAAAGTCCATGTCCATGCCGGTGCTGTAGCCGAAGCCGTAGCCATAGCTAAAGTCTTCGTCATCTTCGTCGTCGTCTTCTACGGCGAGCAGCGGCGGGGTCATGGGAGTCAAGAAGTAGGCCATGGGGTTGTCGTCGTGCGCGAGGTCATCCTTGTGGTCCGCGCCGGCATGCTGGAGATGTAGCTGCGCGGGCGGCCACGAGTCGCGCCACTGGTAGGCGTCTGAAGAAGTAGATGAGGCGGGCATTGTGATGAGGTGGGTGAATGGGTTACGTGTTGCAAAAAGACTGGTCCTTGGATCCGAGAGAGATGGGTGTTCTAGTTGTACATTCTATGTACAGAGCCAGAGCGGCAATAAGATATAAAAGTAGGGTGGAATGGTAGTGACGGTGAGGAGGAGAGTTGCCTTGAGTGAACAGAGTTAAGCCAACAAAGTCGTTTTGAATGAAGCGGAAGCTTGTTCATTTATATACAAAGTAGGATAAGTGATGGGGGGTATGTAGACGTCAGGGAGGGGTGTTGAAGAAGAGGCAAGGCGACCGAATGAATAATGGGAGAGGCAAAAGAAGGAGTGTGATGCAGAATGCGTGAATGACATGAACTAGACATAAAGTAAGACAAGAGTCAGACGGCTGATAAGTGACAGGTAGAGGCAGCAGAGGCGGGCAAGGCGAGGCAGAGGGGTGCTCGTAAGACACAAGCTGATAGACCAGAGGCAACCAAATAGACAAAGTCAAGAAGAAACGAAAAGAATACAGACGAAAGGAAATATAGAAAATAGAAATTGCATCAACCAAGTGCACACCATCGTGAGAATGAAGACGGTGAGTGTGTGTGGAGAGAGGCAGCAGCAAGGCACTGACCAAGTAGAAATACACCAGACGAACAACTTCGGCGAGTGTTTGACGTGCTGAGTGGCTGTCTTGGTTTGATGCGAGGCGCAGCTGCTAAGCCTAAAGAAGCGAGCTCGGAGGTAGACGAGCAAATGGGAGAGTCTGAGGAGGGTCCCTCCAAGAGGGTGGCGGTCGTTCTCACAATAACGCAGCTGTCGTCATTGTGCATTTCTCCTTTCATAATATTGTGATAGATCAGATCAGTAAGTCGTAGAATTAATCATTGAAAAATCAAAGAAAAAGCATGGATAATCACGGAGAATAAATCAAAGCAAACCATCGGCGGTATGAAGCCCTGTTTGGCCGGCGAAAAGATGGCAGGTCTTGAGACTACGTACTAAAGTAGCGCATGCGTGTTAGGAATGCAAATGATGCGATGAGGGTATGATAAGAGCTAGCAATGACAAGAGAATCCCACAATCTTGCGACTATCGCATGTTCAAAGATGGCTATAAAGTTGGCAAACGCTGATTCTTGCTACAGAAAAGACCCCGCCATGCGGCGATTTTCTCGTTTGGGAAGAGCTTGTCCCACTTTAGTAACACGCGAGACATGTAAGCCGAGCCAGCCGCGATGCTCTCGATGAGAGACCCGTGACGCGTCGTACGTCGTTCAGCTATCAGATGCTGATATCGTACCGAGTGGCAGTGGTAGATGTGTAGATGTGTCTTATCTAAATTACAACCAAGTAAGCATAGGCAAGTCCTTACAAGTCCTTATGAATAGCACAACCAATAGCAAATAAAATACTACATTAGATCGGACTGGCCGTATCACATAATCAATAAAGTTCAGCTAAAGTACTCCAATCTCACAGCTCAGCTCGTCAGCGACATGACATCATCTCGACAACTCCGTATGCGTATATTTAGATACCGAAGTCTGGTCGACGTGAATCAGATAAATCAAATATATTGACGATACCAGCCTCCCCCAAAGTACACATCCTTATCATAGCTCATCCGCCACATTCCTCCGTATCTGACGATGCGACAGATAGTGTGGCCCGTTCCCTCACCCTAGTGGCCTTGCTTTCTAGCTCGGGTTTTTTAGGCGCACGCATGATCGTTGTTTAAGACATGCAGTTCTGAGACATACGCTATCGTGACTCTTTATCTCTCTCCTTGACATGTCATAGATTACGATGACGAGGATACTTGTTGAGATGACTCAGCTTTAGGAAAGCGCAATAGAGTTAGTTTTGCGTGGTGTGGAAAAAGTTTCTTTTTCTCCCTCTGATCAAGCAAACATGAGCATTGTCGCCGCCCAGAGTAATCGTTCGATCGGTTCAGATCTGTTACGGCCCAATCCGCTGCCTTCACGGCGGCTTTCTACCAACGTGCACTCATATTCACGACCCCCCTGGTCGATGTGCACATTTGATATGATTATGCTTAACGTCACGATAACACACATGGAGAGTCGATGTGCACAGCGGACAAGAACCGAGTATGATCAGCCCGACCCCTCATAGTCACTCCGGAGCTATAAACCGTTAGCTATCACTAACATACAGTCACCGTATCATACTGCCTGCTGCACACGACAGTGACCACCTGATCAGTTGCATCCTGACGATCTTGCAACATAAGTCGACACTTCTCTGCTGCCCTGATTTAAAGTCGTACCCAACCATCACAGACTCCACGCCGTGTCCTCGTTGTGTCTCGTGATCTTGACCGTTTCGTGTTGGACGGCATTGGTTGTTGTGGCGGTGATCTCCTTTGGTTTGCTCGTCTGATGATTGTCCCGCGTGCCGTATTCCGCCAGTTGGAGGAAGTAAAAAAATGTTGAGCAGAAGGCGCAGCGCGCTACCTAAGAATAGGCAACTTAGCGTGTCACTGTTGAGTCCGCTGGTAGATGATGTGGTGTTTGCGGGCGTTGACTCTAGTTCTTTAATGTCTGGTGATGTGTCTTTAGATCGTACGTAGACGCAGCATGCAACTTCTCGATACGGTGTCTGATGTAGTGGCGATTCACTGATGCCGCCTTGGCGATACAGTACAGCGGCTCGAGATGTCGCGCATTGAGAACTCGACAATGCCACGCTCCAGCTTGTAGGCGCCCACAGAGATTAGCCCGCGCTGGCTCGTGCGTTGGATCGTCGGCGCTTGCATGATGACGCTCGACTTGCCTGACCGCTATGGCCAGAGGCCATCATGCGCGACATCGCATTAGCGGTTCAAAATACGAGGCCCATCCAGGATCCAAAGCGCACAATGTCGGAAAAAGGTTGTTCAACTTCGTTACCGGGCTCGTGATGAGAAAGCCCTTAAGCATTGTGCACGCTTAATTTTTCCCAACTTGGTCACGAGCTTCCGTCGGTACGGACTACACGACGGTGCCAAAGAGTTTGGTTTGCTCGGCAAACTTGACGCCCATAAAGGCCAGGCCCTGGCCGTACTTGACGTACTCTCCTATACATACTCAGAGGAGACGTGCTTAAGCCAGCGGGCTGCGAGAACCTGGTCGTCTCATCGATGGCATGTTTAAAAAAGTTTTCACTTCTTGCCATCCTCGCCGGTCTCCATGTATGCAATGTCAGTTATCGCAGTGCCTTTGAAGACGGGGTCGACGCCAGGAGGCAGTTGGAAGCGAAACCGCTTCGGTGGCCCTTGGTGTGTGAGTGGCCATATCGGGGACGAGTTGGGGATCGGGGTCGCTGTCACTGTCCTCGTCTGACTCGGGGTCATAGACAGTGATGAGCAGGCTGTCATGCCGGCATCGTCTTTGTACTCGCAGTCCTTGGCCTCAATAGCGTAGTCATGCGCTCCTTTCCGCTATTGGCCTTCTTGCCACGCCCTAGGCCATATGCTTCTCACCATTGCCCTGTGAGTGGATGCTCATGCAATGCCCCTTTTTGCCGGAGATGAAGCAATTGCGACCAAGCTAGGACGTCTTGAACGTCCGGTCAATGAGCAGATGCTCGATGAAGAGCTCCACGCCTTGCACAAAAAATGACTGGGCGGTGACCACATGGGTTGATCTTGCCATGTTCTTTCTCAGTAGTCAAAGCAGAGCAGGTCAGCCAGTTCTTCTCGCACAGCGACCGCTAGCTCCAGAACCATCGGTGATAGACTTGCCCACACCTTGCTCTTTGAAGTGGTCGTCCAAGGTATACGCGAGACAACGGTCGCCACGTTTCCTGCAGAAGAACCGTTCCTCGTACAGGTTCATCATGGTCATGATGACAGTCTTCCAGAGGGGCATTACCAGAAGAAAAGAATGGATCAGGGAGATATAAGTAGGTAGGGCGCTGGTAATCTACATCACAAGATAGAAGAGAGGACAAGACATCACCGACCGACTGGGCATACTCCATACATTACCACATACGGACGTGCAAAGGTCACCGGTGACAGTTTCTATCACATCACCACAATACAACTCCCTTAACAACTGCTACCACCCACAATATACATAATCTAGCAGCATATATCAGTACATAAAGAGCCGCCGCCAGCCATGATGGAGCGAGACTCTGCCTCTCACTACCCTCGACCTCTGACCTTCGGCCGCAAATAAAGCCACTGCCCAGGACCGGCCTACCCTCAACCCTGCCTCCCCTCGACCTCCATGAGCAAGCGACCCTGCGATAGGCTTACCCTTGACCTCTGCCTACTCTTGGGTGTACCCTCGACCGCATCGCTTGATGGTCTGGGCGCCTCGCCACCTGACGACCTACCCTCGATGTCGCCACCACAAAGACGCCGGTACGCCTTCCCTCCCGCTTACTCTCTCTTACATCCCTGGCCGCCAGTGCTCGAGGCGCCGGCGGGTCTGGGAAATTGAAGCGAAGAAGGGCTTACCCTCAGCAGATCGTAACAACAAGGCTACTCTACTGCTTACAGGGCCCCTTCGCACAGCTGAACCGTCTACAAGATATTTGATCCCGCATCTGTTGGAATTGCAATACGCGGAAGACCACCGAGCTTCTTCCAGCTTAGTGGCCAAACCGCCTGCTAAGATACGAGGCCAGGGCCTACTCTGATCCGTCTGCGTCGTGTATCGCCGCGTTCTGGTGGATAATGGCTTAGAGGCGTTCAGCCATTAACTAGAAGAGCAGTTCCTCTCGTACTAAGCTCAACTACCATTGCGGCGAGGTCATCAGTAAGCAAAAGGTAAAACACGACTAGGGTGTAAACAATAAAACAATAATAGGTCGACAAGGGTCAACGCCGAGAAACAACTGATCCCCCGGCTAGGCACTGAAAGATAGCAAGGACCGCTGATACCAACAATCAGAAGTACAACATTAAAGAACACAGACCACACTCCTGAAAAAAGTTCAAAGTCCACATTCCTACAAACTATTGTACCTCATCCGGATCTGCTTTAGGAAAACCTAGCAGTCAGTAAAACTGAGCGTGAGAGCACCGACCTCAAAATAAACCACAGGATGCCCAAGAAAAAAACAACAGCAGCCGTTGTGAGGAAGAAAAAGGCCAACCAGCAAAGACCCTGAAAGCAACGGAAACAGCGTCCTCGTCCAAACCAATTGCTCGGCGTCCAACTGCAGAACGATTCATCCAAGAAGTGCGGCAGCGGCTGACAGCGTACAACAGGGCAATCATCATTACGACACCCTCAGGCACCCCCAACGCCGAACGTGTTTAGTAGATGCCATCGCAACAAACACCCATGTGCACGACAAACTCATTACAAAGATGTGATCTGGCACTGCGAACGTGGCACTGCAGCACAACAACACAACCGCGCGCTACAAGGCACTGAAATGCATGCAGAAGATTATGGTGATTGTGGCAAAACAAAGGGTACCGCTGGTGGCAGAGACGTACAGTGTGAACCCCAGGCGGGTGACAGCGGAGGGACCATCTGGTCTATTCCTCCAACGCCGGCGGAACCACGGCGGAATCACTGAAAGGATGATTGGCGGAGCTACCTGTGCACCTAATACACCACTCGGACGAGACGGAGCATATTAGGGCATTCTCTGTCAGATCAGTACTAACGCTAGGACATATGCACACTAGGCAAGTGCTTGTGGTGAGCTGAAGAGGGTTCTTTAAAGTACACACCAACCATAGAGTGCTAGGGAAGCGCGGAACCCTGGGGCGTAAAGATCCTGCGAGTAGGCGGTTTAAGATACAGGGGAAGGATGGAGGGAAGGTAGAACTGCGTGATTTGCGGTATCGTCTTTCTTTTCGGCCGTCTCCGAGACGGCGTGCTTCACTTGTTTTCTTTGACTGGCAATCTCTCGGCTGACTGTCTGGCTGTAGGTGATTTAGTTTGGGATACTCGCTGATCATAGGCTCGTCTACTCCCTCCGCTGTGTCAAATTCCATGATGATGCCCCCGGGTTACGCATACCAGGGCTCCCTTCCCCGGCATACCGCAAACTACTCAGGCCTTTCGTCCCTCCATCGATACTCTCCATCTCGAATCGTCTACTCGAAAGATCTCTGCACCCCAGGGCACCGCGCTGTCCTAGCTATGGCTAGTGTACTTTTGAATAACACTCTTCAGCTCACCACAAGTACCTATCCGGTGCGGACATGACCCGTCGCCAGACCTGAGCGACTGGTGAGTGCTCTCGGTTCCTTTTCGTCCGCGTAAAGTCAAAGGTGCGCAAATAGCGCCCCCGGCCATCCTTTCAGTGACTCTGTCGTGGTTTCGCCGGTGTTAAGGGGGATGCCAGATGGTCCCGCCGTCATCACCCGCCTGGGGTTTACACCGTAGGTCTCTGTGACGATCAGCAACCTTTGTTTCACAATAATAACCATCATCTTCTGCAGACATTTCAGTGCCTTGTCGCGCGCTGTTGTTTTCATACTGCAGTGAGCGCCACGTGCGCAGCGCCAGATCACAACTCTGTGACAAGCTTGGCGTGCACTTGCGTATTGCTCGCGATGGCATCCTCTACTAACTGAACACATTCCCACTGAGGGCTCCCGGGGGTATCGTGACGAAAATTGCCTTTTGCACACTGTCAGCCACTGCCGCACAACTCGGCTGAGGCGCTCAGCGGTTGGGTGTCGATCAACTGGTATGCACGAGGACGCGGTTTCTATTGTGCTCGGGGCCTTGGCCGCTTGGCCTGTTCCATTCTTGACCACGGCTGCTGTGGCCTTTTTTCTGGGGCATCCCATCCACTGTTAGATAAGCATATGTCAAGGAACATTGAGGTTAACGTGTCAGGCTCCACGTTTTCAGGGTACCGTCCGGTGTCACGCCAGCTGCAGTATCATCTTTATGCTAAGTTTTTGCCCCTGTTTGTCCCGTATCCTCGCCGTGTGCTTCCTCATCTCCATTCCATGCATGATGCTTGACAACGAGCCCACTGACCTGTAGTTTGTTTTGAGATTGGTACTCTCACGCTCAGTTTCACGGACTGCTAGGTTTTCCTTAAACATATCCGGATGAAGTACAATAGTTTAGCGACTGTGGACTATTCAAACTACTCCTTCTTCAGAAGTGTGGTCCATGTTCTTTACTGTCATTCCCCCCCCATGATTGGTATCAGTGGCACTTTCTATCGTGAAGTGCCAAACCCGGGGATCAGTTGTTTTACGGCGTTGTCCCTCGTCGACCTATTAATGTTTATACACCCTAGATGGGGGTGTGATCAATCGATTTTATACACCCTAGATCACTGGGTGTGGGCTGTTGCCTGCTGCTGGCAGCGCCCATCGAGGAGAGGTGCCCGGCAAGCCGCACACTCCCCCCACGGTATCTTACTGTCCTGATTATTTAGTATTCGTACGTTTTTTCCATCGAGGTTTTCTGCAGGGCCCGAGCACTTTACGGTAGGTTCAGGAATTAAGACCTGTAGAGGAACGACCCTCTGCCCCTGTCCTCTTGCGGGCCTCTTACCAGCAGGCTGAAGGGATCTTTAGTTGTTTTTAAGTGTAATGTCAGGTTTACGTTATACCCGTGACGGTTTCCCCTGCTCAGCGCAGGACGACCTGTAGGGAGTTGAGGGCTTCCTCGAACTCCTAACCTCTTTCCTTTAGCACAATATTCCATACTCAGGTTCGCCGGCATACTACCGTGGTAATTCGGTCTCCTAATGTACGGACAGTGGTTCGCCTTGTGACAATCTCCTTGAATCCCCTGTAAAAGAACCGGTAACCACCAGTGCAATTTTAGGGGGCAGCGTGCTGAATCGGTGAAGACCACTGACATCTTCTTCTCCACGTTAACCAGAGTGCTTCGGAGAAGAGCTATTGCCACCAGGATGCTAGTTGCTCTCTAACTTTTCCATCTTCCCCCTGTATCTTTGTCGCCCCAGTACTATGAGCAGTGGTGCCCAAGTCTCCAAACTTCTTTCGTCGCGGCGCCTAACCACAAGTGTCCCCAGTCTGCTCACGGTCCAAATTTGGACATTTGCCCTCTTGTACATGATCCCACTTCCCGTCGGTAATAATTTCTTGGTATCGTCTAGGGCCCCCACATGAAACACCGGAGTTGATAGCTACCTTGAGCTTTTTAGGCTGTAGGGATTCTCTTCCAGTATCTCTAACCCCCGAGAAGGATAACTCGTAATGAGCTTGTCGGCGATACCCCCCCGTGCTGAATCATGAGGTGGGCTGTAACATTTAACTGTGCATCCTTTTTCTTCAGCAGTGTTCTGCTGAATCACGAGGTGATCATAAGGTGGACGACGCAGTAGTATGGAACGCTGTGTTCTCCCTCTTCAGCTGTGTTTCCTGGCCGCCGACGGAGAGGGTATCACGCCAGCGGGGGACGTTCTAAGGAGGCCGCGCCCCAAATGTCAGCTTTGCAGCGTTCTCTCTGGGGGTTGGATCTCCTGTTGCTGTACCAAATGCAAGACAGGCAAAAGTCGGCCAGGCATCTAGAAACAACCCAAAAACGCCGACATGCAGGGGCCTGAGCCCCCACAGCCATGCGCCGCATCCGCGTTAAGCTTGCCTAAAGAGGTTCACCGCTGGCAGGAAATAAAAAAGGGCCGCAGAACGCCCACTCTTCCTGAACCGAGAGATAGCTCTCCATTTTGTCCGGCTTAAGGCCGGGAGAGGCGTCAGGTGGTGGACGACGCGGCCATAGTATGGAACAGTGTGCTTCGTAATAGCAGCTGAACAGCACCCCCAAAGGAGGGTGCCGCCCAGGGGGGGTGCGCAGCAAGCCGCGCAGTCCCTCCTAAGCGGCCGCGCCCTTTCAAACGCAGCCTTTTTTTTCCTTCTTCTTACAGTTCCTGCAGAGTCACTGCACGCCGACCTTGCCTAGCGTCGTAGGGCTGCCGTGGGTCCCCAGGTTCCGCATCTGGAATAGCTGGCTACTAAGTGGGAACGACTCACCGCGGTGAGGAGGTACCCACTCCGGCCCACGATGGTCGGCGCTACAGGGGTCATACAGGGCTTTTGATTTGCTCTCGGGTAGTTTCACACGCTAGCCACTAGCGCATACGCGCTAAGCTTTAGCGCGCTACTACCCTATGAGCCCCTACCCTCGACGACAACCTACCCTCGACCGTCATAAAGAAGCGACCCTTTTCAAGGGACAATTGCCTATGTGTAGGCTACAGCGACAATTGATGCTCTGCGCTACAGGGAATTACAGGGCATATGTTTTCTGTCAGGCGATTCGATCAACTAAGTTTCAGCGCATTTTCGCTAATCTATAGCGCACAACTACCTAGACTACAGCGCTTCGCCTGCAGCACTGGGCATATCCTCGACCTCGATCTACCCTCGATTTTCCTACCCTTGACGCCAACCTAGATGCACATACAATATATCCATGTATACTATATACTATCTTAACAGTATACTAAGCATAATCCATATCAATATCCAATCTAGAAATACCTGCACCGCGGCCTGCAGCCGCACCTCTGCTGGTATATTCTAAGCCAGATGTTCCTGGGGTATTGTCTAGCCAGGGAACTGGACAGACCGCTGACGCCAGCGTGAGATGACACTTACACCGAGCCAACACCACACTTTCTTCGTTCAAGTTTTATATGTTTTTCTCCTTCAGCACTTGCTCGCAGGACAAGGTATATCTAAGGTCAGGCATATACCAAATGTATGCGACATAAAGCAAATGTATGAGACATATATCAAAGGTATAACAAAAGACCAGACAAGAGTCCAACAATGTTAGTGTGTTAGTCAGCAGACAAAGTTGTAAGTCGTGGAGTATTTAGCGCCAGACAGGGGCGAGGTTGTCGAGACGAGGTACAGAGAGTCGGACTCCTTGTACCTCTGCCGTGACACTAATAAGCATATTAGTGCCAACCTTGGACTAGGGCAAAAGTGTACATAATATCTGCCCAGCACTACTAAGTCAGGCTCTGCTTCTGCCTACCCTCAACCACGAGTAAAGCCCCTGTCCCGACCTACCCTCAAGCTGGGTGTACCCTCCTGTCTCGCCAACACCTACCTTCCCTCGTGCCAACCTACCCTCGGCCGCATTTCCTGATGGCAGGCGCGCTGTAATGAACACCGTTACACCATTTCCCTTGTTCCCATTTACCTTTGTCTCTACTATTGCTATTGGCACCTTGCCTAACAACGGCGCCTGCCTATGAACGGACTTTGCCAGTCATTGGCACCATTGATTACTGGGCAAATAGTGGCTTGACAACTCGCCTTTTGCCTAATCTTACCTTGCAAGCCACATTCTTTGTTATTATCTTCTTGGACTTGCATCTGGCTATGCACGCCGTATACCCCCAGGGAGGTGGCACGCCTTGTGCACCGATGATAAAATCCAAAACAAAACAGAGCAAACAAACGCTACTGGTCATGGAATTACTTGCAGGCGCCCGAGCCCCCGCAGCCGTGTATGGCATACGCTGTAAACTTACCTAAAGAGGGTCGCCGCTGTCGGGAAGCGAGACCACAGAACGCACCCTTACTGAACCGAGAGAAAGCTCCCCGTTTTGTCCGGCTCAAGGCCGAGAGAGGCATCAGGCCAGGTGGGCGACATAGCCATTATATGGAACGGTGTGGTTCGTATTAGCAGTTGAACAGCAACTTTTCAAGCGCAGCCATATTTCTTTCTTCTTGCAGGATTAGTGGGTGATTGAGCAGAGAAGACTCACTGCGGTGTAGTAGAGATACTCACTCAGACCCACGATGATCTGCGCTACAGGGCCATTACAGGGCATAATATTGCTCTCCGGTGATATAGCCCGCTAGTGTTCAGCACATATGCGCTAGGCTTTAGCGCATAAGTGCCTGGACTACAGCACTTCAGCGCTTACAGCGCAGGGCCTAGTGCGCTGTAGTGCCCGCTGCCTACCGTACTTGGCCTGCCCTCAACTTCTACCTACCCTCTACCACCATGAGCAAGTCACCCTGTCCTGGGCTTACCCTCTGTCATCAATACCATTGTCCTGGTTCCGAATTATCACCAACGCCTTAGCAATATCATTGTCTCAATATCTATTGACTCGACTATTGTAATATCTTCGACATATTGTTACCAACGACACTCTGTTGACATCGGCACCAATGCCATCGTCGGCACTTGCTACGCCTTGTTGTTTGCGTTGATGAGATAGGCATCTAAGAAATCTGTATTTCCTATCTATAGATAGTTTCTTTCTTCTTCAGCTTGCCAATTCACTCTTTGCTTACACCTACCTTGCAAGTCACCTTTCTTTGCTTTGTGATTCTCATTTTGGACATTCATATGGTTATGCTCTTCCTAGTATGTTTCTCGCTACCTCTCAGCTTGATAGTATGATTATTTATTACTTCAGGTGGAGTGATCAATCTATGTTGATATAACACTGAAGACGCTTTTTCTGCTACATCCGTCTCGAGAAATCACTTTTTTGTCCCTGGTAACGAAAACAGCATCAGGTCCCTGGCACTTAAAACACTACGGTATGCTACAGTAACCTACTCATTGTTACAGTTCACTTCTTTGCGTTCAGCGTTATTTACAGCCTCGACCTAAGCAATTGACCCTCTCTTGGGCCTGCCTACCCTCGATCTCCGCTTACCCCAGACGCCAGCCTAAATGCATGTACGATCTACCCATAATAAACAATCTACCGAACAGAAACATAATCAACATATGGTGTTTGACAGTATAATGAGAGCCGCCGCCTGCCCAGTTGATGGCCGGTACGACGGCATCCATAATGGAGTGAAGATCTGCGCAACACTACGAAGTCAGCCATTGCCAATCTTCGACGGTCGCTACCCTCGACCTCCTCAGTTGTCCTCCTGACTCTGGCCGCTATCTCGACCGGCCTACCCTCGATGTCGCCCCTGCCACGAAGACGCGCGGTGCGCCCCCTCTCCACAGTCTCTCTCCGTCTCTATCTCACACCATCTCCCTGGCCGCCGGCGCACATGGCGCCGCCGTGTCTGGGGAATGAGGCAAAAAGGGTTCACCCTCAGCAGAAAGTAACAACAAGGCTACTCTACTACTTACAGGACCCTTTCGCACGGCTGAGTCGACTGCAAAGGATTAGATCCCCGGTGTGATAATTGCGATAGGCGGAAGACCACTGAGCTTCTTCCAGCTGGTTGGCAAAAGCGAATGTTAAGATACGAGGCCGAGTCTTATTCGGCCCGCCTGTACAACAACAGATCCCCTTTTAGGCACATAACGTCCGCAAGGGCGCCATCAAAGACGTCCTTTCAGATGCCGTATCCCAAGATCGGCGTTGCAAGGATTCTCTCTAGGAGCAGGAGCCATCGGGGACGTCCTGGGAGGAGGCCTCCCTTCAGAAGCCGCATCCCAAAAGATCAGCTTTCCAGCCATTCTCTTTAGGAGCAGGCGTCATCAGGGACCAAGGACGTCCTTTCAGAAACTGCGTCCCAAAAGATCAGCGTCGCAGCGATTCTCTCTAGGAGCAGGCACCAGCGAGAACCAGGGCAGGAGCCATCAGGGACAACGGACATTCTTCCAGAAGCCACACCCCAAAAGATCACCGTTGTAGCCATTCTCTTTAGAAGCAGGAGACATCGGGGACATCCTTGCCTGACAGGTCCCTTCAGAAGCCCGCATCCCATAAGGTCAGCTTTGCAGCCGTTCTGTCTAGAAGCAGGCACCATCAGGGACCAAGGACGACCTTTCTGAAACTGCGTCCCAAAAGATCAGCGTTGCAGCGATTCTCTCTAGGAGCAGGCACCAGCGAGAACCAGGGCAGGAGCCATCAGGGACAAGGGACATTCTTCCAGAAGCCACACCCCAAAAGATCACCGTTGTAGCCATTCTCTTTAGAAGCAGGAGACATCGGGGACATCCTTGGGCCACAACTCCCTTCAGAAGCCGCATCCCAAAAGATAAGCTTTGCAGCCACTCTCTTTAGGAGCAAGCGCCATCAGGGACCAAGGACGTCCTTTCGGAAGCCGCATCACATAAGATCAGGGTTTCAGCGACTCTCTCTAGGAGCAGGAGCCATCGGGGACCAGAGCAGTAGCCATCAGGGACAAGGGACAGTCTTTCAGGAGCCGCGCCCCAAAAGGTCAGCGTTGTAGCCATTCTCGTTAGGAGCAGGAGCCATCGGGGACGTCCTGGGGGCAGCCCTCCCTTCAGAAGCGCATCCCCAGAGATCATCTTTGTAGCGATTCAATCCAGGAGGAGTCGCCATCAGGGACCAAGGACGTCCTTTCAGAAACTGCGTCCCAAAAGATCAGCGTTGCACCGATTCTCTCTAGGAGCAGGCACCATCGGGAAGCAGGACAGGAGCCATCAGGGACAAGGGACATTCTTTCAGGAGCCGCGTCCCAAAAGATCAGCGTTGTAGCCATTCTCGTTAGGAGCAGGATCCATCGGGGACGTCCTGGGGGCAGACCTCTCTTCAGAAGCCACGTCCCCAGAGATCAGCTTTGCAGCGTCTCAATCTAGGAGCAGGAGCCATCGGGAACCAGGACAGGAGCCATCGGGGACAAGGGACATTCTTTCAGGAGCCGCACCCCAAAGAATCAGCGTTGCAGCCGTTCTCTTTAGGAGCAGGCACCATCGGGAACCAGAGCAGGAGCCATCAGGGACAGTCCATCAGGAGCCGCGCCCCAAAAGATCAGCGTTGTAGCCATTCTCGTTAGGAGCAGGAGCCATCGGGGACGTCCTGGGGGCAGACCTCCCTTCAGAAGCCGCATCACAGAAGATCAGCTTTGCAGCCATTCTGTCTAGGAGCAGGCGCCATCAGGGACCAAGGACATCCTTTCTGAAACCGCGTCCCAAAAGATCAGCGTTTCAGCGTTTCTCTTTAGGAGCAGGCACCATCGGGAAGCAGGACAGGAGCCATCAGGGACAAGGGACATTCTTTCAGGAGCCGCGTCCCAAAAGATCAGCGTTGTAGCCATTCTCGTTAGGAGCAGGATCCATCGGGGACGTCCTGGGGCAAGACCTCCCTTCAGAAGCGCATTCCCAGAGATCAGCTTTGCAGCGATTCTCTCCAGGAGGAGGCACCATCAGGGACCAAGGACGTCCTTTCTGAAACTGCGTCCCAAAAGATCAGCGTTGTAGCCATTCTCTTTAGGAGCAGGCGCCATCAGGGACCAAGGATGTCCTTTCAGAAGCCGCATCCCCAGAGATCAGCTTTGCAGCCATTCTCTCCAGGGGAAGGCACCGTCGGGGACCATAGCAGGAGCCATCAGGGACGAGGGACATGTAAGGAACGAAGACGCTAGTCTCAGACTGTAGCGTATGGGGGACAGAGACCTGAGGCTGTTCCTGGGATCAGGTCAAGCACAGGATCTCTCGGGACTGGGGCGAGAGGGCACGGATAGGTCAAGAAGTAATCACAAAGGTATTACAGGCAATGATGTGAATTGTCGAGCTGAAGAAGAAGGAAACTATGTACAGGCTATTAGAGGAGGAACGTCTTCCTTATATACTAATTCTTCTCCAGCACTTGCTCGCAAGACAAAGCAAACCCGGAGCGAGGTCCGAGGTCACACCGAGGTCCGAGGGCAGACATAAACCCAACGTGACTCCAGACATGAGTAACACAACGTCCGTGTGATATCGTAAAGACATAAGTCCAGCAATGTGAGTAATCAAACAAAGCTTGCAAGTCGTTGTGTCGTTGGTGATAGAGAAAGACGAGGTCGTTGTAAGAGGCGAGATGAGTCATTGCTGTAGCGCTAGCCGTATTAGAGCCAGAACAGGACTAGCGTGGAAAGTGTTCATAACAGGACAGTCTTTCAGGAGCCGCGTCCCAAAAGATCAGCGTTGCAGCTGTTCTCTTTAGGAGCAGGCACCATCGGGAACCTGGACAGGAGCCATCAGGGACAAGGGACATCCTCTCAGAAGCCGCATCCCAAACGATCAGCTTTGCAGCGTCCCATCTGGGTGCGGGATCTCCCGTTACTGTACCAAACGCAAGACAGGCAAAAGTCGGCCAGGCATCCAGAAACAGCCCAAAACGCCGGCATGCAAGGACCCGAGCCCCCGTAACCAAGCGCCGCATCCGCGTTAAGCTTGCCTAAATAGGGTCACCGCTGGCAGGAAAAAAGGCCGCAGAACGCCCACCCGTCCTGACCGAGTGCAAGCTCTCATCAGGTAGTGGGACGACGCAGCCCTAGTATGGAACAGTGTGCTTTGTAATAGCAGCAGAACAGCACCCCCAAAGGAGGGCACCACCCAGGAGGGGTGCGCGGCAAGCCGCACAGTCCCCCCTGAGCGGCCGCGCCCTTTCAAGCGCAGCTTTTTTTTCTTCTTCTTGCAGTTCCTGCACAGTAACTGCACATCGACTTGGCCTAGCGTCGTAGGGCTGCCGCGGGTCCCCAGGTTCCGCATCTGGAATAGCTGGTTATTAAATGGAGACGACTCACCGCGGTGTAGAGGTACCCACTCCGGCCCACGATGATTGGCGCTACAGGGGTCATACAGGGCTTTTGATTTGCTCTCGGGTAGTTTCACACGCTAGGCATTAGCGCATACGCGCTAAGCTTTAGCGCACTACTACCCTATGAGCCCCTACCCTCGACGCCAAACTACCCTCGACCGTCATAAAGAAGCGACCCTTTTCAAGGGACAATTGCCTATGTGTAGGCTACAGCGACAATTGATGCTCTGCGCTACAGGGTATTACAGGGCATATGTTTTCTGTCAGGCGATTCGACAAACTAAGTTTCAGCGCATTTGGGCTAATCTATAGCGCACAACTACCTGGACTACAGCGCTGCGGCGCCTGCAGCACTGGGCCTATCCTCGACCTCGGTGTCTACCCTCAATTTTCCCCTACCCTCGACGCCAACTAGATGCACGTACAATATGCCATATACTATGTATGATATAAAAGCAGTATACCAATCTACACCAATATATAATCTAGATGGATCTACAGCACCGCCTGCAGACGGCCTTACGGCCCGGCCGCTTCTCTGCAGGCATATTCAAAGCGAGAGGCTTCCAGAGTAATGTCTAGCCAGGGAACTAGACAGGTCGCCGACGCCGGTGTGAGATGCCCACACCAATACAACATCGCATTTTTCTCTGTCTAGTTTGTTTCTGATGTCTCCTTGCTGTCTCTTTGACACGATATCGTCTGTCCTTTTCTTTGTCTACTTTGTTTCTGCTGTTTCTTGCTGTTTCCTGACTCAATACTGCTTTTTCTTTAGGGTCATGCATCTTGGCATGAGTGAAAGTGTGTTTGACCATCACTAAAAGCAAATGATTCATAACGCTACAAAAAGGTACTTTGGCATTACTACAAGGGCTCTGTAGACGGTTTAGCAGCATCCTAGATCCGTGCCGACAATTCATCGCACTGTGAACTGATTACATAGACACAAATAAAATGTAGATGACAATGCAGTCTCCCGTAGTGAACCCGGGCTGCGCGCCGGCATAATATTCAGCTCGTACTCCTTTCCTAGATTGTCCTAGCGTACGCGTCCGTCAGCGGCAGCAAGGTGTCAACGGATTTTGCAGCCCGGGTCCTTGTGCGCACCGGTGCCGCGGCGCCAGTCTGTATCACTTGTTGAAATGCGACTGCTCAACCAGAACGCTGTCATCCTAGCGCCGGCGCTTTGCGGCAGAAGCACCACTGTCTTCAACATCGCGGTTTATAGCACCATGAGGGCGTCCCCTTCGACGAGTCATGATGGGTGCATGAGGTGTAATGCTGAACAGGAAAGGGTCGACAGTGCGATAAATCGTCGGCACGGATCTAGGATGCTGGTAAACCGTCTACAGCGCACAGGATGTAGTTTTGCGGTGTGACATGGGTAGATACAGCGCTTGTCATGCCTGCCCGCTAGTACCGCTGAAGTATCTTTTGGTAGCATTATGGATCATTTGCTTTTACTGATAGTCAAACACACTTTCACTCATGCCGAGATGCATGACCCTTTCTTTACTACACTTGTCTTTGATGTCTCATTTCTGTTTCTCTTCCTTTCCTTCCTAGTAGACACTCGTGGTCTATTACGCACAACTAGCCAGAAGTGCATCACATAGTCTAGCGACAGTCAATCCAGAGGGTCTTGTCAACATAGGAGCCAATAGTCAGCCTTGACTGAAGAAGGCGAATAACCGTCATTATAAGAATCCAAATAGCATTCTAGTCTATAGAGAGCCACCGCCAGCATTGATGAAGCGAGGCTCTGCTGTAAGATATTAGGGCAGGCCTGATGCTGTTCCACACCAAAAGAAAATGACAGTGAATCTCTCAGGACGTAGGCGAGAGATTGAAATAATACACAGGGACACGGATACTCCAGAAAGCATGAGCAGTGAAGTAGATTGTCGAGCTCACCCTTTCCTGACCTTGTTCCCCGACCAATATATTCCTACACTTGTTCCTTGCCTGCACATCTTCTAGTACTCAAAATACTTTCAAAAACATATCCAGTTCTTACTGTTGCCTTTCTATTCTCACTGTTACCCTGTTTGAAATCTCTGAAGCACTCTAAACATTCAAGAAAAATTGTCCCTTTTGTTACTTTTGCTTCCAAGTTCCAGTTTCTGGTTCCTAGTTCCCCAAGTCTCAGTCCCCAGTTCTTCGTTTCCAGTTTTTGATTCTACCTACCCATACTCCTCCAAAAATAGTACAAACGCCATCAATATCATGAACGCTCCCGCCAACCCCCCCATCCGTGGCTGATGGACAGAACTTCGATTCGTGGCGAGCGTTCCAACAGGAACTTTCCGAGATGCCGTTCCCCAATGTTCCCCAGCCTACACCGGTCCACCCACGGTCCCCTTCCCCCTGTGGAACATTTTCTGGCAGTGTTACCACTGGGCAGGGCAGCGCTCGCGGGCGCCTCAGACACCTCGCAAGGGGCGTTCCACCAGATACATGGCTTACAGGAGACCGGCCTTTTTTCCTTAACTTGGTGCCCAGCTCATCAAGGTATCCCCGGCAACGAGGCAGCTCACGCCTTGGCCCGCTCGGGGGCCAGCGGTGAACACGGCATGGACGCAGACACATTAGTGACAGTCTAAATGGAGCCACCGTGAGGACAGGAACTGAGCGGCTGGAGAGCAATGTTCAGATACGGTGGATCGTGGAAACCCGGCTTGAGACGGGGAATATGTCCTTTCCTTTTTTCTTTTGCTTTTCGTTGTTTTCTTTTTGCTTTTTCTTGCTTTTTCACTGCTTTCTCTCTGCTTTTGCTCTGCTTTTGCTTTTCTTCTCTCTTCTAATTTCTACTACAGGGTGTCATGCGTGAAGTGGGACGAAAATCGATCACTCATACATGTATTTTGTAGACTGACTGTAGTATGCTAGCCTTCAGCGCATATACGCTAGGTTATAGCGCATTACTGCCTGGGCCACAGCTCCTCAGCGCTTACAGCGTAGGGCCTAGTACGCTGTAGTGCCCGCTACCTACCCTCTACCCCCATGAGCAAGTCACCCTGCCTTGGGCTTACCCTCTTTTATCAACACCATCTGCCTGGTTATCACCAACGCCTTAGCACTATCATGGTGCCAATATCTCTGTGTCGACTATTGTCAATATCTTCGACACCTTGTTGCCATCGACAATCTGTTGTCATCGGCACCATTGCCATCGTCGGCACTTGTTACGTCTTGCTTGTTTGCGATAAAGAGAAAAGCATAAGGAATCTGTTTCTCTCACCTGTAAACTTCCATCTTCAGCTCGGCGATTCACTCTTAGCTTACATATACCATTTAAGTTACCTCCCTCTGTGATTCTTGTATTGGACTTGGATCTGTCTATGCTCTTCCTGATATATTTCTCGTTACATATCAGCTCGATAGTGTAAGTATCTATTGCTTCGGTTTTAGTGACTATTCCTCGTCGATAATATATTGAAGACCTTAGCTCTCTTACCGCCATCTCCAGAGATAGTTTGCTTGCCCCTGGTCGCAGGAACAGCCTCAGGTCCCTGGCACTTAAAACCCACAGTCTGCTACAGTTTCCGACTGATTGTTACAGTTCACTACTGTGCGTCCACCGTCTGTTACAGCCTCGACCTGGCCAGGAAACTCTGCATCGGGCCGGCCTAGCTTAGATCTCCGCTTACCCTCGATGCCAGTCTAAATGCATGTACGATCTACCCATAGTAATAATCTACCAAATAGAAACAACATCAACATATATTCTAAAAAAACAGACCAGTATATAGAGAGCGGCCACCTGCCCAGTTGACGGCCGGCACGATGGCAGCCATAATAGAGTGAGGATCTGCACAACACTACCAAGTTAGTCTCTGCCTACCCTCGACGGCTGGATTAGCCTCGACCTCCTCGGTCGTCCTCCTACCTCTGACCGCTATCTCGACCGGCCTACCCTCGATACCACCGCTGCCACGAAGACGCGCCTCCTCTCCATCGTTTCCCTCCGTCTCTATCTCAATCCATTCCCCTGGCCGCCGGCGCACATGGCGCCGCCGTGTCTGGGGAATGAGGCGAAATAGGGCTACCCTCAGCAGATCGTAACGACAAGGCTACTCTACTGCTTACAGGGCCCTTTCGCACGGCTGAGTTGTCTGCAAAGGATTAGATCCCCCGTGTGATGAGGTTGCGATACGCGGAAGACTACCAAGCTTCTTCCAGCTCGATGGCAAACCCGCCTGCTAAGATACGAGGCCGAGGCCTATTCTGGTCCGTCTGTGTATATGTACAACTGATCCCCCTGTTAGGCACTTCACGACAGCAAGGCCATCCCACCAACAATCAAAAGTACACACACTCCTCAAACAGGAGTATTCAAGTCATCATGGTTACAAACTCACGTACCTCGCCGGGAGCTATTCTTGGAAATCCTAACAGCCAGTAAAACTGGGCGTGAGAGCACTATACCCAAAACAAACTACAAGTCACTGAACATGAGTCCGGCCCTTGAGAAGATGTCTGTAGAAAGGTCTTATCGTCCTGATTATTTGTACGTTTTTTCCATCGAGGTTTCTTCAGGGCCCGAGCACTTTACGGTAGGTTCAGGACTTAAGACCTGTAGAGGAACGACCCTCTGCCCCTGTCCTCTTGCGGGCCTCTTACCAGCAGGCTGAAGGGATCTTTAGTTGTTGTTCATGTAGTGTCAGATTTACGTTATACCCGTGACGGTTTACCCTGTTCAGCGCAGGACGATCGGTAGGTAGTTGAGGGCGCCCTCGAACTTCTTACTTCTATCCTATAACACAATAATCCATAACTAGGTTCGCCGCCGTGCTACTCTTCAGGTAGGGTGGTCTCCTGTTATCCGGACAGTGCTTCGCCTTGTGACGATCTCCTTAATCCCCTGTGTTAGCCGCTGGTGTAAGTCCACCACCAGTGCAATATCAGGGGCCAGCGTGCTGGTTTTGTGAAGACCACTGACATCTTGTTCTCCACGTCATCCAAAGTGCTTCGGAGAAGAGCCATCGCCACCAGGCTGGTAGTTGCTCTCTAACAAACATTTCATCATTTCGGACACCGCTCTAGGCGGGTCGCTATCCCATGGATGCTCTACTCGGTTGACCCCCGATGTGACATCAGCCGCTGTCGCATGTCTCATTATTGCGCGCGGCTGCTGGACATTTCTGCGGGCGGTGCGGCTGAGTACGACTACTCCGCGGCTTCCAGGGTTTCGGCCGCATGGCCTCCTCCCTTCCTCACCAAGGCAGCAGTCGTTTTTTCTTGAGCATCCTATGTTTTAGTCACGTCCTGAAACAACAAAGCCGATACGTTTTATGGTACCATCCGGGGTCACGCTAGTATTATCTTTTTGCTAGGTTATGCCCCTTCTTGTCCCGTATACTCGCCGTGTCGTTCCTACAATCATCTACAGCTCACGCTCGTGTCGCTTGACTCCGAGAACGCTTACTTGTATAGTATGAAGTTGAGATTGGTGCTCTCACGCTCAGTTTTACTCACTGACTGCTAGGGTTTCCTAGAACAGATCCAGATGAAGTTTTACGACGTTGTCCCTCGTCGACCTATATATTTATACACCCTAGATGGGGGTGTAATCAATCAATATTTAAACACCCTAGATCACAGGGTGTGGTTCGTCGCCTCCAGCAGAAAGCGCTCACCCAAGAGAGGTGCACAGCAAGTCGCGCACACTCTCCACGGTATCTCATCGTCTGCCATCCCCTAGCTTTCGTTTCTTTTTAGTGAAAACATCTTTGACAGATGCCCTCGCAGTAGTTGGTATTCAACAGATCTTTGAATTTCACCTCTAACTATTGAATACTGATGCCCCGACTGTCTCTATCAATCATCAAAACGGTCCTAGGAACCAACAAAATAGAATCGCGCGTTCTGTACTTCTTCATAGCAGCTGAATAGCACCCCCAAAAGAGGGCCTAGGAACAGGCACCAGCAGGGACCAAGGACGTTCTTTCAGAAGCCGCATCCAAACAGATTAGCTTTTCAGCGATTCTCTCTAGGAGCAGGCACCATCGGGAACCAGAGCAGGAGCCAACGGGGACCAGGGACAAACTTTCAGAAGCTGCACCCCAAAAGATCAGCGCTACAGCCATTCTCTTTAGGAGCAGGCGCCATCGGGTACGTCCTGGGGAAGCCCTCCCTTCAGAGCCGCTCCCCAGGGATCAGCATTGCAGCCATTCTCTCCAGGGGGGAGCACCATCCGGGACCAAGGACGTCCTTTCAGAAGCCGTGTCCCAAAAGATCAGCGTTGCAGCCATTCTCTTTAGGAGCAGGAGCCAACGGGGACAAGGGGCTACCTTTTAGAAGCCGCATCCCCAGAGATCAGCTTTGCAGCCATTCTCTCCAGGGGAAGGCACCGTCGGGGACCAGAGCAGAAGCCATCAGGGTCAAGGGACAGTCTTTCAGGAGCTGCGTCCCAAAAGATCAGCGTTGCAGCCGTTCTCTCGAGGAGTAGGCACCATCGGGAACCAGGACAAGAGCCATCGGGGACAAGGGGCATCCTTTCAGAAGCCGCGTCCGAAAAGATCAGCTTTGTAGCCATTCTCTTTAGAATCAGGCCCCATCAGGGATGTCCTTTCTGGAGCCGCGTCCCAAAAGATCAGCGTTGCAGCTGTTCTCTTTAGAAGCAGGAACCATCAGGAACCAGGACAGGAGCCATCGGGGACAAGGGACAAACTTTCAGAAGCTGCATCACAAAAGATTAGCTTTTCAGCGATTCTCTCTAGGAGAAGGCACCATCCGGAACCAGGGCAGGAGCCATCAGGGACAAGGGACAGGAGCCATCGGGGACAAGAACATTCTTTCAGGAGCCGCACCCCAAAAGATTAGCTTTTCAACCATTCTCTCTAGGAGCAGGCACCATCGGGAACCAGGACAGGAGCCATCGGGGACAAGGGACAGTCTTTCAGGAGCCGCATCCCAAACGATCAGCTTTGCAGCGTCACATCTGGGTGCTGGATCTCCCGTTGCTGTACCAGACGCAAGACAGGCAAATTTCAGCCAGGCATCCAGAAACAGCCCAAAACGCAGGCATGCAAGGGCCAGAGCCCCCGCAACCATGCGCCGCGTCCGCGTTAAGCTTGCCTAAAGAGGGTCACCGCTGGCAGGAAAATCGGCCGCAGAACGCCCACCCGTCCTAAACCGAGAGAAAGCTCTCTATTTTGTCCGGCTCCAGGCCGGGACAGGCGTCAGGTGGTGGACGATGCGGCCATGATATGGAACAGTGTGCTTCGTAATAGCAGCTGAACAGCACCCCCAAAGGAGGGTGTCGCCCAGGGGGGGTGCGCAGCAAGCCGCGCAGTCCCTCCTGAGCCGCCGCGCCCTTTCAAGCGCAGCCTTTTTTTTCTTCTTCTTGCAGTTCCTGCACAGTTACTGCACGTCGACTTGGCCTAGCGTCGTAGGGCTGCCGTGAGTCCCCAGGTTCCGCATCTGGAATAGCTGGTTACTAAGTGGAGACGACTCACCGCGGTGTAGAGGTACCCACTCCGGCCCACGATGCTCTGCGCTACAGGGCAATTACAGGGCATGTTTTTGCTCCCAGGTGATTTAGCCCGCTAGTGTTTAGCACATATGCGCTAAGTTTTAGCGTACCAGTGCCCTGAACCTGCCTACCCTCAACGTCAACCTACCCTCAACGTCAACCTACCCTCAACGTCAACCTACCCTCAACGTCAACCTACCCTCAACGTCAACCTACCCTCAACGTCAACCTACCCTCAACGTCAACCTACCCTCAACGTCAACCTACCCTCAACGTCAACCTACCCTCAACGTCAACCTACCCTCAACGTCAACCTACCCTCAACGTCAACCTACCCTCAACGTCAACCTACCCTCAACGTCAACCTACCCTCAACGTCAATGCACGATGCATAAAATCGGCATCATTGAGCACCAGGAGACTCGCGGTGAATAACTGAATATTTACCAGTCACATGTAGTCTGTCATACTATGTCTTGCTTTAAGGGATGTGTTTCTCCCATCTGTAAATAGTATCATCTCCCCAGTGGCGCAGTGGTCAAGGCGCTGGGTGTACCTCCTAGAGGTAGCAGGTTCGATTCCTGCATGGGCACTTCTTGACTTGCGAATTTTTCTGGTCAATTAATTCGTACCCCGGCACTGTCGACCTTCGAGGAGGGGCCGCCGCCCCTGTGTAGTGCTGGGCGAGTTTGGTGGCCTCGCCCCCATGAATCAGGTGTAAGCCGGTTACTACAGGTCTCCCTCGAAGTGTCTGGTGTCCAATGACCAACGCGGAAACGAATCTTTAGTGGGGGAAATGGTACTAATGAAGAGCAATCTGAGGGATAGTTTAGGGGGCTATTTGCTACGGCATATCATGTATCTCGCTAATTTTCACGACAACACACACTTTGTATATAGCTTTTACGCAGCAACTACATAGTCCAGCGACAGTTTATTCCCCAGAGGGTTCTGTCAACACAGGCGCCAATAGTCAGGATTGACTCAGTAAGGCGAATAAATATATATAAATAGTATCATCCTTTTTGCCCCCGACAACTCACCTTACTTTAACACCTACCTTGCAAATTACATTCCTTTGTTGATATCTTCTTGGACTTGCATCTGGCCACGCCTTGAGCCGTCCTTGGTGGATAGTATTTAAAGGAGAAGGATAGCTTGCCATCCCGCTCGGCCTCGATGATCATATCATATCTCGGATATGCATCGTGTATGTGGGGTGTAAGAAGGGCAATGGGAGAGCGAAGAAGTAGTAAAGGAGTAGAGAGGGGAGAGAAAAAGAACTGAAGAAAAAGACGAGGCAGCTTGAGGCTAAAAGCCCTGAACACCAAAATGTTATGTACCATCTACCTCCGCGGCCAGGGATTATAGCGGGTAGCAGACTACATACTCGGTATGTAAGCATATAAATAAACTAACGGAAGATAAAATCCATGACATTGCAGATCTGGCGGAACGACGATCCGGGATGATCATGACACTCTGAATCTAGTCTTGAGCTAAAGCGTGCTCAATCCATGGGTAATACATTTAAACAAGCGACGATCTCAACGGTGATTACCGGCTACCAGTACGTGGCTCTTATGTAGAGTGTAAATACATAATCACTCGTTAAAACCGAGCCCTTCAGTGACTTGTACCTTGTATCTTACGAGGTGGTACCAGCACAGACCTATGCTTAAGAGCTTTGGGGACGAGCCCTGGTCCCATTTCATGTCCAGTCTCGTTTGCCTTGTTGTTTGACTGTAAAATACAAATAGACAAGCAATAAACACAACAACGTAAAGAATACCCAGCATTTGCGCTCGTGTTGAGTTGAAACGAAAATTCTCGGATCCTAACAAAGCATTTCATACGAAGTATATTCAACAAGAAACTGTTTACGCAGTATATCCGACTGAAACGCAAAGATCGACAGTAACTAACAGGGATTGATAAGAAACGTCCAATACGGAATAGACCCGATTTCTTCTTTGAAAGGCGTCACGGACGGAAGCATGAAATAGCCAAGAAAGCAATGACTCTATATCTCGGTAGAGAAAAGGCAACGTCGTCTGGCTTACTGGTGAACCCACAGTTTACATCTCCAGAGATTATCAGCACGTTTCAACTTCTCCGTCCGGCAATACGCTACGGCTCTTAACGATCCTTTTAAGCATATACTCTCGCTCTTTGACTCCCGAGAGCGAGAGGTACGCCGTAATAACATTGTTGGTCTTGGCTGAATATCAGGTGCTCTGTTGTGATATTGCTCCATACGCACTGTTACGTTAATTTGATCAATCTGATGACGAGCACTTTCGTCCCATCTCCCGAGCCGACTTAGACCCCCGAACCCAGTGCTCCGTGCACTGGTGGGTCATGTTTGACTGGCTACGAGTCTCTCCTACGTGTCATAGCTGTTTAGGTAGGGAATAGTCAGGGACCAGATCAGGGACATAGCGTACCCGTTGCATAAACTTACTACATGTGATAATTGATTTATTTATTTATTTATTTAGGTTTTAGCGTCGTAGCTTCTATAGTAGCAGCTGAACCTCCCTCAGAGTATGGTATGCGACGTGTGAAGACTTAAGGTCAAGCACATTTTCAGCCTAAATAAGTCACTAAGTGACAGAATCGGTGGCCGCTATGCGGCTTTGATCAGCTGTGGCCCTTCCCCTATTAGCGGGATGGTAACCAGGAAGAAGTCTGTAGTGTGATAATTGATTGATTGATTGATATACGCTTATCTCCATCAACACGGCCACTTAAGGTTATTGTGCCGGTACGTAGTACGTCATTGGAATTCAACGGCAACACGGAGTACATCGTCAATAATACCAGCCCTATTAGAAGCTTGGACCATCTCCGCGATCAGAGAGTCTGGAGAGTCTGCCAACTACGGAGAAAGTAAGCCTTATTGGGAAGGTGTTGATGTTTCGTGTGATCCTCTAGCATATTGGGAGCCGCATGCAACCTCAAATCATATTACTCGCTTCGCGTGTGGGGATCGCCCTGGTAGTTCTTGCAAAGTCACGTTAACGTGCTCTCACACGGAGGCCGTCCGGGAGTTTGTTGATAGAGCGTGCTCGGAGGTAAGAAAAAAGCAAGGGTTAAGTCTAACCGGGCTGTATGGTTTGTTGATATATAAAGACGACCTGCATCTTCTTCATCTAAATTTGTTTTCTCTTCTCTCCAGACATTCACAGATCAACGTTCTCACACTCACAGCTCTTCAGCCTCACCCTCGTCCTTTCTTAGCACATCGTGCACACCAGTCTTGCTGCTGTTCTTCTACATAAGAACCTTCACCTTCATTTCTTGTTTATTTTTGATATTGTATCTTCATTTGAATCTTCAGTGCTAGCACTACGCCCTTTTCTTATTTATTATCATTACCTTGTCATAATCAAGCCCCCCTCTATCACCATGACTTTCTCTCTCTCTTTCATGGCCCTTGTGGCCGCCTTGTCCGCCCCGACCCTGGCCAGCTACACCCTGCAGCCCCTCAACTACAATGCCAAGCTGCGCGACTTCACCCCCTCTGCCAGAGTCTCCATGCAGTACGGAGGTGCCCGCAAGAACTACGTCGACGTTTTACTGAACACCAAGTCCCCCGCCATCATGCTGGAGAAGCTGTCGGCGGTGTCGTCGGTCGACTGCGACGACTACTCAGTCTCTATTGCCTTCAATAGCTCGTCTGCCTTTGCCGCAGCCACGTACGCGTGGCAGACGTGCAGCAACACCGGTCTGCTCTTTATTACCAACCATCTGGGTGACTGTGATATTGAGCTCGAGCGTGGCTTCTTCATGGCCGACTCCATCATCAGTGATAACAAAACCATGACCATTGTCGCCACGACCTCCAAGCAGCAGATCGGCGAAACAGCCAGTACGTTCCTCGCTCCCGCACAGTGTGATTTATACGTCATTGTAATATTACTAACGAGACAGACGAAATCGAGATCAACTTCAAGGGTCTGCCCCAGGCTACGCCGCCCGACGTTGTTTCACGCACCAAGCGTGGCATTGGCACCAATCCCTCGCTGACCATTGGCAACTCCATGACGATGCCCCCGACCGTGCTGGTCGCGAAGGAACCCGTGACGCTCACGGCCCAGGAGGCCACCATCTCTGCCAGCGCCACCCTGTCCGGCACCATCCGCTACAGCATCTCCGAGTTCAAGCTCAAGCAGTTCACCCTCGACTTTAACACCTCGCTCAGTGCCAACCTCGACCTTGACATGGTCCTGACCGGTGCCTACAATGCGACGCCCAATTACGCCATCCCTCTTCTCAGGTACGACATAGTCAGCATTCCCGGCATTCTAGCCATTGGCCCCGAGCTGATGTTTGACATGGGCGTCCACGTCGATGTTGGAATCGCTCTAGCCGCGCAGGCCAAGGTCGGCGCGGCCATCAACAACGGTAACGTCCACATTGACGTCCTGAACAGGAACCGGACCTCCACCAGCGGTTGGGTTCCTGAATTCACGCAGTCGGTCAACATCTCTGCGAAGGCCAATGCCATCATTGACCCCTATGTTGATCTCAAGGTCGGCATTGGCTGCGAGATCCTCGCCGGCATGTTCGACCTGTCCGTCGCCGTCGAGGCCCAGCCCCGCTTCAAGAACGAGTTCGCCTTGGTCTCCTCGCAGCATTCGGGCGGAAGACCGTGGACCAACAGCACTACAGGCGCCGGCTCGGGCGCCGGCTCGGGCGCCGGCTCGGACGCCTGCACCAACGGCGTCGACATCTTTTCTGACTTTAAGTTCGCGCTGATTGCCACAGTCACGCAGTTCTGGAAGGGCACCATTTACGAGCTCGACGTCCCTGTTGCCGACAAGTGCTACGACTTTTACAAATGAGGTTTTGAGCTTTTTTCTGCTCCCGGAAAAACCATGATGGATAACTGTATATAAGTATATGTATTGCGTGTCTACGTCTTGTATATGATATCATCAGAGCTGAGTCTCTTTCAGTTGTTATTTTCTGTCTTTTCTTTTATCTTTCCTTCTGTCTCAATCTTTCCTTTATCTCTCTTTTCTTTTATCTTTCTTCTGTTTATCTTTCTTCTGTTTGTCTTTTCGACTGTCTTAATTCTTTTATGTATGTGTTATGTTTATGTTATCTTTGTCATTCATTATCTTATCGATTATCCTCATCTCTTCTTTCGTTTTTATCGTTTCTTTTGTTTTCACTTTTCTTTCGAGTATCGATCTAAATACGAATAATAATAGTCCACCACGAATCTGCCGATCCATCTGATGCCTACACATCTTGAACACCGCCAACCCTCATTCGGTGTTTGCGCCTTGATAGAATAACCACATAAGCTATGTATTATGATGTAATTAGCACTCCTTAACAGTACCTCCTTCGCGTTGGGTTTAATAACGGAGCAGCGCTCTGACTGCAGTGCGCCCAATACACGCTCCTTCTATATGTAGCACCACGCCGGAGGTTACCAGAGGCTAATACATGCTCCGTGCTCTGTCCGTCTTTATTTACCCTGCATCTCGGACCGATACAACACTGCACGGCACAGCCAGGCCCCGATAATTATATGCCGATTGTGATCCAATCGGCATGTCTAGTGTGATCCAGTCGGCATGTCTAGTGTTGTTTATCGTGGACATACTACGTCGTAATACGTTGTATAGGTGTGTGCACGATACTATTTAGCATTGCCGGCTGTACTGATAATTCGTTTGTTGCATGTGTTTCTATTATGCAATCTTTTTCTTTACTAATAACATGAATGTTTATAGCGAGAGTTCTTGGCTTGTTTCATTTATTTCCACTTGATTCAAATAATGCGTGGATAAGGTTTTACACTGGATTGGTGCTTGTTCATGGGAAATACAATGAGGCCACAGCCTGTGCTATTACACTTGGTTACCAGCAGGCCGTAATCTTCTGAGACTCGTGCCGTAACGCTGCAAAAACGCCTGTTTGTTTGTTTGCAGCAAGAGACGTGTCTGCAGCATAGACAGAATGTGCCATCATGCTATAATTCTGACAAATAGTACAAATGACGTATTATAAGTCAAAAAGCACTTAGCCCAAAAGTGCCCTTAAGAGTGAAAGGTGAGCTTAAAGCAACCCTGGTATATTTCGCGTCATCCCTCAGCTTGATAGTATACTTTCTTATTACTTCAGTTTTGGTATTCATTCTTTGTTGTTATTACTTTGGTAAGCAGGCCCAAGGCAGGGTCACCTCATGGAGGTCGACGGTCGGCAGGCACTGCAGCGCACTCGGCCCTGCACTGCAGGCGCTTAAGCGCTGTAGCCCGGGCAGTAGTGGCTATAGCGTAGCGCTTGGGCAAGGCAAAACAGACTATGAGTAGAAAAAGTCACGGCTAACCCTCGAGAGTATGCTTAGCCAGCCAAAAAAGAAT
The DNA here is from genome assembly GCA_029298705.1 of Ophiostoma triangulosporum. Taxonomy (NCBI): domain Eukaryota; kingdom Fungi; phylum Ascomycota; class Sordariomycetes; order Ophiostomatales; family Ophiostomataceae; genus Ophiostoma; species Ophiostoma triangulosporum. Next base: position 35,964 of record JANSLO010000008.1, on the reverse strand, counting down.
GGGCCAAAAGAAATTAGATTGTAGCAATCAGTGAGCTACAGCTTAGCGCATATGTGCTGGAAAATAGCGGGAAGGTCTGCTGGAGTTATCAAATAGACGAGTAGCCGGGTCAAAGAAAAAGAAATTATCATAGAGAAATCGCTGCAGTTATCTAAGCAGCATTGTACACGGCGGTCTATCAACGCTGCAATCAAATAGACTGATCAGGCTACTAGGGTTATTCTACGTTGAGTTTTTAATGTTCAAGTCATGCCATGATGAGCACTATTGAGGACGGCATGATTAGTTACCAGTGTACATTATCATCGTTTTAAACGATACAAGACAAGCTGGGACAGAAAGAACTAACACCACTAGGGAACAGGACGAGTTTGTACATTTATCGTAAAGACATAAACAGATCCGTGACGTAGCCATAAATGGCCTTTAGGTTGCAGCCATTGCGCTTGGGGCCCTTCCTTGAGCGGGAAGCCGCGCATCTTCTTGTCCTTGATGACACTGGCTGTCGTAAATGGCAACAAAGTTGCGCGGGTGACAAGCTTATCCTCGAGCTCGCCGTAGCTCTGTGTGATGCCCTTGCCGCTGCCAAACTCCTACCTCCAGTACGTTTTGTCTGCTGCAGTCACTCCAGTGCGCCCAGTCGCATACCTACACCTGTCTGCTTAGTTGCCCCCTCCATGACCATGTACTTTGCCTTTGCCATCGAAGCTTATGTGAACGTACCGACAGATGAAGGTGCAGAGGCATTTTGTACGGAGTACGCATTGCATCACAAAAACACCACACTCAAAGCCCATATCGTCATTGTCTGCATCAAAATCAATTCAAATCGAGCTGAAGTCTACCAATCACCTAATACGGTATATCCAGTGCCCCTGAACCTGAGTCGCACTAGGCCCAACCTGCCCATCCCCTCTTGCGCAGCTGAGCACCCCTCACCTACTTATTCACGGCGCGCTAGTGATTACTACCACACCTGTATTTTGAGCGCTATGACAGTGCTATAGTGGGTATGCCGCTATGTACCGAGCCTTAAAATATGTTTTGTATCTCTTCCAAAAGGGGGTGCTGAGCTGCAGCAAAAGGGGACTCCCGCTGCATTGTACCTCTTCCAAAATGGGGCTCGCTGCACTTCCCATCTGTAAATCATCGGGACTAGCAAACCGAACTAGCTGTGTGAAAGAAAGTCGGAAGCATCAATGCCAAAGGGGTGTCATACATCCGGAAATCGAGAATGCTGGCCAGATTCAAGAATATATTAACGTCCCACCTGGCCTTTTCCTTCTCGACGATTCATCTAGGGTCCCGAGTGTCCCGCTCTTGTCCCATCGCCTGTTTTATTAGTCATCCTCTGCCCGCTCCTCATCTGACTCGGGTTCGCCTGCACTTGACACGTCGAGCATGAGCTCTTCCTTCGTCGTAATCGTTGCTGACCTCCATTTTACCGCTTTCCTTTCCTATTTGCCTTTTTTGGCTCACTATTTTGCTCAGCGGTCCCCATTGCCGCTCGCTTCTCGCTCTGCTTGGTTTCGGCGTCGGTGGCCTCTGCGGGCGCGCCTTCAGAGTTGCGTTCGGCGTCGCGCGGGAACGCCGCGTCTCGGGCTCGGTATGCGGTGGCAACTTTCGCAGGTGTCTGGTACTTCGTGCTGCTCTCTTCTGGGAGAGGTTTGAGAGATTCCCAAATGGTCGGCTCCTCATAGGTATCGTTTGTAGGATCTGACGCCATGATGATAACGCCCAGCTTTGGGTCAGTGTTAACGCAGGCCAGGTCCCCATGCCCTGGTTGCCGCTGATGGCACAGGCCTTCCGGCCCTCCATAATGTAGTTACGGTACCCTGTATCTCAAATGGCCTACCCGTAGAACTCACCGGTTGCTCTAGTACTGTAGCGCCAATTATGAGTTCATCAGTAACGTCTCTAACTTAGCACAAAATATGAGTTTGCCCGATGGGTACCAGGCCCAAGACCGATCGAACAGTGAAGGCCTTCGGTTCCGTGATGCCATAGTAGTGCCTCAGGTAGGCATAAAGCCTCCTGCCATCCGTTCAGAGCCTCTGCCGTAGTGTTGCCAGTATTGGGACCATATGTGTTATGAACCTTGTTTGTCAACATCTTTCTTTGCCAATTAACTATAGTCCTGCGGGTCTCAAAGACCCTTCTTGTTAGGTTATCCCTCGTTCTTTGTTTATTATCTTTAGGAAGAGACATGGTCGCCGCGTGGTCAAACCCCGGCCTTGCATCCAGATGGTTCTGTCAAGTACGCGGCTTGTAGAATCTTCTCTCGGTCTGGCAGAGTTTTCTCTGAGCCATTTAGATTCGTCTCTCGTGTCTGCAGAGTTTTCTCTCAGGCCTGGAAGAGTTCTTTGGCTGAAGAGAGGCATAAGGAGTTGGCCTCCCATTCTTTGTATCTGGTTAGTCTTTTCTCTTCAGCCAGAACAATTTACTCATTTGTGCCTACACCTTGCTCACCCACGTTTTCGCATACGTCTCGTCAAGCATCACGGTCCCGCGCCTACGCCTCGCGAGATCTACTATTTGCCGCTGGTACTATTCAGCCTCGGATCCTCTTTGTCTTCGTTCTTAACAATATGGTCCCTCCGTGTTCTCCACTTTCATGGAGTTGACGCCGTATATTTCCGCTACCAGCGGTATCCGTTGTCCCAGCACGATCACCATCACCTTTTGAAGTCATTTTAGGGTCTTATCTCGAGCCGCTGTCGTCTCGTACTCTAGTGCTACGTGGGCGGAACCGGACCACATCTCGGCTGTCAGCTTTGTGTGTGCTTGCGTGCTTGTTGCAATTGCCTCCTTAATGATAAGCGTTCTGCGATGGGGCACTTTGTGATTTGACTGGTTGAGGACCGTGATTCGGCAGTTTTCGGGTTTTTGACAGCTTTGCCTCCTGCTTTCTTTGCCCCAGATTTTGTCGTCTTTTGCTTGGCCAATCTAACACTGGTTTGTTGTGTACTGGAACATTGAGGTTAGTTGGTCACGTTCTGCGTTTTCAGGGTAATCGCGTGGTATTGCCGTTTTTCTCATTTTTCCCCTTACTGTCCCGTATTCTCGCCTTGTCCTTCCTCATCTATTCCACGCATGGTGCTCGGGCCGCTTGACTCCGAGCTCACTAACCTGTAGTTTGATCAAAACTGGTGCTCTTACGCTCAGTCTCACTGACTGCTAGCAAAGCCCGTCTCTCGCAAGTCTGTCTGATGAGCTGCACGTGGATCATCAGGCGCTTCTCCTGCCTTGTACCTAACCGTGTGATGATGTCGAAAATATACCTTGAGTCGGTGCAGAGGACGAGTGGGACCTGGTGGCCGTGGGCTCCTCATAGCTTGGCTTTGACTGACGAGGCAGTGTCGACATCGTGTGTCAGAGCGTATAGTTCTGCCGCTAAAACGATGCTTGTACGCGCTTACACTTGTTGGACGACCAGTGCACGATACTGGTGCTGCCGCTGTTGTCACGCATACACACGACGTAGCCGATCTGGGAGCTGAGGTCGGCGTTGTTGGCAAACGCGGCGTCGATGGTAGTATTATGAACATCTTTGCTCTAGCCCACGATTGGCACTTATACGCTTAGCGCCATCGCAGTGACAGGACCTCGCCTCGACAATCCCTGTTGACTATGGCACGTGACATGCATGTGTCACATGCCAGTACGTCCTACATCATGTACAGGTCCTACCTTCCTCATGTTTAAGTCCTACATCATGTATATTTACCATTCGCCCGAGGGCCTCACTCTTAGCCAAGAACACAACAATAAGAACAATCAGACCAAACCATTCCATCATAATACCATTGACCTCATCCCCGCGCCTACAATCCCGCCCGGTTTAGCGCCAACTGTTAAAAGAGAAGTCTGATGTTGTATTGAGTTGAGTTAAGTCTAGACTGAAAGGAGGATAGTAGCTCCCTTTATAGGGGAGGTTATCCTAACACGTACACGTGTTTGGCACTGTTTGACAACACTGTTTGGCAGTTGCCTTAACACGTACGTGTTTGACACTGTTCGACAACACTGTTTGACAACACTGTTTGACACCAACCACGCCATGACCAACAATATTGTTAAACTTATGTATACTCATTCTTATTGTCGGAACACTATTTACGTGACTGTGATGGACGGGACACCACGAAGTGGTTTGGAGCCCTCAACAAACGGCATGGAGGAAGTGGTTACCTCAGAACAAACGACATCAGGGTAGGGTTGGCCTCAGTATGGAACCTTCGAGCATAGACGCCCATCTCGGGCTACAAGTAGGTAGGGCGCAGGCGCCCAGCATCTTAAGATAGGAAGAAACAATCAACCACCATTCTTCTACAAACTTATCCATTGCTGTCAAACCCCCCTGCTGTGAACCCACACTGTCCCTTCATACTATCATTGATCTCTCGCCCACGTCCCTGGAGACTACCCGTCCTTGTTTCTTGTTCCACACATATACCGGACTGGACTTGCATCTTGTTACGCTCTTCCTAATATTTTCTTATCACCTCTCAGCTTGATAATAGGCTTCCGTACTCTTCCCGTTTGAGTTTTCATTCTTTGTTAGTATATTTCTGAAGATACTTGATCTCTCACCTCCGTCTCATGAATATGTATTACCTCGGTTGAGTGACTTTTCTTTACTGATTTATTATTGAGCACTTTATTCTCTTACTCCTTCTGGAGAGATAGCTTACTTGCCCCTGGCCACAGGAACAGCCTCAGGTCACTGCCACCTAAAACTACAGTCTGCTACAGCTCTCTACTAATTGATACAATTCACTGCTGTGCGTCCACAGCTATTTAAAGCCACGACCTGAGCAGTGAACCTGCCTAGGGCCTGCCTACCCTCGACGCCAGCCTATATGCACGTACAGTCTAGCCATATACAATCTACAAAATAGATACATCATCAATATATAATCTGAACAACTGCCAGTATATAGAGAGCTGCCACCTTCCCCTTCGACGGCCGGCCCGACGCCAGCTATAATGGAGCAAGGATCTGCGCAGTACTACCAAGTCAGTTTCTTCCTACCCTCGATGGCTGCTGTAACGCGGTTGGCCTGTCTCAGAGAAAGACGGTGTTATGAGCGAGAACAGGTATATTGCTTGTGCTATGAGGAACTCGAAAGGTCAGAGACTCCAGGGGAATCACCACACCTATGTATGTCTAGTCTGTGGAAACTCTCTTATCAGTGGAACATTCTAGTAGAAGTAGGCCCAATGTAATAACTACCGGCTGTCCTGCCATCGACCTCCCACGTTTTCCTCCAGCCTCTGGCCGCCACCTCAACTGGCCTACCCTCGACGCCGCCGCTGGCACGAAGACGCGCGGTGCGCCTTCTCTCTATCGTCTCTCTCCGTCTCTCCCTCACACTATCTCCCTGGCCGGCGGCGCACATGGCGCCGCCGTGTCTGGGGAATGAGGCGAAGAAGGGCATACCCTTAGCAGAAAGTTGCGACAAGGCTACTCTACTGCTTACAGGACCCTTTCGCACAGCTGAGTCGTCTTCAAAGGATTTGATCCCGCGCTTGATAAAATTGCTATGCACGGAAGAACACCAAACTTCTTTTAGCTCGATGGCCAAACCGCCTGCTAAGATACGTGACCGAGGCCTACTTTGATGCGTCATCCATGGGCAAATGTTCCCTTGGATAATTCTCGGGGCATGTGCATTTAAAGTCGCAAACAAAATTGTATTCAATGACTATCAAGTTCCGGGCCATCCTACTCCGAGAGTTGCTCCGGTAAAAGCCGGCCCACGAACTCCTCAGGGCAGTTCAGCATCTCTAGTTTCGTACACCCCTGCGCGGTGTGCTGCCTATTGCACACCTCACAAGGGCCTACGGCATGCGCCGCACAAAACGTTACGCGGAACCCATATCCCGCCACCAGCTCGAAGGTGTGGGTATCGATTGGCCCCTCAATGGCCACCACATGCACTCCTCTCCGCATGCCGTTGTTCATTTGTGCCGCCGGCCAGAAGCGCACCTTCTCGATTTGCTTACCGATCTGCGTCACCAGCTCGTCGTCGCGCACAGGTCCTGCGTTACTCGTAATGATGACCTGGGGACCTCTTGCTAGGTATGGCTCCAGGCTGACCGTGAGGTCGGCCTTGGCCTCAAGCCACTCCTTGCGGAGCGTAACCTTCCGCCGGGTGGCGGTATCCCGCGCAGCGACATTCTCAAACTCAAGAATAAAGTACGTTGCGCCGAACCGACTGATCTGGAGTAGCCCTTTGGTGCCCGTCAACGCCAGCGAGAGGTGGTTGAACGTAGGCATCAGCTTAGGGTGTTCCAGCTTGATGAGCGCATAGCGCCCATCCCCATACATCTCGTTTCCGGGAGCGTTGGGGTTAGTCCGTGTTTTCTTTGTCGATTTGGACTTGGACCCCGCAACAGAGGTCCCGGCCTTGCTTTTGGTCTGCGCCGTCCTACCCTTACGGGCGCTTTGACACCGACCGCTGCTTGGACGGGCTCCCTGGGGGCCCCTCGGCCTTGCGCTTCGCCGTCTTCTTCTTCTTCTCTGGCTTCGTGCCAGCACTCACCACCTTGGCCGGGCAGAGAGCCTCCTAGTGCTCTCCGCCACAGTCGCGGCATGCATTCGGGGGCGGAAGGCCCTCTCTCATGGCCTTCCGCCTTGCCTTTCTCTCAGCCTTCCTCTGGGCCCGCTTCTCCTTCTTGTCCGCCTCATCCTCGCCGCCAGTGGGCTCGTCAGCGTCCATCGGGATATCAGCAGCAGGCTCCTTGAAGCCAGAGTCTACGTTTTCCGGTCGAGGATTTCATGTCCGGCTCCAGCAACATTTCGGTGTCATTACCCGCTGTGTTGCTCTCTGCGTCAGGCATTTTCTTCTCCGGGGTCATTCAACCCGAACCGTTAGTCGCTGGTCTCAGACTGAGATCGGTAAATTTAGGGGTGTCCTTCTTCGCCATTGCACGCGGTCACAGTATCAGTGCGGCGAGGTTTGGTGTTAGGATTTCGGGGCGGGTGGCCCAATCTTGGTTGGTGGACTAGTTGGTAGCTCGTCACTCTTTAACACCTCCGCAACGTCACAAGGGCCCACAGCCTAACCTTCGCCGCCCGGAACTAGACTCTAAACCCAGACTTGACTTTGCTGCTGGCCTGGTATCAAGCCCAGGTTAGTCATTCCCCAGTGTGCAGATAATCACGTTCACAGCCCCAGAACCCCTGTATTCACTTAAATGCAGCCGTCCGGACGTTTAAAAGGTAGCGTGGTCGGGAGGCTTAGTGCTCGGGCTCGCCGCTACTGTCTTCGCCGGGGTCGATGGACCCTATGTATTCGCCCGCTGCTGCAACTGCAGCTCTCGGGTAGTTGTGCCAGCGCTCTTTCCTGTTGCTCCGGTAGGCCCCAGTATCAGTGGGGTCTGTAGTGGTGCGGTGGTTGGAGATGTCGGCTACTAAGATCAATCACCCCTTTCCCTGGCAGGGTATCGGAGCTTTCCACTCCCGCGTCGTGGAAATGCCAGGGGGCAACTTTAATATGATGCATCTGAACAGTACCCCCAAATGACAACGCCATCCAGGGGAGGTGCGCGGCAAGCCGCACAGCCCCCCCTGAGCGCCCGTATCCTTTGAAGCGCGGCCTTTTTTTTCTTCTTCTTGCAGTTCCTGCACAGTCACTGCACGTCGGCTTTGCCTAGCGCCGTAGGGCTGCGGCGAGTCCCCAGGTTCCGCATCTGGAATAGCTGGTAACTAAGTGGGAACGACTCACCGCGGTGTAGAGGTACCCACTCCGGCCCACGATGATCTGCGCTACAGGGGAAATACAGAGCATTTTTTTGTCCTCTGGTGATCTAAGCACGCTAGTCTCTAGCGCATGTGCGCTAATATTTAGCGAACTACTGCCTGCCTTGGACCTTACCCTCGACTTTCACCTACCCTCAACGTCAAGGTGAATGCACCTGCAATTGTTAGAAACCACTTTTTCCGAATTCCCATTTGTCATAATTGGTGTTCATATTTTTGCCAATTTACGTCCCTGCTTGCTTTTACTGCACTGAAGATGGAAAGCGTAAGAGATCCTCATCTGTAGATACTACATTGCAAGTCACATTCTACTGTTATCATTCTCATTAGCACAGGCACAGGATTGACTGAGCATGGCGAATAATGTATACGTATATTGTCGAAATTTTGGCTATACAGCCGCCAGCTGTTTGATACAGAGACATCGTGGAGCCACCAACAAACAGGATAGAACAGGCGATATGACTTATGAGGGAAGACCGAACGCAAGAGGAGGGACAAACAACATGAGAGTAGAGTTGGCATCAGATTGGAAGCTTCGAGTATGGCCACCCATGGAGTATAAGTAGACAGGGCGCAGGCGCCCTGCATCTCAGATTAGAAGAAGAGCAGACTAGACCTTACAACCAGATCAACGCAGCATAAGGACACCCCTTTTGAGTCTGCAACGATCACGGTAACAGTGTCGACAACGTTCACCAATATACACTTATTTTGCCATCTCAATAACCCCCTTGCTGCAAACCGACATATATCATTTTCCTTAATTTGCATCAGCTTATGCTCTTCCTAACGTATTAATACACAGCAGCATCTCATACGTTTGGAATATGCCTCACTTTAGATTTACCTTGTCTTGCGAGCAAGTGCTGAAGAAGAAGTATATAAGGAAGACGTTCCTCCTACTTTTACATGTTCGTAGTTTCCTTCTTCTTCAGCTTGACAATTTACTTCATTGCTCATGATACCTTTGATAATACTTCCTTGAATACCCGTGTCTCTTACGTTCCTTACAGATCCCTACCTTGCGAGTCATTCCTTTGTTATCACCTTATTGGATCTGCATCTTGTTCTGCTCTTCTTAATATATTCCCCGTCACCTTTCAGCTAACCAATGCTCTCTTGCCTCCGTCTCGAGTGATGTGTGCTTGCCCCGGTCACAGTAACCGCCTCAGGACATTGTCCCATGAACGCTACGGTCAGCTACAGTCTGATACTGAGCGTGTCCGTTCCCTACGACAGGCGCTGATAGTCAGGATTGACTCAGCATGGCAAATAACAACAACGTGGGTTCACAGCAAGGAATTAGAAGAAACTGATAGAAGTGATTGATTGTGCTTGTAGTTCCCAACGCTGTCACCGGTAGACCGTGTAACGGCCTAGTTACATCGGACTGGCTCCACCAGTCTAGAAGGTTCCATATATGTAGACAGCAGTCCGCACAGATAGGGATATATAGATGCGGTGAGGCCCTTCGAGACCGGGAGTCTGTCCTCTTGAGTCCCTTATAAGTTATCGCACGAACAATATACATCTTCACGCATCCTACACCATCTTCCCTATGATAGACTGTGTCACAAACTGAGCACTCCGTTTTGCGGGATGCTTTTGTCTGGTGGTAATCTGGTCTAATTATATCTTTTTTTGAGAGGCAGGGCGCTTGCGTCTCACCTATATATACTCAGTAGACTGAGCCCAACCCCTCCTCAATGTTGTTGACAAAACAAAGGAACCCCTCCTCCCTATTGTCGACAAGACAGTCTCTCCTTCCTGTTGCTGGCCAACAATCCGCCAAATAACGTAATATTTGTTGCCCTTCAGCGATAGTATATTTCTTGATCGTTTCAGTTTGCGTATTCAATATTAATCGATATATAATCAAGGATCTTCGATCTCTCGCCCACGTCTCAGTAGATTCTCAGTCCTTGCCTTTGTGTAACAGACTATTACATTGGTCTGGTTCCACTAGATGGTCCTGCTAGAAGGTTCTACTGGAAGTATCCACTGATAAGGGAGTTGGCACAGACTAGATATATATATAGGTGCGGTGAGTCCTCGAGTCTCTATCCTCTTGGTTCCTCATCGCACGAGCAATATAAGCATACATCATCTCACACTTACAGCCATCTTCCCCTAGATAGGCCTACTGCGTCACACTTTGATACACAAGAGCCTCAGGACCCAGTCTCTGCCACTTTTATACTTCAGCAATGTCACCCTTCCCTGACTTTGTTCCGTGACTCGGCCGGTTTCCCGGAATCTACACCAGACTTTCCATTTTCGCCAGCCTATTTCAGCCGCGCAGCCTAGCTCGGCAGCGCACCCTATCTCAGGATCGACACAAGCCATACCCTGGCCACCACAATTATATAGTTTAGACAATGTTCCGTAGCCAGCTATCATAGCTTTTCACTCTCTAGTCTTCAGCAACATAAAGTCGACGCATTACCATTGTGCAGCTCGCAATTCTATTGCACACGACTAGTGGCACATTGATCAGACAGCACCTTGACAATCTCGGTAACAACCAGACAACACCAACGTCACACATCACCATCAAAGATCGGACACCACTACCATTAATCACAGAACTCAGAGACCGACTCCACGGCAAGAGACACTTTACCGCCCTCAACCAAGGTGGCATACAACCTGTTTTGGCTTGACTTGACCAGATACTCGAACAATCCGAGCTTGGTGCGAAAGGCGGTCTTCCATTCATCTCCTGCTTTGATTCGAATCAGGTTGTACGCCCCAATAAGGTAGAGGGCGGTGAGGTATTTTTTTGCCGTGGAGTCGGTTTATATTATACTAGTATATATGGGTATATTGTACATGCATCTAGTTGGCGTCGAGGGTAGGGGAAAATAGAGGGTAGGCCGAGGTCGAGAATAGGCCCAGTGTTGCAGGCGAAGCGCTGTAGTCCAGGTAGTAGTGCGCTATAGATTAACACAAATACGCTGAAACTTGGTTTGTCGAATCGCCTGACAGAAAACATATGCCCTGTAATGCCCTGTAGCACAGAGTATCAACTGTCGCTGTAGCCTACATAGAGGCAGCTGTGCCTTTGAAATGGATCGCTTCCTTATGACGGCCGAGGGTAGGTTGGCGTCGAGGGTAGTAGGGGTTCATAGGGCAGTAGTGCGCTAAAGATTAGCGCGCATGCGCTAGTGGCTAGCGTGTTAAACTACCCGAGAGCAAATGAAAAGCCCTGTATGACCCCTGTAGCGCCGATCATCGTGGGCCGGAGTGGGTACCTCTACACCGCGGTGAGTCGTCCCCATTCAATAACCAGCTATTTCAGATGCGGAACCTGGGGACCCACGTCAGCCCTACGACGCTAGGCAAGGTCGACGTGCAGTGACTGTGCAGGAACTGCAGGAAGAAGAAAAAAGGCTGCGCTTGAAAAGACGCGGCCGCTCAGGAGGGACTGCGCGGCTTGCTGCGCACCCCCCCTGGGTGGCACCCTCCTTTGGGGGTGCTGTTCAGCTGCTATTACGAAGCACACTTGTTCCATACTATGGCCGCGTCGTCCACCACCTGACGCCTCTCCCGGCCTTTAGCCGGACAAAATGGAGAGCCATCTCTCGGTTCAGGAAGGGTGGGCGTTCTGCGGCCTTTTTTTTTTCCTGCCAGCGGCGAACCTCTTTAGGCAAGCTTAACGCGGATGCGGCGCATGGCTGTGGGGGCTCAGGCCCCTGCATGTCGGCGTTTTTGGGTTGTTTCTAGATGCCTGGCCGACTTTTGCCTGTCTTGCATTTGGTACAGCAACAGGAGATCCAACCCCCAGAGAGAACGCTGCAAAGCTGACATTTGGGGCGCGGCCTCCTTAGAACGTCCCCCGCTGGCGTGATACCCTCTCCGTCGGCGGCCAGGAAACACAGCTGAAGAATGAGAACACACCGTTCCATATTACTGCGTCGTCCACCTTATGATCACCTTGTGATTCAGCAGAACACTGCTGAAGAAAAAGGATGCACAGTTAAATGTTACAGCCCACCTCATGATTCAGCACGGGGGGGTATCGCCGACAAGCTCATTACGAGTTATCCTTCTAGGGGGTTAGAGATACTGGAAGAGAATCCCTACAGCCTAAAAAGCTCAAGGTAGCTATCAACTCCGGTGTTTCATGTGGGGGCCCTAGACGATACCATAAATTATTACCGACGGGAAGTGGGATCATGTACAAGAGCGCAAATGTCCAAATTTGGGCCGTGAGCAGAACTTAGGACACCTATATTGGTGAGGCCCCGCGAGGAAGAAAGTTTGGAAACTTGGGCACCACTGCTCATAGTACTGGGGCGACAAAGATACAGGGGGAAGATAGAAAAGTTAGAGAGCAACTAGCATCCTGGTGGCAATAGCTCTTCTCCGAAGCACTCTGGTTAACGTGGAGAAGAAGATGTCAGTGGTCTTCACCGATTCAGCACGCTGCCCCCTAAAATTGCACTGGTGGTTACCGGTTCTTTTACAGGGGATTCAAGGAGATTGTCACAAGGCGAACCACTGTCCGTACATTAGGAGACCGAATTACCACGGTAGTATGCCGGCGAACCTGATTATGGAATATTGTGCTAAAGGAAAGAGGTTAGGAGTTCGAGGAAGCCCTCAACTCCCTACAGATCGCCCCGCGCTGAGCAGGGGAAACCGTCACGGGTATAACGTAAACCTGACATTACACTTAAAAGCAACTAAAGATCCCTTCAGCCTGCTGGTAAGAGGCCCGCAAGAGGACAGGGGCAGAGGGTCGTTCCTCTACAGGTCTTAATTCCTGAACCTACCGTAAAGTGCTCGGGCCCTGCAGAAAACCTCGATGGAAAAAACGTACGAATTCAAATAATCAGGACAGTAAGATACCGTGGGGGGTGTGTGCGGCTTGCCGGGCACCTCTCCTCGGTGGGCGCTTCCAGGAAGGGGCAACAGCCCACACCCAGTAATCAAGGGTGTATAAAAATCAATTGATCACACCCACGTCTAGGGTGTATAAATAATAATAGATCGACGAGGGACAACGCCGTAAAACAACTGATCCCCGGGTTAGGCACTTTCTTAAAGTATTCTACTTCAACGTATCTGTGGGCATCCTAGCAGCTAGTAAAACTGACCGTGAGAGTACCGACTCAAAAACCAAATTGTAAGTTAGTGAACGCGAGGCAAGCGGGCCGAGTATCATGTATGGAATATAGATGAGGAATGAAACAGTGAGAATACTGGACAAGAAGGGGCAACACCTAGCAGAAAAACAATACTACGGGAGTACCTCGAAAACGCAGAACGTGGCCGACCAACTTCAATCTTCCAGTACATAACTAACCAGTTTTAGATTGGCCAAACAACAAAAGACTGCCAGAGTCGGCATCAAGAAGGTGGGGGGCAAATCACCCAGGAAGAGGTGCGGCCAGCCTCACTAGAGTAAAGACTGCCCGCTGAAATCAAATACGGCGTCTCCCGGGGTCGCGAGCGACACTCCCAAGGCCAAACGGCCGAAGGAGGTGAAGCTCCCCCGGAAGATGGCAAAGTGCCGCGCGGCGACGAAGGCTGGGGAATCGGGTCACACCTACTCCCAGGCATCGTACGCGGACGGCGCTAACGTCATCTTGAAGCTCAACAAGCCCAAGCGCTTGCCGAGCTTCAAGCAGCTCGCGTTTGCGATCCGAGCAGTGGCGGGAGGGATCGAGCAGGTGACCAAGTACGGCGCCTCATATCAACTCATTACCTTCCACACGAATGCGGACCGGGACGCGGCGTTGGGTGCAGAGGTCCTCCTCCGCAAGGTGTGGATGGGCGCTAAGAAGGAGGTTGTGGTGAGGATCGAGCCCTTCCAGGCTCGAGGCCCCCACGCCTTCATCACCAACAACGCCGGTCCCGTCGGAGATACGGAGCTCGTCCAGCTAGTGGCTGGCCTGATCAAGGGCCAGCGCTTCTGGGCTGGAGCTTAGCGCGAATCGGGCATGAGAAGCGGAGTTCGGGTGCTGGTGCTCGAGGCACCGGCGGCAATTCACGCCTTCGAAGTGGTTGGAAATTTCGGGTATAGGGTGCGCTTCCGGGCGACAAAGCACCTGGCACCCTGCGAGGTATGTGAGGGTCAACAAACGACACAGGGCTGTGCGGAGCTGGCTATCTTGGTGATGGTTCCCTCTGGACCCCCAACGCAGAATGAAACATTGTCGACGAAGCCATCGCAGCTAATCAGCAAATACAGAACAAACTCATTGCGAAGATGTGATCGGGCTCAGCATACGTCGCCCTTCAATACTAGACCACAACCGCGAGGTCCATCTTCGCGACGACTCCCTCCAGAACCCCCAACGCCGAACGTGTCAGTGTCGTTGACGAGAACGTCGAGAAACAAATGATCCCCGGCTTCAGCACTTCACGACAGCAAGTGCCACCACCATTCCACAAAAAGTACAACAAAATAGCAACCCAGACAACACTCCCAATAGGAGTAGTAGCAACACAACACATTTATATTTATCTTTCAACTCTACCGGATCTGTTTCAGGAGAAGCCTGACAGCCAGAAGTATCTGGGCAGAGCGCACCAACTCCAACAACCAAACTACAACACAAGTAAGCACCCCATAGCACCAGCAGCAACGAGTGACATGTAGATGAAAAGTGGAAGAAAACACAGTGCAAGTACGAGGCAGTAAGGGGCAACACCTAGACCAGAGAAAATACTAGCGTGACCTCGAACAGCAACCTGAAAGCATAGAGTGACCAACTAACCCTGGTATCCCAACCATTACTGACCAAAAGTTAGAATGGCGAAGCCGAAGTCGAAGAAGATCAGCCACGCCAAGAAGGCGGGGGGGAAGCCCCCCAGAGCACCACCAGCCCCGACCGCAACCCGTCCCCTCCCCAAGCGCCCCACCCAGGAGCGCTTCTCCAAAGAAGTGCGACTGCGGTTGGAGGCCGAGGGGAGGTCGATATACGTTACAGCCCCCCCTGGGATCCCGAATGGGGACCGAGTCGCCGTAGTCGACGAGGCGATTGCGACGAATAAACTGCTGCACGACGATTTAAAGGCCAAAATGTGGCCAGGCAAGGTGCATGTGGCAATGGAGTACAACACCACGGCAGCAAGGGACAGGGCCCTAAAGTACTGCAAGAAAGTGATGGTGGTGGTGGGGGGGGAGAGGGTGCCGCTGGTGGCGGCGGAGTACGGTGTGAGCCCTTGGAGGGCTGGCGGTGGTGGGACCGTTAGGTCCATACCCATAAACGCCGGGTTAACCACGGCGGAGGACCTGGCCAGATGGGCAGAGGCGCTTTACGCGCATCTGCGGTATTACGCCAACGTGCAGCAACCTTACGTATTCACCATACGGCCAGTCCTCACGTTGGATGGGGTCCAGGCGGGCCGGGTACTGGTGGTAAGCCAAAGAGGTTATAGAGTGTGACAAAATAGATGCTAACAATACAGTGCTAGGAGCAGCCAGTACCTTGGGGCGCGAAGGTCCTGCGCGTGAAGAGACGTGAGATGGGGGCTAGAGGTGTCAAGAAGATGAAGAAGACAGGAGGGCTGATAAGTAGTGTGCATGCTGGCCTCCTCGCGGCCGGGGGCGGAAACGTGGCACAAGCCACGGCTGACAGCCCTGCAAGTACCACACAAACGGAGGGATCAGTGCTGGCTATAGAGTGGACGGCGGAGGCCCCCCCTGTGGGAGGAATTGCCTCCCAACATGGGGCCGTTGCGGGACCCACGGCGGGCCCAGCGGCCGGGACTTCAACCCCCGCGCCGGAGACACTCCCGGAGAGAATGGACACGGACCAGCAAACGGAACCCCATGCGACGACGATAAGCGCGCAGAAGCGCAAGCGCACAGGCAGCGCGCCCCCCAGCTCGACTGACAGCGCGAGCGACACCAGCAGCAACGAAAGCAGCGACGAGGGCGAGGAGGTAGCCAGTGGTGGCGCCACGCCCTCGACTGGAGATAAACAGGAGGACGTGGCAAGAGCCCCCCCTGCCCCGACGCGTCATCACACGACGAAGAGCGGCCAGCAACCGCCGAAGCTCGACAACAACCTGTCTGCGACGAAGGTAAGGAAATCGAGGAGATCTAAACCAATAGAGGAAATGCTAACCGAGAGGCTTACAGAGGTATCGCGTCCGGCAGCGCCGCAAGGCGCCCGCACCCAGACCAGACGACGCGAGGAAGCTCGTGTTATCCCTCCCGCCAAACCTGCCGGGACTGTCCCCTCAGCAGCACGACACCTGGGCCAAGATAGGGGCCCGGGTGAAGACCTGCCTCGCCACCACCCCAGACGAAGTGTACCACCTCGGCGCCCACTCGTGGTCGATCGTTCTCGCGGACGCCGGCCAAGCAAGGACGCTCCAAGGCCGCAGAGTGACCTTTTCGAGGAAGCTGACCGCAACCCGCGACACCGTCGAGGTCAGTCTGCGCCCATTTCACGTAGGTGGAATGGGGGCGTTCCTGGCCGAGCGGCCGATCACGAAGTCCGACGACGCCGAAGTGATGCGAACGATGGCGGAGATCAAGAGTACCCGAGGAGTTCCCTTCTACTACGGGAGGGAAATCTTAGAGGGGATGACGAGGCCCCGGCGACTGGTCATGTACGAAAAGGAAGTAAAAAGCGACCAGATCGGAGTTCTGCTGAGGCGCAGGGTCGGTCGTGTACAGTGCTATAGCCGATATCATACACGACACCATCTGCACAAAGCACGAGAGCCAGGCTCCGGAGGAGGAGGAGGAAGAACAGCCACCGCCTAGAAGAAGAGTCTCGCTGGCACGGCCGTATGTGATGCTGTCGTCGCACGCCTGGCCTTGAGCGACCGGCGCTTCCGCGAGGCATACCGCATGCAAAGATATACATTTTTCGAGCTCGTTTCTTGGCTTCACACGAATACGGCCGACACACCGACACCATTTAAAGACACGACACGCTACTCTGCTGAGTTCCAGGTGCTTCTTTTCTTGCACATCATGGGCCATAGGCACACCTTCCGCCATACCGCAAACCACTTTATCGTCGGCTCAGCACTTGTGCAACATATCTTTCACGATATGCTCCGAGTATTGATGCGGTTCTACCCTGCGGTTGTTCGACAGCCAAATCCCGACAGCACCGATCTCAAAAATCAAACTGTAAGTTTATGAACTCGAGTCAGGCGGCTAGAGCATCATGCATGGCATATAGATGAGGAACGACACGGTGAGAATACGGGACAAAAAGGGGCAAAACCTATCACAAAGATAATACTACGGAATTACCCGAAATCGCAGAACGTGACCGACCAACTTCAGTCTTGCAGTACATAACTAACCAGTGTTAGATTGTCCAAACAACAGAAGACTGCCAGCATCAAGAAGGCAGGGGGCAAATCCCCAAGAAAAAGGGACTCATTGCGAAGATGTGGTCAAGCTTAGCACACGTCGCCTTGCAAGACTAGAGGGTAAATGCTTCCGTAGCGAAGTAAGTAACCAAACACCCCGTAGTCTAGGGTGCCAAAATATCAATTGATAACACCTTCGTCTAGGGTGTGGAAACAATAATAGACCGACGAGGGACGACGTCGAAAAACAATCGATCCCCGGCTTCAGGCACTTCACGACAGCAAGTGCCAACACAATACGTTCCACAAGTACAAAAAAAGCAACCAAGACCAAAACTCCCAATAACGGGAGTCACACAAGCGAAACTTTTACTTCAAACAATATCCGATCTGCTTCAGGTAAACCTGGCAGCCAGCAGTAGCTGGACAAGATAGTACGGACTCACCACCAACAACAACACACGAGTAAGAAAGCTAGGAAACCTAGTGTACCAGCAGCAACGTGATGTATTGACGAAAAGTGGAATGAAACACAGTCCAAGTACGAGGCCAGACGGGGCAACACCTAGACCAAAGAAAATACTAGCGTGACCTGGAACAGCACCCCGAAAGCATAGAGTGAACAAATAACCCTGGTATCCCAACCATTACTGACCAAAAGTTAGAATGGCGAAGCCCAAGTCGAAGAACATAAACAACGCCAGAAAGGCGGGGGGGAAACCCCCCAAACCACCAACAAAAGCCCCGGCACCAAGCCGCAACCTCCCCAAACGCCCCACCCAGGAGCGCTTCTCCAAAGAAGTGCGACTGCGGTTGGCGGCCGAGGGGAGGTCAATTTTCGTCGCGGCACCCCCAGAACGGCGACCGGGTGGTCGTCGTTGATGAGGCGATTGCGGCCAACCAGCAAATACACGATAAACTCATTGCGAAGATGTGATCGGGCTCCGCCTATGTGGCCCTCCAGTATACAACGACTACTGCGCGGGACAAGGCCCTGAAGTGCCTCAAGAAAGTCATGATGGTGGTCGGAAGCCGACAGGGACCCAAAGTTGGGCGGTATCATCGTAGCGTCGGATCCTGAAAAGGACACCTACGATGAGGCCGCCATCGCGGAATCTCTCCGACTCCTCCAAGAGGAGACCGCACGCAAGACCCAGTCCCAGCCGTCTGGGCAGGTCAAAGTGGCACTCCGCCCCAAAGCCGCAGCAGCACTGCACCATGCGCCCAGATCGGCCGAGGGCGCCCCTGGCGAGTCCGCAGCGAAGCGGGTGGCGCCAGGGGTAGCCGAGGAGCGGTCCGAGAGGAAAAAGGCACGCAAGGAAAGGAGGGCTGCGAGGCGGCAGGAGACTCCCGATCTGACTTGGGAAGAGCCCATGCTCATTCCGTAGAGCGTGGGTGA